>WBMY01010740.1:17163-74995 GCA_013397315.1 Donacobius atricapilla | reverse complement strand
CACCACTTCTGGCATCTGCCAGGGATACACAAGACCATAGATATTTACTACTAGGAGAATTTCCTTGTGGTTAGTTAAAGGGTTCCTAGTGCACACAGCTGAAAAAACAGGTTCCCTTTTTCTGGACAGAAAAGTTGTGTGAGCTGCTCAGCATCTGCTACAGCTGCACTCATCCATATCATGTTCAGCCAGTCTTGAATAGTGGCACAGATCAATTATTGTCATTTCCTACTGTTCAGGAAGAGTGTTAACTCCAGGTAGCCCAGGTTCAGATAGGGAAGTGCAATAAGATCTGGCAACAAGGAAAATCCATAATGATCATCAATAGTGTTACTACTGACATGTATACTGAACAGTAAAGTAAGTCTTTGAATTTCTTTTGGCATCTGAAACTGATGTCATCATCCTATTTACCAATTTAGATAGAAAAATCCAACTACTAACCTCCTTATGGCAAATTGTTTCATCACAGTGCCTTACTTGATGTACCATACCTTATGTATTACTGTCATCCACTCAAGATGCCCACAAAAAATACAAAAGAAAAAACTGCTCTCAAAGTGAAAATCAATTTCTAAAAGGTCTCCTTTGGAAAAGCTTACTTTTCACCAGTTAGAACTTGTGATCTGGCTTTTCTTCTGAACCTTAAGAAATTTTCCCCATCTTTCACTAATTTATCTGCAGTCTCATACCATTGGGGAACAGCACTACAAAGATTTGAGGACTGTGCCAGGGTCCCCCATGCATTATGCCTGGTACAACTGGAACTCATCACCATTAATTAATACTACTAGAGCAATAACCTGGTCCAAGTCCAATCTTCACAGGTCAAACAAGCAGCACTCAGCAACAGCAGGTCAGCTCTGTATCAGGTGGTGGTGATGGTCACTTCCTCTTAGGGCCAGGATGCATACTAGACCTGGGGGAAAAATAAAAAGAGAAAAATATGTTATAGGTAATAACAGAAGCACCCCTTTTGCTTCAGTACTGGCTATAAAAAATGCTCCTTTGTGAACACTGAGATGCTTGAAAAATGCGCTGATTATTAGAACGTAATTTCTAATTACCACATAGCTGAGTGAAACATTTCCGTTTCCAGCAGTAGAGAGAAAAGTCTCCTAACACAGAAATAATTAAAAAAATGAAGTAAGGAATGCCTTGGAATTGCTGCTTAGGCAGATGGGTGAATAAACTCAGCTTTACCTCTGGCACAGCACAGCTACACAGGAGCACCGTGACTGCTGCTTTACACTGATCCCAAGTGGTGTGTTGAAAGTGAAACACAGATGAAAGGGAGTGTGGGGTGATTGGAGAAGACAAGGAGAGACAAATACCAAAGAACTTAGCTTGGAGGGACAGGAGGGCTTGACTAGAATTTTTCTCTAGCTCTCTTATTTACTGAATGTAAATGCCTGAAGTTGTTCAAAGGAACTTCCCTCCTTTTCAAAGGATTTTAATGTATCTCACACAGTGCTTAAAAAAACACCTTTGAACACAGTTTGTTTTCTTTGTGTGTTTTAGGAAGTGATTGATGCTGCTTACAGGACTTCATTAACCTCCTCCCTATTTCTGCTTGTGTTTTGTTCAGTTTTATTATAAATGCTTGGACTTTAAGTAACTTGCTCCAGGTTATTTTGAAATGTTTCTCCCTGCCAACGGCACCTTCATTCTGTTGCCTCCAAGCAGGTTCATTAAAATCTCTGTGGAGTAGCATGCATTTTATTTGGCATTAGCTCTAGCTCAGCTCCTGAAACAGCAGTTTCTGATTGATCTTGAAAAGTACTTTGGTTTTGGCTTTCCTGCAAACCCCTCCAGTGCACCTTGTACCTTCTAACAGTGTTCACCACAGACAGCTTTTCAAACAGTTTAAACCCTTGGACGCTATTACTACTTTAAGTTTTAGTGAGTTTGTTGGGGTTTTTTTCCCCATTTCCTTTTTTTTTTTTTTCTTTAAAATCTCAGGGTAGAATGGTATAAAACTCTAGCAAGCAGTAATTTTTTTCCTCTTCTAGTCACCTCCTTTCACCACAATATCTTTCCCATTCTTATAGCCGTAATACCTCTTTTCCCTGCAAATTAACGTGTTTTGGCACTTATTTTCTTTTAAGCTATACCAGTTTTCAGAAAATTTTAAAATTCCATGTTGATGTCCAACATCTGATTTATTATAAATCAGGGGAAAAAAATATCAGTTTATTCTTTTAAGACAAAGTAAAGTTGCAATTACTTTCCTGCTCACTCCTCCTCCAACACTAGAAATTCATTAAAACAACTGCAAGTAAAATCTCTAAATCATTAGTATCTTCTTGTATTTGCAGGGAAATGAATGTTTATATTCCTGTCTGGCATAAGTAAGTGTTAAATTATAGCTATTTTCCAGCAATGAGATGCTTCATCTCTTTTATGGCTTTCTCTCAAGTATGTGAAGTACTGCCTGGTTCTGTATTCTTTCTACTGACGAAGTCAAAGTTATTCAGAAAACCCAATTACCATTGCCTTGGTAATGTCTTTTCCAAGTGGCATGGCATTATTGGAGAACTGCTTTACCTGGCCACTCTCATTCTCATTATTAATTACAGTCATATCTAAAATCCTTATTATGGGCTAGGACAAAATTGCATTAGGTTTGTAGAAGTATTTACAAAACAAGGAATTCCTGCCTGAATGACTCCTGATCTAAAATTAAGCAGAGGGCAGCCAAGAAACATTTGTGGAGTCAGGCGAACAAAGACAATATTAACTGGTTTGGAAGGGAGATGTCTCAGTACATTGAAGCTTACAGAGCTTCAACCATTTAAGGATCTTGAAGTTTATGAATGCAGCCTTAAAGTATTTTTGAGGGAGTATAAGCGGGTGAAAAATTTTTAAGAAGTATCTGTGGTTTAGTCTGACCCTCTTCCTCCTCCAGTAGGATAAGGCGGTGACTGAAACTTTCAGACACATAAAAATGTTCATGTAAACACATAGGTACACTTTACCAGATTGTCAGTCTGAAGCTACAAGGGTTTTCCACCTGAATGTGTGTTTGTCTCTGCGTGGAAGGACGCTAAAAGTTAGACTTCATTCCTTACTGCATGTGTTTCATATACTATGTTTTTATCTGTTAGGGAATCCACTCTGTCTGCCTATGTTTGCCACTTAGTAGATGTCCACTTCAAAGAACTCAGATGAAAATATTTTCATTTGGCCTTTTCTCAGTGATTTCCACAGACAAATAGAAGTTATTGGGAAATATTTTCTGCTGCCCAGGATTTTTCTATGTTCAGTTACACTGCATAACTTTTAATATAAGATAGCCTCAAACCAACCTTTATAATAACATTACCCTCCTTTTTTTTCCTTTGATGTCACACTAAGACATTCACCATGTTTTTGAGTAGGAATATGGTATATCAGTTTTAAAAAATGTTTGATGTTGCATTTGCAGTGCCTCCTTTTCTGCCACTTTGGAATGGCACTTAGCTTTCAGCAACAAGCGAATTAATTCCCATCTCTCAGTTCCAATTCAAGTTTAAATTTTCCAGACTGCCATGTGTTAGTGCTCTCTTTTGCTTCAGAGTTCTGAATTCTGTAAGATTTTAAGCTGTAGAACTCAATACTAATGTTCTCAAAGACCATCTTAGTCCCGGTCCCTTTCCCCTTTTCTGTTTCCTTTGAATCTTTCTACTTGACTTGGCTATTTGTGAGCCTCTTTCTTTGAGTATGAACCTGGGATCATACAGAGAACCATTATGAGCCCCCAAAACCCCCAATGAGGTCACTAGGATCCTGCAGATTGCCAGGCAGGGTGTTCCAAGAATGGCTGAGCTCAGCCCCTCTTCCCTGTGGCTATAAAGTAGTTATGTACTTCAATTTCACCAGGACTCTGATAGCATTAAGGATTACTGATATTTTCTGAAATTATGTCCTCACTTAGGACCCTTTTCAGCCTTCTTTCCTTCTCCTTCTTGTCTTAAAGCCCTTCTCTTGCAATTTCCATGCATGCTCTGCTTCCCAATCAGCTGCACACTGTTTTATGCCACTGTTTTCCAGGACTGCACAGCCCCACTGTGAAGCCATCCCTGTCCCTACAGAGCAAATCTGTGAGCACATGGTCATAGTTTAGGTCTGCTCACACACATGGAAGAAAAGTTGCTTTATCTCCCTTTTCTGATGCTGCTTGTTTCAACATTGTATTACTCTCTCTTGCTCTGCTTCCGCGTTTCTTTACTTTTTTGTGATGTTGCTTTTGACTAAAATCAGGCTTTTGTCAGTTCTGAAAAATCAGAAATTTTACAACACAAAGGAAGATAGGATAACATAATTAATCCTTTCAAAAGTCTTATTTACATGGTGAAACAATGAATGTTCAAAGGCTGTCCATATCAGTGCTTCATAATGCCATTTATGTTTATTTTTTACTCTGTTATAACAGGAACTTAGGGCTTTACATACTGTATACTACACATAAATGTACGTATCATGCATAATAATATAAGTGCACATTGTGATATTTTAAAAAATCATACATCTATCAAATGCTGAAAATCCAGCCAAGTTATGCTTGCAGCTCATGATAAAAGGAACTCATATTCCAACTCTCTTTACAGACTTTTCAAAGTGTAATAGAATTATAAATGAAGGAACATCTTTTTAATCAATAACTTGATGTAAACTAGCAATTGCAACAGAAAAGACAGAATAAATTCTTATTCCTCCAATTGCTTGAATTGCTTCTAATGATCAAAAGACAAACAGTGCACATTCACAGAATTACCTTTTTTAAGGTGAAGAGTTTTACACATTCAGGCACAACATGCAGAGTTAGGAAACTGCAATAAAGCTAAAAGCATGTTAAGAGCCTTTTTTTTTGGTTGTTGTTTATTTTGTGGTGCAGCATACTGTCCTTTCCAAAAAAGAGTCCTATTCAATTGCCTTTACTGTGATACAGTAAAGAGCTGTTCTCCATCCCACTGCAGGGGCTACAAGTGGTGACAATACATTTTGTAGATGAGCAGAGCAATGGAAGAAAACTGAAAGGAAGGTGAAACCCTTCCTGATTTGGTCTTGGTATAACAGTCTCACCTGGCAAAATATCTGATAAACACAGAAGAAAGCAAAATAACACACAGTCCTTTTAAATGTGTTTCATTGGCTGTGATATTCAACCTAGCTCTTTAATATCAATTTTTGAGCAGATGTTCTGAAAAACCTATTGCTGCTTCTGAACGTCAGCATGTTTATCCATTCTAGCATGTATGTGAAGTATGAAAACAGAGATGAACATAGTTATGGATTTTTATAGCACCCTATGACTTTTTGGCAGCAGCAAGACCATTTTCACATACTATTGAAATTAGAAAAATCAATTTTTAACCTCTAATTTCTATTTAAATGTAGTTAGCACATAAGTAAACAGCTGTGCTTATTATAAGATCCAGAATTTAATAATAATAACAAAATAATCTAATTTGAAGTTCACCCTTCCCAAGTGTTCCTCTGAGATGAATTCTCAGGGCTCCCAGCAAAGGAAGTGGGACCTATGAGAACCATATGTTTGTTCTTTAACATTTTTCAGTAATGTTTAATGCCCAGAAAATGCAGATTCACAGCTGTTATGCATCATCTCACAGCAATAACACACTGTGATTGTTAAATCTTAGTTATTTTTGTATAAGTGATATTCAATATAGTTGAAAGTTGTCAGTAAATAAATATTTGAGTTTTTGGCTTAACTTGTTTATTGCTACATCTACTTGGGAACTTGATAGTTTCAGATTTCAGAAAATTAAGCTAGCAAAAGTGATTGGAAAAGAGTTTGCTATATGTTTGTGCCGTTAACTATGCATGGTCTATTCTGCTGCGTTGGAGCTCTAACAGGAAATTAGGAGGCAGCCCCAGCCAGGGAACAAGCTGAGGGAGCTGCCTGAACCCGGCGATGGTACAATCCCCTGTGGTCTTGCCTGGGCTGAGCAAAGCTGAACTGCGATGAATACTTGCTTGGCCACTCCTGATTTTCACCTTTTTTTTTTTTTCATTTGTGTAATCTGCTCTAGGATGCATGCACATGTGTGTTTAGGGTTTCTTTTTGGTTTATATTTTTATAGTTTCATCCTGAGCGGACATAAAGTGGCAAGAAATCCTATTCCAGCTGGCAGTGCATAGGCATGAACCAGCAAAGTTTCCTTTTTTATGTTTTTGCTCTCCACACCTGCCAAAGGGACAAAAACCCCAGAGCAGTTACAAATGCAATTGTCTGTCCCCATAAATGCAACAAGCTCCTGATGGGACAACTGCTGAATGCAGAGGCAGAGGAAGTGCCTGACAGCCAGGCTTTCCTCAGGCAGCACTCATGGCTTCAGCCAGGCTGAACCAAGCACTCCACTCCGCAGACTCAGAGGATGCCATTTGGAGAGTATGTTTGTAAATGATGTTATTGTACAGTATTTAAATGGAAAAAGTAAGAATGCCATCGATGCTGGCACTCCACCTGGACCAGGAAAAGTGGATTGCTTAGCAACTAGTACTTACTGTTCTTCTCAATTATTTCTTTCTGTTGCAAGTATATCTCCAGACAAGTCTGTCTGGATTTTTTTTTTAACCCATTTAAAATGCAAACAAACAAATGAGAAAGACTCCAAAATTTGGAGATGCCTTGTAACAGAATCCGTTTGAATTCCTATGGGCTGATGCCCAAAATCAAGATTATAATCTTGCATTACTCTCATGCAGTACCACGTAAAAAAGCAGACTTTTCTGTAAGGTCCTGCTGTCCATGTGTATCTGAATACTGGCTCTCCTTGTTCACTGGACGTGATTTTACATCTCCTAAAATAAGGGATGTATTTGAGTTAGGCACTTCCTTCGCTTCCTATACAAAATAAGTGTTCTTCTTCTATTTGGATTTCATAAAGGAAACATAAAGGATGAAGGTGCGCAACTGTAAATAAACATATATCCATGTACATTTCTGCAAAGCTGCTGATGTGTCCCCATTTATGTGGAACAACATCAGTTTGAAAATATTTATTTAGCTCCTTCTCTTGTTGGATAATGAAGAATCAGCATACATAGGTGGTAAGGTGAAGATTCAAGAACTTCTTAAAACGATATCGTTGTTCAGGAAAACTTTCTTCAGGAATCCTGAGTTTGATACAGATCTTTTGCCCCTTGACAACAGTTATTTTGCACAGCTGGTTTGCAGGAATCAGTTGGCTCTTATACTGTGAATAGGGCTTTTTTTTGCTAGAAAGGCTATTATGGGGAGATAAATTGGTGTAAAATCATAATAGTATAAAAATTTCTAGAAGCTATAGGTTATTTTCTACATTTTCAAGGAGTTTAAAAATCCTTTTTACTATATAGTTGAAATGTTCACAGATTATTGGAAGCATTTTTCACTTCCCTTGATAGAGTACAGGGTTAGGATATGCTGTGCATGAATCACCCACCTCACACACTGCATTCTTCTGGAAAAACCCTCATACTTGAGCCTTTATGAAAATATTTATCTTTAACACACATTTCAGAATGTCTGATTAATATTTGAACTACACTCACTGGATGTGAACCTGGCTTTTCCCTCAGAGTTTGCAGAGAACCAACAGGAATAAGGGTCTGACTCGATGATCAATTCAGGTCTTCATTATAATGAAGATAAAGTCATTATGATGTGAGCCCTTCCCCTTCCCCTCTTAGCATTGTCATCTTTTTTTTTTTTTTAACATGCAAGACAGCTACTCCAGTGCAGACATAAATTAGTTTTGCTCAATGGATTTCTTGTCATGCATGTGCAAAAAGGTTCATTTATCTCCAGTTTAAATTTTTGTTTTCCTCTGGTGACTCATTTTGCTGCATCTGTGTTTATTCTATAACCTGTGGATAAGGCATGTTTTCCTAGCTGGGAGCTGGCTGGGCTTTAGCTGATGTCTGCCATGTGTTGGTTTAGTCTTGCATGCAATTCTCTCTTGATTTCTCTCACAGTCAGCGTTTTCCCAAGGTGTTCCACACAGGTCTTCTGGGAAACCCTTCAAGTGAAGTTCATCTTCAGGTTTGTGTAAGACATCACAGGTTCTTTGTCCTTTATAACAAAGTTTATTTCCCTCTTATAAATTTGCATACTTCACTAATCTGTGATGATTTATTATTGTACTTCATCTCTTGCTTTGTAGATTCTGTTTTCATCACAGTGATTTGGTCTGTTTGGGTTTCCTTGCATTTTACACTTATTTCTGGGTATCATTTTATTCTGTATCTTTTCCGTGAGCTGCAGCTTGCATCACTGTGCTTTGTGGATAACAGGAAGAAACTTAAACACCAGAAAGGCTAATGACAAGAAAGAGGTCAAGTAACTGTTTTCCAAGATTATCTTCTAGTCAATAGTGTGAGTGTGGGAGTTGCTTTTTATCTATGAGAGATTAAACTTCATTCTAGTAGTCCTGTCAGGATGTTTGTCTGGTACTAAGAGTATAAACCTTGTCTAGGTATTTTATTGGTTATTATCATTAACATAGAAATGATCACATACATGCTTGAATCTATTTTAGGCTTTCTGTGGTATCCTCTCAGCCCCTCCCTAAGTACCTCCTTGTCTAAGTGCCTGATCTTTTCTGAGAAGGTGGAGCCCTTATGGAAACTAATGAGAGCTTTACCCAGTAAAGACTATAAAATGAACCGATTGTCTTAAAATGACTTATATCAAGTTGTAAATAACTATGTCAAGCTTTATCTTGTTGATATCTAGATCTGTGGTTTTCACTGTTAAGTTGCTTTTGGGTGGTGATTAGCAGAGTATTATGTTAGGAAGTGTTATGTTAGAAAGTGTTGTATTTGTGGTGTTTGAGTTAAAACAGGTCTTCTATCAAGTATCATATGATTTGTGGGATGTAAAATTCTTTAGCTTTTAGCATTTGCTTAGGAACAGTTAGTATGTTTGTGTCCTCTAGGAATTCTGCAAAGGCAAGATTATGCTGAAAATTATATTGATATTGTTCATAAAAACTAATAGTATTTAAAAAAAAATCTCCACTTTCCCTTTATGTGGCTGTTTGTGTCATTCAGATTTTTTTTTCTACTCAGCAGGACATCACACAATGTTACAAATTTAATGTCGTGGTAGACTTCTTTACTTAACTCTTCTTACTTAGCAACTGCTACTTTATTAGAAGCTGCTTGTGGCTTTGTCTCTTCCTTTGTTACTGAGGTGTGCTTCAGCGTGAAGGGTTTGTGTGCGTAAGTGACAACTCACTCCACGCTGTTATAACTCAATGGGATGATAGGGATGATGGATTGCTTGCTGAAATGAAATACCAGCTTTATTTATAACCTCCCCTCCAAAGGTTCTGATTAAGATACTTCAGTACAAATACATTTCTTCAGAGCCTTTATGCTCCTTCATTTAAAACTGACTTGATAATGCCGTGTGCAATAAGAACTAATGTCAGGGCTGATGCAAATCTTTGGTTTAAAGGACTGCATGTGTGCATGGACTCCTTAAGCAGGCGTGGTTCACATAAGTTTCTGGAACAAGAAGAATACTGTCTTCTTCACTGCAGTGTGCATATGAAATATTATTTGGGGATCCAGAGCACCTCTGGCTCTCCATGGCTGCGGTAGAGTGACTGTGGCTGCACTGCAGCCAGTTTTCTGTGGGTTTATGAATGCATCATCCCTCTCCCGTGACAACGTGCACACATCCCATTTCTGCTGTACATTTGCTACTTCTAACAACTGAATGAGTTCTTAAATGATAGTAACTACTTTAAAAGGCCTGCTGTTTAAAATGCCTCCCACCGAATTGCTTGTCTGTCATTGTAAAAAAAAAAGCAGTTTCTTCAGTGACTACCAAACCCTTTCCACACACAAATATTGCTTCTCTCCCAGTCTGCACATTCCTCTACAGGGCACAGACCCAGTCAGGCAGGCTAATTCAAAAAATGAGAGGAAAAAGGCAATTCTGGTTACTCTTTTCTTTCACATTTTCAATTCAGACTTTCTCATAGCCTTTTGGGCAGGAAACAAATGAGATTAAGTGGATTCTACTGCATACAGCATAAAGTCCGAGTATTGCTCATAGGTATATATCCTAAAAAGGGAATCAGCTACCACTGGGCAAAAGACTGAACACTGTGGCTAGTTTACCAGCTGATTGTACTGAAGCGAAACTTCTGTGTTGAAAGCAAGCATAGGATCTATAAGAGATTGACCATGAAACTATTTTCATTTGGTAATAAAATCTTGAGAACACTCTTAAACTTTGCTATGTGGTAGAACATCATCTTTTGGGCAGAGTCTAAGCAACTGGTATCAAACCTAATTAAATTTTCTGAGTTTTTCTGTAGCTCTTTTTAGTGCCAGTGCTCTCAGTGATCAGTTTTTCTCAAAGATCTTGCCAAGTAACCGAACAGAAAACATCACATGCAAACCTTGAGTCTGCTCCTGAAGGTGGTAGAGAGATGGAGTAAAATGCAAAGTACTCATATGCTTGGCATCTAAATCCAGGCTGTGTTTTCTGCCAAAGGTATATAGCCACAGCTGTTGGCTTAACTTGGTAAGTGTAAAGATAAGACAGGTCGAGAACAAAGGAGTGTCAGTGCCAAATAGTTCTCACAAAATAATTTGCTTTACACCGGTCTCAATATCTTAGCATTTTTATGGCAAGGGTTTGAGTACTATTCTGATTAATTGTATTTTATAATGTATTCCTTTAAAGGCACTTCCCAGTAGATGAAAAAGGATTGGATCAGATTTGGTTTATATCCTGTATTCTCCTTATTGAAGTAGGGAGACTTGAGAAGTACAAGAAAACCCCAAACCTCTGAACTTGAGCCCTAGTGAATTCTCATATTTCTATCTATAAGTCATATCCTGGGGTTGTCATAATCTGTAATACAAAGCCTTTCTGATTTGTACAGCTTGGCCGTAGCAAGCAGTTCATAACCCAAAAGGCAAGAATATTCCCAGTGAGAGCTGTGTAACTGTGCAGTGAAACTCTAGAGTTTTCAGAGATGCACTTGTGTGCTGCCACATTTAAACTTATATTTTGCTACTGTTCCCAGGATAAATAGAATTATTTTGCAGAAACTGTGCATTAGGAGGTTATGCTCTACTTGAAAGGAAAGCAAGCTAGGTTTCTATATAACAGAGTCCTCAAAGAATGCCCCAGGAAAGGCAATGACAAATGCTGCTGGCATGAAAACTGACGATGCACACCATTTGGGAAAGGTAAACCTGCAGCGCTTTTTTCCTTTCAGCCTTGCCTCAAGTATGAAGAAGATCTGTTAAGTGACTCTTGCCTATACAGAGATGTGAAGATCCTACAAATGTTTGGAAACTGAGAAAATCTGACACTTGCAATGTGAGACAGCACCTAGTAAAAGAAATTTTAAAATGTGAAGATGGTGAACAATATTTGTATGAAAAAGTGCCTTTTCTTTCAACACAAGAAATACTATGTGCAGTTTTGAAAACAGTATGAGTCTGGAAAGCGGTTAATTATCAGTAACTATTTTGGCAAAGATTTGTTCAACCTAGTGAAAAATGTTCAGGTGCACTTTTCTACACTTTTAAACAGCCTGAGTAACCTATATAACTTCTGAGGCAATAGAGAAAAATTTCTAGTCTTTAAGTTTCACAGACATCATGAACTTTTGCACCGTTGCTCTAAGTAGCCTTGCCAGCAGCTGGAATTCATTAAAACCTTGATTATGGGATCAACCACAACTCCACCCACCCCTCCCCTTAAATTTGAAATATTGCCCTATGGCTGCAGAAGCCCTGGTATTGGAGATTTGATGCAAAAAATTGGTAAGGCAAAATCTCTATAATTTCTAGGCAGGGAAAACAGCGAGTTTTGATAAAAAGCATTGGCTGAGGACCTAAGGTTGTGAGCTAAACTCTAGAGTTGTAAATTTGAATCTCCTGTGCATATTAGTGCCTACATCCCTTTTCAGACTAAGACAAACTCGGGTGACATGTTGCATACCTTTGAAGCCCTCAGCTAGTAAAGTTATTTGGTAGGAGCTGCTCCAGAAGCTACAGGACTTTCATAGAGACTTGCCATAAAATAATCAAGGTCAGTTTTGGGTAAAGTTAAGCTAGATCCTGACCAGGCTACTGATAAGTGCTCAAAGGGAGCATAAGCAGCAGCGGGAAGGGGATGAAAAATGAGAGGGAATATCTGGGCTCCTTTCACCTTTATTTTCTGTGCCTTTTGACTGTAAGCAGCCTTCATGTTATTGGATGAATTTCATGAATTTTAACTCTCTTTTTAGGAGGTCAAAACTTTTTTTCTATTCCTGATAAAAAGCCTTTCAAGGGTCTCAGGACTAGATGCTGAGTAATAAAGTAATAGGCATTTGTGTGTATGCCTAGAAAACAAATCATAATGTTGAGGTGACTACTGGAAACATTGATATTTGGCAGGATTGGGGTCGTTTGGAGCTGTTTGTCTCTACCTGCTTAACTTCAAAAGCTTAGGCTGAGTTAATTTTAGCTTTATGCAATGCTGCTGAGGATACAACCGTGGTCCCACTGAGTTATTATACTGCTGTAAAGATTAGACTTCATAGTCTGTCTGTACTTGTCAGCAACTGATACCTTTAAAGAATTTCTTTGGAAGATGCTGTTCATGTTGTTTTGACACAATGTCAATTTTATATAGATATTTGAATATATTTTTGCAATGCATCAACATAAACCCAAAACCTCAGGAAAGTAGGAGGACAGCTGTTGATGTTCCTTTATAACTCTGAGATAAATTGGGGTATTAGGAGGGTAGGATAGTTATAGATGTAACTTCGTTTTTTATGGCTTCCCCTGCACCAAGTTAACTTACATAGAATTACATCCGTGTACTATCAGTAACACTCGAAATTTAGAGAAATGAGACAAAGTGTTAGAGACAATGTAATTTTTCTGTCTCAACATTAGGAAAAAAAGCGAGAGTAAAAAGAAAATGTTCTAAGACTTGCAGTTGCATTTAGGATTTATAGCAAGCAGGTGACAACATATCAATTTAAGGGCAATAGTATGAATTATGGGATAACTAGGAGCATATGGTCCTGGCTGAAATCTTCTCGACACATCTCTGTCATCAGGAGTGATTAGTATAGCTTTTCTGTTTTAATTATGACTGTTTTATTAGTAGATAGTATAAAATACCCTTTAAAAGGACATGCTATCTGCTTTCAGACACATTGCTCTCCTAGTTTTGTTCATTTGATTTATGAGAAGTTTACAGAAAGACATTGGTATGCTGGTCCCAGCACAAGAACTTGGTACCAAATATCTGCTCAGATCCTTTTCAGTAAATCTGTAGTCATTTGGGAGCTAGAGACAGGATAAAGGTTTGCAAAGAAGCTGAGGTCCCAATAGCAAGACAAGAAACTGCTGGCAGTAGCTTTATTTCCCGATAAGGTACATCTGTCTTCTTCCTCTATCTTTCTACCCTTCCTTGGCCTCTCTACATCTTATGAATAAAATGAAGGCTAATGGTCCTCTGATAAAAGAAGCTAAAGGCTTATCAGAAGTAGCTGCATGCATTTAAGATAGTCTCCTTACTGTACAGTATCTCTAAGAAACCTCTAGCAGCTGCAGCTTTTTCCAGAGGTGTAGATTTGTTTGTGGTGGCTCTGACTATTCTGGTTGCACAAGCTTTTACTTTAGAAAGAATGAATTAGCTGAAAATGTGCTATAATTTACTTTTGCTCTAGCAATGCCCTGTTCTCAAAATTTTCAAACAGCATTTCAGCAAGCAAAGGATATTTATTAGTGATGGCATTAATGTGGTATTTGGATGCAGAGTGAGTAGTTTTCTCACCCTTTAACCACGTTTCCATTTAAAAGCAATTTTAAAAAGCTGGTAACTTTTGTTTATTCCTTTATCAATATAGAGTATGATGAGAAAGCTCAAGGAAAAATGACTTCCAGGTTGTTATGTCCTGTCATGCCATAGAGATAGGTGTTGTGGATTAGCAAGACAAATACTCTATTTTTTAATTTTTCCCCCTTGTTTTTAATTGAAGTTCCTAAGTGCATATAGCTGATAACAAGAAATAATGCTCTCTCAGTATTTTCTGGTATGATGAACTGATCTATTTTAATTAGCAGTTGCTGATCCAGCTAGGATGAGACTTTAGCTCAAACAAATCTAGATCAAGCAGTGCTGTGATGATAATGGCCCCTGGCCCATCTAAACTACTTCTCTCTCTGCTGCTGCATGTAGAGACATACTGTGACAATATCAAATTGAGGAAATTGCTTGCAGTGTATTGCTGAGAAGCTATGATTTGTTTTATATCTAGAGCTCTGTATCTTTTAAAATGAGATTGCTTAGTATGTGGTGAAAGAAATACTTGAGTGGGTCTATTTTCCAGAATATCTATTATTATGAAGAGAAATTTAAAATCAAGGAGGTGTGAGGGACTAATACCTTCAAGAAGCCTGAAGGCATAAGCCAAATTAAAAAAANAAAAAAAAAAAAAGAGCTTTTCTACTCAGTTTGTTATAACACCGTAGGAGATCAGTATCAAGGAAGTTTAAATGCAGAGGATAATAGAAGCATTACATGAAGTTTCGGAGAAGAAAACAATTTCCACTGCCCTCTGCTGACTGCAGGCTGTGCAGCGATGCAGCTCTGCTCAGCCGTGTGTAGCTGTGAGAGCTTTCCTCAGAGCCCTGCACTGAGCAGTAGGTGCGAGCCACGTTATGAATGGAACTGCGAGTGAGTCATACTTGGAGGATAACGCTTTGCTGCAGGTGCTGCTATAATATCTAAAAGCTTTTCTTTATGCACACCTGCAATGAGCCATGATATATTGGCAGATGCGAAAAGCTTTTTCAGGTCCATTTTGACTGCCAGGTTACACAGGCTACTTAACTTTGGTGTGCTGTCTTTGCCTCTCCGCTGTTCGAAACTGTGAATTTTGGGCTCCTAGAGAGGTATGAAACACTGCTCTGGGCTATTTTGTGTTGTGCAATGTCAGTTTTATCTCAGCCATTGAAGAAAATAAGAAAGCACAATAAAAACAAACAATCCCAAAACAAACAAAGAAAAAAATACACAGAGAAAAGGTTTGCCCAGTCTTTCTCAGAAGAGCATGATAAGACTTTAGAGGGCAAATGAGGCTTTAGTATTACAGCACCTTCAAGCATTCTCTTAACCCCTGATGCTTTTGAGGTCAAAACGGTCTTTGGGGACTATCTTAGAATGAAGAGCTTGCAACTTTTCTTTATAGTAAATGTTATAACTAAACAGGCTTAAAACAGTGTGAGAACAACACAGCTCCAGCTTGCTTACTGTGCTGTGGATTACTTGGGAGCCTTGATTTACCCATCTAAAGGTTAAATCATTTCCCTTTAACTGTTTGTAGAATGGATCTAGTACCAGGTTAGGGCAGTGCTAGTGAAGCAGAAGGTTGGGGCTGGTTCAAGTACTACAAATCAGAGCAAGAAAATAGGGTAATTTTGAGTATTGTAAGGACTATGTCTCTATATAGTATTTCTAAAAAATGATTATAATCTTTCTAACGTTATTCTCGTATCTTTTCCTTCAACTTCTGTAACATCTCTGTGCTTTAGTATTCCAATATTCTCCCTCAGCTTTTGTAGTGTCTAGATGCTCTGATTTAAACTGGAAATGTTAGTGTACTAGTTTCCTTTACTGGTTTCTCTGAAGCAATTTCTTTGGATGTTATGTGCAGGTATTGATGTGGTCAAGCATCAGACACCTTCTACATTTTCTAAACATAAAGGAAGGCAGCACTTCAAGGCAAGGCTACTATTACAGGGCAAGTAATAACTCTGGGTCAGTAGATGAATTTCAGTAAATACCACTTGGTTAGATCAGGTCCCAGAAGGAGATTAAAAAGAGCAGGACACTTCACAGGGAAGTCTTTTATCTCCTCCTGGGCTCTGTGAAATGTGGCTGAGTGTTACTTTGTTGGCTTACAGTAGCTCAAGTGAAACCACATGCATGAATGTGTGCACAGTCAGATCTGAACATCTTGAGGGTATGTTAGATATGCTTACATACCATGAGGAAAGCAAAATGTGAGGTAGAGTCTCAATTTTATAACTAGATATTTTCGTCAGGCTATTGTAATTTGTGGTTGTGCTTCCATTCAGAGTTCTTCCAGGCCACAGTTTCCTCTTTCATGTTCAGCATCACAAGTGGCCTTCAGGGTTTCTTGGATGCTGCTGCAGTGCAACCAACCTGTCCTGTTGGCAGCCAGAGCTGCCTCTGAATCCTGTGTCTTCCTCTCCTGGAGATTTCAAGTACTCTTGGCACTTTCACAGGAACACGTGGGACCTGCTGCAAGAAAGCATGTGCCCCTGATCTGCTGATTTCAGATGCCTGTGCATCCAAGAAAGGGTTTGGAAGATTATGTGCTTGCACAGTGTGAATGCACCCGAGGGTCAGGACACGGATGGATAATGTGGGTACTTAGCTTATCACACCTGTGGTGTCCAGTATGTTCAGTTCACAGGCTAAAGGCGTAGTTCTGTAAGAAATGGTTGTCTAGCCTCTGCATCCTTAAATCAGGTCAGTGATCACAGTTAAATGTAGCTTGGAGGAAGGCAGCATATGAAAGTCTGTCTTTTTCTTTAGCAAGAAACTTGATAGCAAGAGCTGTGCCAGCATTAAAACCTCTACAGTTCTGAATGCTTCCGCAGATGGAGCACTTGCAGAATTCCAATTATCACTAGTTATAAAAGATGATCTTGTAAAGGAAGGCAAACCCTAAGAATGCGCTTGTAAAATAATGTTTGGTTGACCTATTCCAGGAGGTGAAAAAACCTCACTCTGGTTGTCTTGTGTGTTCACCTCTCAATCGGTTCCAGCATGTTGTATAATGAGATAAAACAACTGTTGCTTTTTCTTGAAAGAAAAGCCCTTTAGAGGAAAGTGCATGGGATTTTACCAAATTTAACTTTGGCTACTGCTTTTCTGTTGCACTCATCTGATGCACATTTTTTTCAGAAATCTTATGATTGCAGAACAAACCCCAGTCTGTGAGCTATGACTGTCTATATGTTACTGGTTGCTCATTTGTTTTACTCTGACACCTTCAGTTCCTGGAATCTGGACTTTGCAGTACCTTTCAGGATCAATGGATACAGAACTACATTTTAAGGCTGTTGTTTCATTTGGCAATTAAATATTTACAATGACAATAAGGGGGGAATTTTATTCCGCAAGCAGACTTGGTGATTGCCATTGGCTTCTTTGATAAAAAGATACCCCAGATATATCTGTCTATTGACTGAGTTAATTAGCTATAAACTGACTTAGAAAGAGACAGTTGATAGTTATTTATTAGATGAGCACAATTAATGTAGAAGTTATTCATCTTGCAAACAAACTGCCAGCTCTTTAAACAGCTATGGGTACAATTATGATCACATCTTTGTAGCATTCATTTGATCACTGGAAGTAGAGCTAATTTAAACCTTCTTCACAACACATTTGCAAGGTGTAATTGATTAGTACTTGGTGACAGTTCTGTCAGGCAGGTATAGAAATAGCATGCAGATGATTCAATCTATCCCAACCCTCTAGGACAATGAGGAGTAAAATATATCATCTTTTATTTGACCTGAAGTCAGATCATGTGAGACTGTCTGCTTGTGAGGAGAGTAGAATGTTACCATTTTCACATTGTCATTTTTCTGAAGAGGACTGCAAATTAACAGTTCAAAGGAGAATTCCTTTCCTAGTAGATTGCTGTAGAGTTTATAGAGCTATATTCTTAATCAAACCTGAACTTTCAGTTTGGTTTTGGATTAAGTACATGCTCTTCAGTGAGAATTAACATATCTTTCTTCTAGTTCTGATATCTGCAGCAGAGCTATCAAGAGAAGAAGGTTCTCAGCCAGGTATGAGAAGTAGGACATAACGATGACATGGATGATGATGACTGGATTTATTGCTAATTCAGTATTTAAATACTGCAGTGTAGTATCTAAATAACAACACTTTAATTTAGTCCAGTTGATTATGCTATAATTAGGTTGTGGGGTCTCCTGTTGAGGGGCATGAGCTTCAGTGAGACTTCCTTGCTGTCTAAATTTCTCAGAGAAGTCTCAGATTTGATCAGCAGTCCATATCTAAAGCATCAAATATAAGAAGGCTTGGCTAGAAATGTGCAAATTGAGTCTTTGGCCTTGCAGAATGCACAATTACAAAGGACCTAAGTAACTGCTTTAAGGTTTTCTCTCCTTATTTGATAGGACCTGAGTTATTTTACTTGCCCTTCCAAAAGTGAGTGTTTCTCCCACTTTCAGCCAGGTATATCCTGCAGGCTCCTTGCTAGGGCAGGGATCCATTCAGAACCTGCTTGCAACCTTTGAAGACTTTTATTTGTTTTAGTTGAATTTTTATACTGACTTGTAACTGTAGGGTGGTTGCATGCCCTGAGTTCCTAGATACTGTCGTAGGCTTGTGTGCTTATTCAGGAAAAGGGAAGCTGCTGTTGATAGAAAAAAGAACCAGTTACTTGCTTTTATAATTTGATGGGTATTTTGGGAGCTAGATGTCCTTTTCTGTATTTACTTATGTTGCTACTTGCTGCCAAAGCTGTTTGTTTTCCAGTTTGTCTTTATTATCAATGTCTTAACTGTACTCTACTTGCAGATATTTGGTATGCAGAAAGGCAGGGGCATGTATTGAAACAAAAGCCTATGGGCAAATTGTTGGTTTAGACCCCTTTCTTGGTAGTCAGAAAATATATTGAGGGAGGGATAGACAAGTCACAGATTTGGAAATAATGTCTTAATAGTTATTAAAACATATATAAGAGCATCAAGTTCTTTCTGGCTCTAGAAGAGAAACTGAGCTTGCTCTCCAATTTCCTGAATTGAGGGTACTAGAAACTCATCTTTAACATAAAAAAACCCACTCCTGACATTAGTAGAACCAGCACCTGTTTGAGAGGAAAAAACTGATCAGGTCCTTATGAGCAGCTGTGTGCTTTGACTCCTCGGAGGATTTGGGGCTAGCCTGGGTCAAATTTAGACAGTGTGTCAGATGAACTCAGGATTTGGTGGCCAGGCAGAAGGGCAGCAGAACATAGATACTGTTAGCATAGCATTTTATGTGGACTAGTTTGAAGTCCTTGCCCCATTCTGTAGAGACTTTTAATGTTCCCTATACATAGTGTGGGAAATCTTAGGGTTTGATTCCACTTGAGAGGTCAAACTGCTAATGGCTCAGAAATTCTGTATCTAATCTGTCCTAATGCAGATTTATTTACTCTTTATGTAACAGTTTAGATAAACCAGAGCAGCTACTCATCAGGTGCTATTAATTTTGTAAATCAGTTAACCCTCAACACTGTGTCAGGAAAATTTAAGCCAGTCTGTTGTATCAAGCCCTGTTCTGACCTATCAGATCATATCACCTGGCTTTCCCTCCCATGTGGGTAAATAATAATCTAGCGCTGTTCCTAGTGCAGGACTATAATGAAGGTCTTCTGCAGGCGGGTTATCTATTGTTTAGAGCCACACCAATACACTGGGATGAATCTGGAGTCCCAATGTGAGGGGTGTGACATTTATCAGAACACTAATTGGTGAGTGCTGTTTGTGTGGAAAGAATGTAGTATGACAAAGTGCAGATATCCCTATATCTAGGGATATCTAGTGTCTAATCTAGTCTAATCTAGTGTCTATATATGGATATAATCTAGATATCCCTAGATATATATCCATATATCTAGGGATATCTAGTGTCTAATAATGTCTTGTACACAAGGCATTTGTTTTGATCAAATCCTCCTGTTATAAAATTCAGAAGTGTTTGAAGAGAATGATCCCTCCATGGAAGTCAGCTCTACTTTGTCATCACATGAGGAGATTGAAGGGATCTTTTTTACTCTTCAGCAGCAAAGCTATAGAGCTGTACAACTATTTCCCCAAGATCTTCAGGATGTCCATGGAGAAAAAATAACTATTTCAAGTCAGGTTTCACAGTCTTTCTTTTGGTGAGAATTTTTGAGGAGAATTTTGGGCAATGCTATCATTGCCTTCACCATATACAGGAGCCTTGGAAATGCAAGGCAAGTGGCTTTCTGTAGGATAGTGCCCTCCACAATTTCCTAAAACAAACAAACAAAAAATCTACGTTTCGGTTTGTTTGATTTTAGTGGAGCCTGCAGGTAAATGTGGACTCCACAGCTTATTCATGTCAGATTGCTGTGTACCAGCGCATGAGGTAGATTGTGTCACTCATTTTGGTGTACTGCAAAATGGCATATCTGAATTATTTGTATGAATTCTTTATATATTATATTATTTAGAATAAAAATGAACCCCTTTCATTGTATGTAAAAGAACCGTGTTGGCATATGCAATTTTCCTTGTAAACTCACACTTGGAATTGATTCAGATGCATTAAAAAAGATCCACAGATTAACCGCTGATTGTGTTCTTCAGACCTATGTATATTTTTGAGGGCTGTTTGCATTTTTACTTGCCATAAGGAAGACGGATTTCTATAGGTGCATTGATGTCAGAAAGTATGTGCTGTGGCTCAGTAAGTAACTTTTTCAGGCATTGCTTTTACAGGAAGAAAAAAATCAAAAATTTTTAAAGGTCACTTTGTAAACCAATAGTTTGTGTCAGTTCTGCAGTTCTGGACACTCACCAGTGGTCACCTATAATTGAATGTAGTAAGAAAATGTCATATCTTGTCTTTTTGTCACTTGTTCTTGATCTTTCTGAGGTGCTAACTTCACTCCTCTCCCAACCCCCCCACTGGCTTTTGCATTTCAGTAGTTCTGTTTCAGTGCATCTTTTAAAAAAATGTTGCAAGTAACCCTATAAGTATGCTTTTCTCCACAGCAGAGAAATTTATCAAAATTTGTATTTTGCCCCAATAAGAAAATTTTAGGATAGTGTTATATTTCTGTCTTACAACATTATTTTCTTCCAAGAAGGAATGAAATGTGAAACTTCATTCTGACAAATGTTCTTCTCTGCTGTTGATCCATGGCCTAAGTGCTGCGCCAAATTACCTGTGCACTTGTGTTTCTTTCCCTCATTTGTATTGCAATTATAATTATAAAAGAAATGTTTGCTTTATTTCAAGAAGAGTTTGGGATGCCTGATTTTGTATTGATCCCAGTAAAACACAGTTGAATTGCAAAGACATCTTTGCTTGTAGGTGCTCTTAGGATGTGAAATTTTGTTTGAGTGTTCATCTTAAATGGTGATTACTACAAGGCTGTATTTTTACTGCTAATGATCATCTAGTCTGTCTGGACTTGCTTTTCCCTGGTGCTTTAATATATTAAGTGCTTAGCTTTGCTTTTATTAACTGTCTGTCTTTAGCATATGTATGAGGAAATTCACAAGATGTGGTTGAGCCAAAAGCTTTTATTTAAGTTTTGGGGTAATAATAAATTACCTGTAGAAATTAATTTTATGGGAATTCTGATGAAATGCTTGCTAAACAGCACATCTATTCTTGACTGAAACCTATTAAGCTTTATAGGCATGTGCTTTGAAATTACTGCACTTCATAGCATCCCAGGAATTTAGAATGTGTGGACTTATACTCCTGTATCATGCAGTTATGGTATATCCCATTGCAAACCACAAGACAAGATGTACACACAGCATCTAAATCCTGTTATTGAGTATGTTCTCATGTAGTGTCCAGAACTGACTGCCTCTCTTGCAGCTGGGTTGAAATTGCTGGTTTCATTGATTTCCAGTTGGACACATCAGTAAAGAAAATCAGTGTGCAGGGTAAATGCTTTACATAAAGATTCACTTTTGGCTATGCTGACAATAGGTAGCCAGTGAGACTTATTTATGTTTTCAGCTTTTACCTCCAAACTGGGAGCTAGTGCTGTCTTGCCTTCAGCCGCTCAAGTGCTCATTCAATCACACTCATCTGACTGCTTAGCACATAACTGTATTTTGAACTCGGCCTGACTGTGGTACAAGTGCAGCTTCATCATCTACAGCAGCAGCAAATAATTGGGATCCTTGAAAGAATGATAGGCAAATTAATCTCTCTGACAGTACATCAATTAACTTAGTAATGTATTACAATTGCCATTGTTGAAGAATACAAGCCATAGCAACCTTGAACATATCAGAGCTCTGCAGGATCCTGGCCTTGCATGCCTTGCCAGTGCAGCGCTGCTAGACGGTGAAAACAGCCAAATAATGCTTGCAGAATTAAGATGTAACATTTTCAGGTAATACTGGTGGGTTCAGTACAGCTCAACTTCTCCTCCTTCTCCTTTTGCACACAGAGTTCAAGACTACCCTCCATCACAGCATGATCTCCATATTGGCAATTAATGGGAAAAGAGTTTGCAGGAAACCACTGCAATTGTGTGGCACCAGCAAGCTGGTGCTGGAGTTGCTGGATCCATGCTGGTAATTAGGGCTCTACAGACTTACAAAGCAGCCTGGTAGAACACAACAGCTTCAGTTTGCTGCTTCTATCCTTTGGTTCTCTGATGCTTGCTTTAGCTTCAGAAAGTAGGGGCAAGTAGGTTGTGGACAGGTGGGGGGCAGTGTTTTCTCCCAGGTAAAAAGTGATAAGACAGAGAGCAGATGGACTCAAGTTACACCAGAGGAGGTTTACACTAGATATTTAGGAAAAATTCCTTTACAGAATCAAACACTGGAGCAGGTTGCTGAAGGAAGGGGTGGAATCACTGTCCCTGGAAGTGTGCTAAATAAATGTAGATGTGCTGCGTAGAGACATGGATTACTAATGGACTTGGCAGAGCTGGGTTAATGGTTGGGCTTGATCTTAAAGGTCTTTTCCAACCTAAATGATTCCATGAAGTGTGTTGAACAAGCCCTCAGTCACTACTCCAGAGGCATGACTGGTCAGTCAAGGTCTGCAAAAAAATATTGCAAGCAGGAATATGGGTTTCTTTTTCTCTGTGTATCCCAGAATATGCACAGAGCAAGGTAGTAGCCACAGAAAGGTCTTTTTTTGCTACTATGCATGTAGTACCTGGCATGGTACTTTTATTAGGAGGACTTAGTTTCAACTTCATAGTGAGAAGAATACCCATGAAGACTTAGTTTAGTTTACACCTACCCCAGGGTGATCTGGTAAAGTCTTCTCTAAGAAAGGCCTCATACTAAGGATATTTCTTAGGTTTGCTAGCTAGAGGATTTCTGGAGGGAAGGTGATTCTTTAAAGCTGATGCAATCAATTCTAACCTCTTCAAGGAGGTCCTTGATGGATTTCTGGATTAAAAAGCTTATTGTCCTGTTTCATCTTAAAAATATATATATCAAAACTCAAGTATTTAAATATATGAAGATGCAAGAGTACTAAATGCAAGAATACTAATTCTACGTGTTAACTTTTTCTCTGCATTCCCATGTGCGTCCCAAAGGTATGACAGCTTTTGCAAGAGGGAGAAAAAGAGGACCTGACTGACTAGTGACTGTCTGGATCATAATACAAACTTAAAGGGGGCCGGATTAAGATGGAACTTATTGTAGTGCTTAGTTTTATAATTCCATGTCCTTTTGTTACAGCTTCTATGGCTTCAGTTTCTTTTGCAAAGATGATAATAAAGATTATCACTTTCTTCAGCTCCTAAAATAGAAATGCATATATTTTGCATGGTGGCATTTTCAGTTTTTCCCATTTGTCTTCATTTTCTAAATGCAGTGAGAATACGCAATGTGGAAGAAGTATTTAATGTTTTTCTTTTTACCTTTTAAAATATTTTTGGAAAAGTTCAGTTTTCCTAGATTTATAAATGTTATAATATTCACTGGTAAAGGGAAAAGATACTTTTTTTAGCTCCATTTCTTCAGAGTGGCAAGGCACATCTGTTTTGTAAAAGTTTTTTGTTTATCGTTTAGTTAACTGCATGAAACTGGAGGGTTAAAATTTTTTCACCATGATTAGAATCTTAGGCTTGCTGATAGTTTCAAATGTAAAGAACTTGACATATGGCTATCCTATTTTAAAAATGGTTGTCTGCAGGAAAGAATATAGCTTCCTAAGTAATTATTAAACCTTGATTGTTTTCTGTTTTGGCATAGCTAACTACCTTCTTTTTTTTTTTTGGTGGACTGTTTTTAATGAAAATTCCACATTTATGTTCACAGATCTCACTTCCCATGAAACTTGTCTATACTGTTCAACAGGGTCTATGGATCACTGCAAGGCATTCAGACAATAATGGGGTATTTCATTATGCCATCATCAAAGAATGTGCTATGTGATGTGATTGTGAGTGATTTTTTTTCAATTAAGGTGTGCCAGTTTCCAGTTATAACTCTCTTCCTAACTAATAATATTTCTTCAGTCTCATTAAGGTATGTTATGCAAGTATCAGTTGAGAGCTATCATTTAGTTCTTCTGCAAGTAATAAAAGCAAAGAACTGAAGAAGGAGACCAAGCTCATTTGAGAGTTCAAACTTTCATAAACACTTCTAACAGAGCTTGAAAAATAAAGGATACGGTTTAAACTTCATTCAGCCTCCTACATGGAGCCTACTCCTGCTGTCCTTACTATAGAGACAGTCCTGTTTCACCGCTGGTGGTAACTTCACATCCAGGCTTACAGGACACAACGTCTCTTTGCTTTTTAAGTACTCTTACTCAGACTTTGTGTAGGAAACAAACATCTGCAAATGCTCAGCAATAAAGGTTCAAAATATGTTAGAGCCCTGTGAAAATGCAACCATCTCGTGCATATTCAGTCGCAGCTATGTATCTAACAGACCTATAAGGAACACTACTACCATTTTATTACATTAATATTCCTAATAACAGTTACACTCTATAACATTCTTCTTTCTCTCTTTCTCTCTCGCATTTTTTCATTTTAGAGTTTATTAAAAATCATATTCTGATGTTCTTTCTGCTGTTGGGTAGTAATTTTCTCAGCAAATACCAGCTCAGGCTACTGGCAAAGCAAAGTGTTGTTCAACATGATTAAGGATATTGGAATTACCCTAAATTGTTAACCTTGCACAAATACTATTGTATTTGAAGTTCTTGTTTTCTGGAAAGGGGGGGGAATCGATCTCTCAAATTGAGTTGGAAATATAGTATTAATAAATTGAGATTTATACACTGAACCACTTCCAATCTAATTTGTTTTGTACAGATTATATGGCAAAAGGGACGTTTTCACTGCATTTCAACAGAAATTCAGTAGTCTTATAGATGGGCAAGGGATTTAAATTAGTTTGAACTTACACTTTTGTGATTTAAAGTGTTCACAGATAGCAATCAAAGCATAGTCTTTTTCCCTGAGTTACTGCACTAAAATATTTGCAGTAACACCACAGCTTCATGACTTTGCGGTTAAATTGTCAGGTAGAATATGTTTTTGTCTAGTCCTTATCGGGATGCTTAGCTGGAACATCCACAATGGCAATGACAGTTTGAGGTCCACCCTCCACCCCCAATCCTTTATAGTTCAGGCTGTGCCTAATTGAATTCACATTTATATTTAGGCTGAGTAGAAATGAGGGGTTGTATCTGTATGCAAAATATGGGCTGACAGAAATTTCTGCCCTGGGTGCCGCTAGATGTCAGTGATTTGGTGGTGAGGGTGATTACCTGCCATTAGTCACAACAATGGGCTTCTGGGCATAAGAGCATCAAACTAGACAAAAAGCCTACAATGCCATAGAATCAGCAAGGTCAGGACCCAGGTGGGTGAAGGAAGAGAAGAGACTTGCTGCTGAATTTAAAAGGCAGCTCTAATACCTCTCCTCCTTTAAACTTAAGGGAAAGAAAAAGAAAGCGATGGTGGGTGGAACAGTGAACCACAGACAGTTTCAGACAGTCTGTTCAGACTATGAGGAAAAATATCTTGAGGCAAAATAATGGTTTTGTGACACAGGTTAGGCAAATATGTATGGAGATGGTTTAGGTGTGCAGAGCAGTGTGCTGTTTTCACCATCACAACTACAGCAGCTGATAAAGTTGCCTTCTTCAGAAGTGAAGGCACTTCTGAGAAAATGTGGAGTGATTCACTTCCCTGAAATGCCTGTTTACTTAGGGAAAGTTGTCTAATACTAAATGGACTTGTACTCTCTGCCACATTCATTAAGCCATTGAACGTTTGTTGTGATTGCGGAGCAGGGCCATGCCTCATGTCACAAAAACAAGCTGTAACTACTGTATGTGAAAAGGATGATGGGACTGTAGCTAATAGTAGGCACAGCATTGCAATCCTACACTAATAGAATGTCTAATGATAATAATAATGATAATGATAATAATATGTCTCATTCCATGTGTTGTGTTTAGATTCAGCTGGAGGCAGTGACATGTTGGAGCTAAGGAAAACACTGGAAAAAATAGATTGGAATCTTAAAACTTGCAAATACTTTCTGAACAAAAGATTCAGGAGGCGAAACTCTAAAGGAGAACGGCAATCCATAGGAGATGATGCTCTGAAGGATGAGGCAAGTGAGGCTGTCCAATCTATCTGGTAAAGGTCAAATGGCCAGCTGACCAAGGATATTCCTTTTGCTTTTATGCACATATTGAGTGCTGGTACCTAAAAGGAATGATTTTCATTCAGCACATTTGTATGAAAAGGTCTGGGACAAAACTGGGGGGTTACGGTTGGTCTTTTGGGTGATTTTACAATATTTGAGTCAATTTACTTCATAAGTATGACAGAACCTCAGTTGCACACACACCTACAGGACACGCAGTTGTTTACAGAAAATCCATTTCAACTCATGTGGTGCATAGAGGATGAATAGAAGCCTTCTGACACTCAAATTAAGGGAACAAAATGGAAATTGAGCATGTAAAGTGCTTAACAGTGCAGGAAAAGATAGGATTGCTAAAGAAAATAAATCTATTTTGTTACAAAATTGTAGCTTAGAATTGTAAGGTTTAAAAAATGGTCACAGCTCTCTAATTATATCCTATTGTCCCTAATGCCTGAATGAAAATGGAAAGAATGAGCATAATGTTTTTATCTGAAACAGTTGGTTTAAAGTAGTGTTCAGATGAATGAAAGCAACCACAATACGTAGTTCCTCTTTGTCATCATTTTAATTCATTATTTATGTAGTCTATTATAAATTTATATAATCTACAGAAGATGTTAGAGTGACTTCTTTATCATCTGGTAATAAAAATACAGTGCATTATCAGTATGCAGGTTTTTAGAGGGGGAATTGTGTTAGTGGGGTTTTTTGGGTCTTGATTAGTCTTGCTGTGTTGAGGGCTATTGAACTTTGATTGTTTTAAACCACAACAGCGATTTTTTTTTTTCCCCCAGAATTTTTGGCTCCAAAATTTTGTCCCCAAATTTTAAAGAAATTCATTAATACTTAACCTAAACATATAGCAGTAAATCTTAAAGTAAGAATTCTTCACATCTTTATTGTAAAATAATTATCAAGTTAGATCAGAGTAAAATGAGATAAAAATTAGAGAAGATTAGGTATGTAGCACTTGATCTGCAATGATTTTTGTTATCAGTACTTATTTTTCTGTTCTATCCTATTGTGCTATTTTTCTGGACACACTTATAATGATATAAACCTCTGTGACTATTTCTTCAAAATTACAAATCTGTTCATGTCAAAAAAATTGATTTTCTTTTCATTTTGTTTCATTTTTATAATTGTTGTTATCCAGTTTAAGGTTTGAAAACTTTTTCCAAAAGGTTATTATATTATTGAGGGCTGCACATTACCAGTATATAGAGAAATCTTTTTTTTCACTCTTCCAAAACAGAAGATGCATACTGAATTCCAGGGGAGGAAAAGCTCAAAATCTCAAGAGATAAATTGAAAAACATCTCCTTATCCCCATGTGAACAGATGGGGGGGGAGTAAAGAAAGAAAACAGAATCATAAATGAAAAGCTCTCTAAGATCAGTGAGTCCAACTATTAACACAGCCCTGCCAAGTCCACCACAAAGCCATGTCTGTACATGCCACATCTTATTAATACTTCCAGCGATGGTGACTCCACCATTTCCTTGGGCAGCCTGTTGCAATGCTTGGAAACCCTTTTGATAAAGAAATTCTTCCTAATGCCTAATCTAAACCTTGTCTGGCATAACTTGAGGCCATATCCTCTTGTCCTGTTGCCTGATACTTGGGAGAAGTGACCAAACCAAGTGACCCCCTAGCCAGGCAGATGTAGGGAGTGATAAGGTCATCCCTGTGCATCTTCTCCAGACTAAACAAGCCCAGTTCCCTGAGCCACTCCTGATATGAGATGTGCTCAGCCCCTTGACCAGCTCCACTGTCCTTTTCTGGACACACAAAAACATGGCATCAATCAAAAGGAAGAGCGAATTCCCCTCAGACCTCCACTGTTAGAAAACAAATGGAGAGAAGTGCTTAGGTGAGTCCCTCAATGCAGGGAGCCTTAAGGATAAGGGGGAGGATAATGATTACAGTTAGAATTAAGATGCTACAGCAGAATGCAAAGGTTCAGCGTCAGATACACTGTCTGCTAGTAAATTATTATTCTGTTTCTTTGCTGTGATATAAAGGAACCATCATAAAGACTGATTAAAGACCAAGCCAGTCTTATCAGTTCTGCGAACACAAGTGAAGAGATTTCTTTTTGAACCGATACTGTTGACTTGCTTGACTTGTACTGATTACGTCAAGTAAAACTATGTTACACCACGTGTGTTTCATCCCAGTTTTTTCTGTGACCTAGAAATACTTTGCTCACAAGGAACTTTGACTTTGAAGAATAGAACTTATAATATGAGAATTGGAAATGCAATGTAGAGCAAGTCACAGATCCATTGAGACTGAAACCTTGATAACTGAGAGAAGAGAAAAAGTACTTTGATACTCATATGAAGACTTGTAATTGAAACATTGGCTCACTTGAGTTACTGCTTCTATAAATTGAAGTGCACAATATGAAGTGACAATTTCCTCATGGGAAATAGGCAAGACCTTGGCCCTTTAACAAGGCATATTTAAAATAATGAATTCCTGTTCTATGCATTACTTTCAAAAATATTTGCAATTTAAGATGTACCAATTAATAAATCAGAAATATCTTAATTTGGTGTTCTAAGTATGAGAAACCAACTTATGTCAGTCTGATGACTTAATTAAAACCAATAAATAATGTATACTATGTTTATTTTTTATAACTGAGCAAAAGAGATAACTATCAAGGCTGTAAAATAATAGCTTGAACATATTAGTTAATTTTTCAGAAGACTTGCACAAGCTTTTAGAAGCTTGATGTGCAAATGCTTTGGCAGAGTTTTGCCCATGTTTGAATATGAGCTTGAATCCTTCACTGCAAATGTTCCTTAGTGGTCCTTGCAGACACATCATGCTTCTCCTTGAGAAAACTTAATTACAACTTGTTGTGATAGTATACAACATTCCATGCTATATTATAGGGAATTACCAAGTGAAGCCTTCACTTACTGAGGCTTGCTGCTTCACTTTGTAATGTTCCGTCATCAGTAAATGGAGTCCTCTCTCTCCATTCACCCCATTCACAAAGGACTTTAGTAAGCATTACAGAATAGCAAACAATTAGAAACAATAGAAAAATGTATGTGTCAATGGCTGTTCAAATAATTAAATCATTGGAAGAAATATACTCAGCTGTTTGATGGAATAGAGATTTTATCCTAGTGATTCTCGTGCAATAGGAACCTTGCAGCCTAGACAAATTACAAGATGATTATGATCATATGTATGTTGTGAAACTAAGACTGAGGTCTATGGTAACCTGGTTACTATCTGCTGTAGCAGAAATAGGAAGGTCTTTCCAATGAAGCAGGCAATTATTTGAGTATGACAGGGTGCTCACCATCAGAAATGTCTGTTATTTTAATGACTAATTTAAGTCACTTCATTTCAAAACTGGCAAGTTTTTGTTCTTTGCAGGTATTCAGGGATTTCTTTTTGGTCAATATAATCTCCAACTACTGAATGTAAGAGAACCTCAAGTCATTGTAACTTCAGGCAGTGTGGGTTATATGAACACTCCTTTTGGCTTTCAGCGCTGAACAGTGAGCCATGTCCTGCAGGAAAATGCTCAAATACTACTATTTGTACTGCAGTAGCATTTCAACTTATTGATGAGCTTGGACTGCCCTTCTAAAATAATAATTTATACAGTGCACAGTGGAGGGGGAGGAAACAGCATTGTCCTGCCTGTCCTCAGATCGCCCTTGGTTATTTAGGTGCTCTCAGCCAAAGCTGCAGCCGGAGCCACAGCAGTCAAGTTCACAGAAGCTTGTAAAGTCTGGCCAATGTAATTCAAAACCATAGGAATGAAACTAAGTGTTAGTCTAGCTAGTTAATTTCTAACTTCAGAGACATGCCCTGGGATCCTAAAACTGATCTTCTTCACCTGACTGCTCTGAAGCTTTTAATAGTGCTGCGAAGGTAAATGGGATTTTCAATGGTCTGCTTTTTTATCTTCAGGCAACAGACAGAATGTGATAGTTTAAGGATCAGCTGGGCTGCCATTGTATCTTCACTGCTCATTTGGTGAAACTCAGGTTTTTCTTCTTCTATCTCCTAAATTAAATAATATTAAAATGAGTGGAACATGTACTTTATTCATGATATCCTAAAGCCTCATCTGCTTCTCTTACTCTCTTCTTACCTTCTGTGTTTTTCTTTCTTAATGGTTATGTAACAGTTGTGTTAAAGATAATTTGCCTCATTGATAAAACAGTTAACAACAAAAGTTTTTCAATCCCTTGTATAAATCAGCTTTGTTTTTTCCATCTAATCCTTATATCTATCATGAGCTGCTTTCACAATATGTACTTTTGTTCAAATCTCAAAACCATGGACTTCTAAATGACTGCATTAGCAATCTAGTCTAAATTGAAATCATGAGTGTTGTTAAAGCCCCATGATACAGAAGAACTGCCAAGAACCTGCAAACAGTTTCATTTTATTAATGTCATATTGCAAAAGTAGTTCAATGACTGCAATGGGAAAAATAATTTCAAACCAGAAAATATTAGATTCAAAAAACTTCTCAATTTTTTTTTTTTTTTTGCATTGTTCACTTGGAACTTGCTCTCTCTGCCAAATGTGATTTTTGGTAATATGCTATGTTAAGATGTTCTACCAGACCCCAAAATGCGAGAAGGGTATGATTATAAAAATTTCTTGCATTTAAAGCAACGATTCCCCACATAGAAGGTTTGGCTGCCTTGCTGATGTTGCAAATAAAGAAAGCAAATCATGGCTGTCTAGCACCTATGGTTTTATAAAAATGGAACTGAATTATTTCTTTAGCATTAATTTATCTATGTTTTTCACAGACCACTTGACTACCATGCAAAGGGCTAGAGAAAAACTGGTCATCACTGATTTTACTTGGGTTTGCTGCAATGTGATTTTGAGAGACAGCTGCTGTTGCTAGTAGAAATTCTTGTTTCTAATGCTCTGCCCCCCAAATCAGGAGCACTTCCTTTTGTTTTGTAAGAAGTATTTATCTGAATAGAAAAGAATTTATCCTGTATGAACTTGATTATTAAACATCTTCATGATGGAGGAGGAAAATTGAACTACTTTTGTCTTCTGAGGTAGAAAATAGAATATAAATATGTTAGTTCACATACTGTTTCTATCTGGTTATTCAGTTTTTCTCCCATAATAGATATTTCATTCTATTTGAAGTGCCTTTGTCGTACCTTTCTTTCATGATAGCAGGAATGTAAGTCAATAAACAGAGACTAATCAAGAAATAGTATTCATTTGAGAGATTACAATATTGGAGCGTATTTCTCAAAGCTGAAATCCAGTATGCCAGTAGTATAAATACTTTTACCAGGATAAACTGCTATCCAAGATCACAGTTTCAAAGAAAATTATTGGTTAATAATTAGTTGATATTTGGAGGTTTTAGTTGTTCCATGGTTAAACCTTTGCTTCCTGTAAGTTAAAATGCCCATGTATATGTGGTGTTCTGTGCCAAGGTGCATTTGTCAACAAGAGATAAACTGCTAGAAAGATTATTTTAATTAAGGTGGTAAATTTTCAAGTCTTCAGAAGAGGATGGTTTTTAAATATCTGGACTTCTGTGCCTTACAATTTGCTGAAAGAATGATCCTCACAATAACCACTGACCTGCTAGCAGCTGTAAGTGAGATCTTTACCTGAATGGCTGTGCTCTGAGCATATAATATGACCTTTCCACAATGGAGTATATGGAATTTCTGAGTGGATGATATTGTCCTTTTGTTTGCAGCACTTTATAGTGCTTCCATTTTATTTAGTTTTCTGTGTTTAGCAGCATGGGAACTGCAGATAGTTACAGAGGCTTCTTACGCTTATCAACAAGAGATATCTGAAAGGTGGCAGAATTAGGTGACCCAAGAAAGGGATTAGACCTTCCTGCAGAAAATAACCGTAATTTATGGTGTAAAGAAAAATCACTTATTTTCTTCACTGTAAGTTTACAGAGTGTGTTTTTATTCATCTTCCTTCAAAGGTATTTAAAGGCATGGGTCTCTGAGCAAATAAAAAGGGCTAGCTGCACTCTACAATAATGGATTCAAAGAGAAAACAAGTCTTAATTGGATTTTGGAACTATTAATACAGGGCTGTGTCTTTTCCTGTTTGGTGGGGGTGGTTTTTTGTATATGTAGATTTTTGTTTGTTTGTTGCTTTATTTTTTTCCCTCTCATTTCCTAGAAAACAAGCCCAGAACTCAGGCAGATTTAAAAACTTAAAAGTGAAACATAAAGTCTGTGAAATGGTATAGAATGTGACATTTTAGTTAATGCAAACTAAATAAAACCCATTTTCGCTGCTCAGATGTGTCGATTGAATTTAAAGGAGAGAGCAAAGCTAAGGACATCTTAGACTTTGATTTGAATAGTATCTTAGTAACTGTTTGCACACTTTTACTCTCAATTTTAATCACATAAGGACAGGGCTAATGGATTCATGTCAAGACCAATTGTTAAGTGCTTGGTTTGTATAACTAGATATTCCTAGAAGGTGAAACTTGCTGTGTGCATTAATGCTGAAGGCAAAGCAAAACTGTATTCTGGTAACATGCAACAGTGCCCTTTTGCTCCTGGGCAGAGCTGAAGGTGAAATTTGCCTTTTTCTGGGCATTAATGTAAGCGGCATTTCACTTTGAGGGCCTGATCTAGCTTCTGTAATCGACTGACTGTAGCAGAGTGACGATTCTTGGTCAGGCACAAGAAGCATGACACTGATTATGTATATGATTATGATTAGATATATTGCTAATACAGTGCCTAAACATTTCCGTGCAGTATATAACATTATCAGGTCTAAAGGGCTACAATATAAGGCAGGTTTGGCTGGAAATATACAGGTTTATAGCCTTTGGCCTGGCAGAATGCACAATTACAAAGCAACAAAGCACCTATGGAGCTACGTTAGGATTTTATTTCTGTATGTGACCAGATCTTTGTGCTTTTCCTTACTTATCTAGAAGGGAGTGTTCCTGCTCTTCGGGGTGGACATAGCCTGAAGGCAGCAGATAGTAACCAGAGGGTGGGATCCACAGGGAACCTGCCTGCAACCTTGGGAGAACAGTTTGCCCCATTGGCCCAGCCTGCAGCAGCGTTTTACACCATTTTGCAGGCTGAAGTGCGCCAAAGTCAATTGAAATCTCCCCAGCTCCCCATCTCTAGAATGCATTAATTCTATGAGCATCCAGACAGTTCCTTCCGCAAATCCCACCTATCTTTTGTCATAGTTGCAGTCACAATGACATGAACTCCACTGAGAACGGGAGTGAGCTGTGCCAGAGTGGTGTTTCTTGACAACTGTGGGAGTTGGATAGACATACTCTTTCAGCAGCATACTGTGAAAACCTGTCAGACCATCATATTCCCAGATAAGTGGCTTCTAAGAAGTTTCAGGAATGTAATTAAAATTTACTAAGCATTTGTAAGACTTGGATCAAGAAGGTATGTTTCATTTGCAGATAAAAGTTGAGGCAAGATTTTTAGTGTGGAGTTGTTTTAACTCAAAGTGAGAAAATGAAAAGGTAGGCCAGAAGACTTATGGGCAAAATTCAGATTAAAACTTTGGAAGTCAATGGTTTAGCTTAAGGACAATGGAAGGTAACGTAATGGAAATGTTGCACTGGGACAGGAAGGACATTTATCTCTCCTGCTGTCTCCTCTCTGATAGTGTCTGGGGAGAAAATGCACACAGTTGAGGGAGAGTATAAGGCTATTGAGGCGAGTGCATAGTAATACTTCATTATTTTCCCAGCCTCAAACCATTTATAATTTTGGAAAGTTACTGGGCTAGAAGAGCGTTTTGTGTAGTTTTTTCAGCCCTCAATGTATTTCTTTCATGAAGATACCCAGTTCTTGAACTTACACTAACTTGCAGAATCCTGTGGCCAGGAATTCTACAGCTTTGTTATAAGTTTTGAGATGAACCAACTACTTTCAGGTTTTTCAGAATTTTTCACATAGTATTTTTAATTTGGAAAAGTCTAGCTCTTGTACTAGAAGAGGTGGTGATCACTGTAGACCTTTTCCCTCCATGTCATTCATGTTTCAGTCGTTAGTTGCTACACATCCTTCTCTTTATCCAGACTAATAAGTCTGGACCTATTCATACACAGAATTCAGGTTAGAAGAATTTCAGGTTTTCAAGTCTAACCCCATGCCTTTGTATAGAATCCATCCGGTTTTGCCAGGGCCTGTCTAGGCAGAGGATCATACTGCACAGTCCTTGAGATGCGAATTTGCTAAGAGTTTATAGCATATTATAAGGAAATTTTCTTCTTCTTTTTTTTTTTCTCCCCTAGATGTGTACCTCTCTGCATTAAAAAAAAAAAAAATTAGCCTCTTAAAACTGCAGGACATGTAAGAAGATACTTTATATATGATAAAACTGAGTTTGTGAAAAGAAGTCATGTATGTAAACTTTTTTTCAGTTGAAGTATTGCTACTTGTTGAAAATCTGAATGTGGAAAATACGATATATTTCAGTTGAGAGCTCACTGTATAAATGGAGTTTCATAAGAAAAGTTCTGTCTTTCCACTATTAATATTCATAATAATGACATAAGATTGAGACAAGATCTTATTCTTAACATGATATTAAAGATAGAAGATAATGGAGGAAACATATCACAGAAAAACTCTTTCTCAATTACTTTTAAAACTGGGCAAAAGGATAAAAACTGCAGCATTTTACTGTGAACAGCACAGCATCTGTCTGAACTGCAGAATTCATTATTCACCCAAGATGATTCTTCTGTGTGTTGTGAACAGTAAACCTTATAACCAGAGTTTATAAAATCTGAAGTTGTATCCCAGGAAGCTGCGATGTATATCTCTAATGCAGAACGGTTATGGTGGAATATTGGTAACACTGCATTTCATTTGTGCCTCTGCTGATGCAGTCCATAAGCTTTCACAGGTATGCAACTTTAGATTGAAGTAGTGATATAGCAGTGAAGTAGATTGAAGGCGTGATGGGCCAGGCACAGGGAAGGACCCAAAGCTTAATGCTGTCAAAGGGAATAAACTAAACAAAGACACATTCTTCATCAAAGAATATGTAGGGCTGAGGCAGAACATCACACAGACTGTCATATCAGACTAAACGTTCCCCTTGCTAAGGGCAAGCAGATCTTCCATGTCAGGTGAGGTGTGACAACAGAGAGCATCAAGCCCATTACATATTCATCCTTTCACACCACTCTTCAAAGAGCAAAGAATACCTTTTCAATCTGTAGAACTGTGTCTGAATAGTCTCCATGTTGGTCATTGCTGGGTATTGTTGAATGCTGTCTAATTTTGTGCATTTGGGTTAATCTTTAATGTCATACACATACCCCTCTGAATACTAACGTGGTATGGTGTCAGTGCTTAGATATGCCTACTCAGGTGCTGATCGCCAGCAAAATAAGGAAAGGAGACCCGCCTAATGTATTTGTAATAGTGGTGAAACTTTAGCTCAATTACTGTTTCTAACTTTCTATCATACTTCATGGAATATGTGGCCAAGGGAATGAAGTCTAGAAACTTTCACTGAATAAATGTTAGGAAGCTTAGGACATTATAACATTTGAAGAATTCTTGAAGACAGTGGATTCTAGGATGCAAAGAAAGCAGAGGAGGTGAGGCAATATTTTTCAAGCAGATTTGAATTAGCTACAGTGACAGAATGAATTAAGTACTTTCCATATTCTCCTATGCATCAAGCTGATTGGCATATAACAAAGATGGGCTGTCATGTGCTGGGAGAAGTCTTGAAGCACCTAGAAGGCTTGAGGAAGCTATATCACTAGAGGTTTTACAAAGAAATTGCAGAAACTGTACAGCTGCTGCTGCCTTGCTTTCAGTCATGATGAGATTGAATCTGCTGCACTGCACAAGCTGATGTTGGTATTTAATGGAAAAACAACCTGAAGATAATGTGAAAATGAGCTTTAGCAGAAGACTGACAGTCTTGAGAAAATTTACTAATGGGCTACTTTAATCCAACAGAAGCATCATAACAAGAACTAATGACTGGAAGCAGAAGATGCATAAACTCAAATTAAAAATAAGACACAGATTTTTATGCTGAGAGTGATTAACCTTTGGAAAAAAAAAAACCTGCCAAGGGGAACTGTGAATTGTGTATTTCCTGAAGATTTTAAGTTAATACCAAATGTTCTTTCTGACAGTTAGGCTCCAGTTAGGCTTAGTAACAGTCCACAAATAGCCTAATCTTTTTTTTTTTTTTTTTTTTTTTGGAAGTGGAATTGATGAGTTTTTTTTGGTTTGGGGTGTTGGTTTGTTTTGGTTTATTTTCAACATAGTCAATTTTTACTTCTTCCAACTTGCTATAACCAGCGTATCACCTGCTGACCTTCCTTTTGGATTCCAATCATCAGCGCCTGTTTTAAATAGATAGTGTAACCAATGCGTCACAGACAACAGTAGTTCAGAGTTTGGATGTGGGAGGCTCAAAATGAGATGATAAAGCCTTTGTTATTCTGTTTACTACAGTAAAATCTTGGTTATTCATATGCTACAGGACAAATGGGCAAAAATTTTGTTGGTGAAACACTGGAAATTGGGTTAGATGTGGCCTTAAAGACTATGAATATATTAATCCATATACAACTAGTACTACTAGCAGATGGTAATGGTGGGCTTATTTCTGTTTAGGAATTTGTGCCTTGCCTGACTTGATTCTATTATTAATCAATTTCTTAAATAACATATAAGTAATTAAATCTGTCTTTTTCTTCTTTTATAATATTTTGATTTTTTATTTAAAATCTACCTGCAAATTGCACTATAAATTTTATGTGTGATGTCATTGTTCAGTATTAAATCCAACATTCTGTGCATTAAATTCAGTGCTCTAACCCTGACTATAGCATACAGAGCACTGCAATCAGCCTGATGGGATCATACATTCATATTACTAGGCTCCTGTAAACCGTCTGACTATCATTAAGTCTGTAGTCAAAATAACAAAGGTCTTTTTTCAGTTGTCTCATGTCCTTTTGTGTGCCTAAAAATATAGCAGTATTTTTCAAATATAAAAGTTTAGCAGAAGAAAAATCAAAAAGAATAAGGGGAAAAAGAAATTCTATCTTTCCTTACTTGATATTTTGTTATTAGGGGAACTCAGCAACAAATAATGAGCATAGGATTCTTCACTTGTTTAGACAGCTTATTTACTCCCTACTTAATATTTGTATATGCAGTAGTGTCTAACAACCAAAGCTTGTTCTGCATACAATAAAAGCTACTCCCTGGGTCTGGTGTTATATAGTTTAAGTGTCAGCTTGTAATACCCTTGCTCATTTTGCAAAGATATATACTTTGCAAATAGTAATTTTGAATAAAGCAATGTACTACTCAGAAGGAAGAAAGGATGCAAAATGTGGCCCTAAGGATAAGATTCATCTCCCTTAAATTAGCTATTCAAAGTGCAGTTAAACATTTCCTACTTGATCCCTTTTAATATTGATTCAGCTGTCTGGCCCAGGCAGACACTTCGCTTGTATATATAATGTACTGTACTTTGAGCAGTCAGGAGCTTGACTTGGCAGTTAACTTCCAGGCTCTTAGACTCCTGCTATGATTCTTACAGCTCCCATCCTTTCCCTGTATTGATTTCTACAGTTGTCCACTTCTTTGCTGTCCCATCTTCCTTTTATAGAGTCATAGAATCATTGAAGTTGGAAAAGACATTTAAGTCCAACATTTAACTCAGCGCTGTCAAGCCCACCACTAAACCACGTCCCTAAGTGTCACATCCATGTGTCTTTTAAATACCTCCAGGGATGGTGACTGTACTATTTCCCTGGGCAGCCTGTTCCTTTCAGACAGGCATTTGAAGTATTCTAATCCCAATAATATCATATGAAATAAGGGATGGGGAGAAGGAGACTTGCATGGAAGACAGGCTGACCAAGCTGAACACCATGTGCTTCCATGCCCTGGTGTGGTGTTTCAGGATCATATGGATGCAACACCTGATTTCTGTCCTTCCCACCTCATCATTTCAGACTTGGTACCTGAAATAGAGGTAGCTTGCACCTTGGTGCAGAATAGCTGTTTTGGAAAATTGTAGAGTTTGAAACTGGAATGCCATCACTAAGAAATGGTGCGAGCATAAGTAAAAGCTCTTTATTATGGAATGGTGTGGTAGGAAGGAGGAAAGGGAAACGTGTCAGAGAAAACGGTTCCACAAAAACTCATGCATCTTTGTCCTTTCTGAGAAAACTTCAGAGGAAGAAGGTGAGCTCAAGAAACCATGTTAGAGACCTTCAGCAACATTTCAAAGCAAAAAGTGTGTTTGGTTGACCCCCAAAAACTGGGAGAAATCCCAGATTTATGTAGTTGTACAAGCATCTATATATTTTGCTCAAGAGATGCTTATATATGTTTGATCTGACGGCCCAAGTGTGAGCATAAACATTGTTTCTGCTTCCACCTCTGTGTGAGCCAATTGTTTAATCTTGAATAAGTGTCTTTGCTTGCTCTTGCTGCTGGTTTCCCCTGTGCGTAATACAAAGACCACATTATTGAGCCAATTAGGTTCTGAATTTTGGTGCATGGATGTAACTAAATTGCAGACTGTACTCAGGAACTAAAATAATTTAGAGGATGAGTTAATCTGCACTTCTTACTAAAACCCATCTACTTGTGAAGTGCTCAGGCACCGCGTCAGCTGCCATATGCTTGGATTCATTATACTGGAGTGGGCCCACATCTATCTCAAAGATAGATTATGCAATGCTTAGGCTATCCTCTGTCTCAGGCCTTGGCTAGCAATCTGGGGCTGTTATAAATCTGGGATTGTTATAAATCTCTGCTGTAATTTCTATTGTACCGGACCGGGAATTGAGTTTTTCTCTTGCGTGCTTATGGTAATGAATTGCAGGTTACCAAAATCACCACTTATTGTATGAACCAAATGCAAGCAGCTAACTGACAAAATTACCAATTACTCTAATGCAGGTAATTGTTTTCCTTCAGGTTTTAAGTCTTTTTTTTTTTTTTTAATGGGATTCTTAATTCCTCTAGATGTTGTTTGTATCCATCTAGCCAACAAAACAAATAGATCTGTTAGTGCTTCCTCACTTTTAATGACTTTTTAAATGGCTGTTTCTTATTCATCTTGAGTTCTCATGTGTTTTCTGAGAAAGTTTAAATGGAGTTTGCTGCCTTGGAATAAATGTACCTGTAGAATAAGTGTCTGTTTTCTGAAGGGTTTTCTTTGAACAGAGTGTTTATGCAGAAGAACTCATGAGAAAAAAAATCACAATATGAGGTAAGGTAATGGAAAAAATGTCATGTCTAGTTTTAACTTAAGTAATATGTGTAGATATAACTTAATGCTTTTTTTTTTTCTGTTTCTGTAACTGCATTCCTGAAGAAATGCTATTCTATGACTCACAGATAACTTTTAGCGAGCTATTTATATAGGTTTGGTTTGTTGTGGGTTTTTTCCTTCTTTCCTTTTTTTTTTGGCAGGTGGATAGTGTAGTCAGAAATCTCTCCCTCCCAGCTATGTGCTTGTGGATTAGTTGGAGAACCTAATCCTCAATTTCTTATCCATGGCATAAAATGTTGTGATGCATGTATGCCTTTCCAATGATACTGGTGCTTCTATTTGACCTGTTTATTTGGAGAGGAGAACCAGCTCTGTTTATCAGAGGAGGAGGAGAGAGGGCACTCCTTTAATTTGTCCCACTTGGTTTCCATGTACTTTGGGACATCCCCAAAGGATAGATGTTCAGGAAACTGGTAGAGAGACCAAGCTTTAGTTTTGCAAGCAGATAGGAAACTCTCTCACTGCAACTTAAAATTTGTGAAAGGTTTCTTTTGGACAACAATATTGTAGAATCACAAAATTGTTTAGGTTGGAAAACACCTTTAAGGTCATCAGGTCCAAATATCAACCTAGCACTGCCAAGCCCACCACTAAGCCACATCTACTCATCTTTTAATTTCTCCCACAAATGGTGATTAGCCACTTCTCTGGGCAGCCTGTTCCAATGCCTAACCATCATTTTGGTGAAGGATTTTTTCCTAGTATTCAATCTAAACTTTATCTGGTGCAACCTGAAGCCATTTCCTATTGACCTATTGCATCCTCTTGTCCTATCCCACTTCTCTGTTTAAATTGGTATTTTAGCAGCACAGGCTTGACATCTGCCTGGTGTGTCTTGCAGAATTAAGTTCTCCAAAGAAACTACCGCCAATATTGTTATAAGGCTGTTGGAGACAAGCAGTGCTTTCTGGAGATCCACAAGGCAAACTCTTAAATATGTTTGTAAGGACTGTAATGAAGGCTCATCATACTGTTTCTCAAGAGCTACAAACAAGCCTTTTCTGTATCGAACCAAATATTGTTTTCCCCCCTAGAGAAATGCTCTGCCTTATCTGTATATGCCAGGTGACAGATTTTATCTGCTGGTTCTATCCTCAAGGAATGTATAGACAAGCTGGTTTTTCTTGCAAAATCTGATAAAAAGCTTGTCTGTTCCTTTTCCATAGAATTTTAATTAAATATACTGTTCCCTGCTTGTGATAGGGTTTAGCAGGGGATAGCTGCTTTTGTTACCTTGTGCAATATGGACAAATAACTTCTTGGGATAAGAGACACTTGAAGGGTTGCAGGACACTGAAATGGTCTGCAGGATCTCCTCCCTGTTCATTTCAAGGCTTTATTGATTTCATGTGACCTTGACCTTACTGAGGTGCAAAAATATTGGTAAAATATTTTTTAGGTAAAAAATACTTTTAAATGTGACATGCTGCTGTTTTTTTTTCTTACCTTTAAGTCTTACTTAATAACAAGTTCACTAATGTTTAGACATAGTATCTGCGTTCTGAGTGTAGCAAGTAGAGATAAAAACAAATTTCTTCCTATTTCCAAAACTTAATGGAAAGAAGTTCTCTTCATTTTAAGGGTCCATTCTATTTCTATTATTTCTTTTAAAGGAAATACTACTTCATGCTATATCACTTGTTACCTTTTGTTCCCATCTTTTTCTGGCATATTCTAAATCCACAATGACATGAATCCATGACTGCCTGTTACATTTCAGTTCAGGGTTACAAACCTTGTCTAGGTAAAGTTCCTTACTAAGACAAGGTAGTTGAATCTTTAGTCGAATATCAAGGGTTAAATTTGTTTTGATTTGAATTTCTGTCACCTGCCATTCTCCACCTATTTCTACACTATTTTATGTAGTTCCATAAAATGTTTAGCAGTTGCTAGAAAAGTTGTTTCAGAAAAAAAGAAAGGTCACTCAAATAAAGACACGAAATTACCAAATGCAGCTAGAAAAGGCTCAATTATTTAAAAGGTCAGATTAAATAAGATGCACTGTAGGGTAATTTACCCCCCAACCGCTTAGCTTCTATGAAAGTCGATGAAAGCCTAGAGGTGAAGGATATGTGTTTGTAGAAACAGTTTCTGAAGCAAAAATTGATGAAGATTGATGTGTCTTCTGTAAAGTGCCCTTAAAAGATACCTATCCACTTAGAAGGTGAATATCTTTGTGTGATGATCCTGAAGCATTTTTTTCAGCTCTCACGTCTCATAAAGCAAACAGCCTCAAGATAGAATTATAAAGGGAAAAAGATGGAAGGAACTTTAAGAACTGGCTCAGACTTTGGTGCATCTGCCCTTGAATTTTGTGTGGCACCTCTGAGTGTTGACAGATTGAATACTGTATTACGTGCTGCACATTGGCAGCTGATAATGTGTTTTTATTAAATGCTGCAATTTTTTTTCAGGTTCTCCTTTGAGAAAAGTAAGATAATACTGTCATTTGTAGTGTATGTCAGTGAATGCTTTAGGAAGGTCATGTTGTCAAAGATCTGTGCTGTGTGCCTGTGGCACATTATCTGTTTTAAGTCCATCTTTTCTCTTTTGAGTGAAGGGTTTGATGCTGTGTGTTCACAGAAGTTGAGTTTTAGATATAATAGTAATCAGTTTTACAACTGCTCTTTGGGGCTGCTTCAAAAACTGATGGGTAATATTCTACATGCAACGAAAAGAGATAATATTTATGGAAATACACATGTGAGGTATAATCTTAGATATGTGGATCATAGAGAGTTTAAGGAAGGTAGAGGAGATAACGATGACCATCAAAGGTGTTTGTGTCTCAGAATCTGGGAAAATTGGGACAGAACTTTGTGAAAGTTGCTGTGTTTTTTTCAAAAGAATTTTTTGTTTTCCGCCATTTTCTTAAATGTTTTTGTAGAATTACTGGAAGTGTTCATGAAGAATTGCAGCTCACAGTAGGATAGTCACATGCCCTATCTCAGTTATCATTTAGTTACAATTAAGGGGTGTCTTCTGTTGCTGTTGATGTTTTTGTGTCCAGAGCAAATGTTATTCACACAAGAACATTCACACTGTTCTTCATCCAACTTTCACCTGGAGAGTTCTGTTTCAGGCCACGTGTAAATTACTCTGGTAATCCTGAAACTACACTGAGAAGGCATTGTTCTACAAGCAAAATTTTTTTGGAATTTACAGACCCTTAAATGGTATTGAATTTCCCTCTTTCAGAGGCTGTTTTTCTTGCAAAGCTGTTGGATCAACAGCAGAGTTAATAAGGAACTGAGACTGCTGCTCCTCAGTTTGAAGAGCAGGGAGCCTGGCATGTGTGCTCTGGTGGAGATCTTAGAGTTCTCTCCTTGGCACAAGAAATTAACCTGCAGGATACAAAAAAAAAAAAAAAAGCTTCTTTTCTCTGATTTTAAGAATTATTTGAAACAGATAAATATAAAATATTTTTCCACATTGTGAAGCTTGTGTCTCATAAGTATCTAAAATTTGAGGGGTCATTTTGTCATATTTTAGGTAGAGAGTGTCCAACTGCCTTTTATTCTGCACTAGTCTTACTGTATAGTAAGTGCAGTAAAAACACTGAGAGCTTAGCTCCACACCTTTTCATGTGTTATGCTAACATTAAATAAATGCAGTTACTTACTTGGATTGCACTTTTATCTTGAGTCATTTTTAGCAGTTTTTACCATCTGTATTTTTAAAATAGGCAGTTAACTTGAAATAATCTGGTAAAGGTAAAAGTTTATTCCACTGTCCCATATTCTTGGGGGTTCAGTTTGCTCTATCAGCTTTGATATTTAATCTTTGTCAGATTTGTTTTCTGGACAAAACAAACAGGTGTTATCTGTTGGTGCAACTACCAACTCAGGATTAAATCAGGAACAGATAGCTGGTTGTCACAGCAGGAAGGAATGTTCCAGCTGAGTCATGATATATACTTAATTATGGTATATGCTTTCTCTGACATGGTCAAGTATCCCACTTCTGAAAAAGAAAATTGATACAGAACTCTGTAGTGCCTATAAAATTCACCAGTGCTGGGGCCCTATTCTTGAAGGTTAAAGTACAGGTTGATAAACCCCTAGTGTATATTTTAATGGGGTCAGTGCTTCTCATTTAGATTCTTCCATCCACACTACTCAGAGGGCTCCTTTTGAAACAAGTGAGATGAGAGGGACACCTATATGTTCATAAATATACTGTATACAGCATGCCTTTGAGTGTGGGGGAAAAAACCCTGACATGTTTCATGCGCACTCTCCTGGATTTGCATCATGCTGAAGGGGTACCTGCACTCTTTTTTTTTATTTCTCATTAATTTGGACTAAACATCAAAGAAAAATATAATTCTCAGGCCGAATCACTCTTGGATCAATATTTTTGCTTTAAATTTTACAGTTTTAGTTATAGAGTGTACTTTGTTAAACTCTACTTGGTGGCAATCTTGTAAATATTTTTCCATGCTTTTATCCTTCTTCATAAAGCATGAACAATAGCCAGTGTGTTGTTGTTGACCACGTAGAAGAGAAGTAGATGTAGGAGACCATGAAGTACAATCAGTAAGTATTTGAAGTGACAGCTACAGCAGCTTCTTTGGATACAGGATTTCTTTATAATTCCCCAAATAGATGGTTTTGTCCTTGTAGTGCTACACTAACACTTCACTACAGTAGTATTCTAGTGGTACTTAGTTTATTAAGTGCATTTCTTGTTTCAGTCTAGTTGGGTATAGATCAGTGAACTATTACAGCAGTTTTAGAAGGTAAGAGACTGCACTCTTGTATAAATCTAAGCTCCTATACTTTGACAAAACTAAGCAAAGCAGAGTAGTTCTTTTTAATGCTTGTATATAAAATGTAAAAATCACTAAGACAAATCTGCTGCTTAAGATGTGCTTTCCTGACCTTGTGCTGGAGGATAAAAATTTCTAAATCAAGTGCAACTTAATGTTAGTGATTGTCTACTGAAAGGTATTCTTGAGGTATTCACCACTTCTAAAAATAGAAGGAAATAAACACTTTTCATTTAAATTCTCTAGTCATGGGAGATTTTCAGAGCCACCTTTGGAGTCTAATTGCTTACAACTTCTTTTTGCAGTTTTAGTTGGATTCATTATTCTCTATCACTGCATCTCAATGTAAATGAGCTGTGTGCAATTATACCTTCCTGGTGACAAAAGCCATTTCTGTACCTGGCAGCATGTAAAAAATTCAGAATGAAAAATTGTCGAAATGCTAAACAGCATGAGTTTCTGACATTTCTACTGAGCCATGCTAAATGAACTTCTGTGTTTTACATTCAGTAATTAGTTGATTGTGCGGATAAGAGAAGATAAAAGATGCAGTAAGTATGGATTTTGTTAGGGTATTTTTCATCTTTGCTAAAGTAATACTTTTATTTGGTTTGTTATTTTTCTGTTTTCGTTTAGGGGTGTTTTTCTCACTGAAACGTGTGCCGTGCTACATAATGGTTAGAGCATCTTATGCTCTATTATACTTGGTCCAATCCAAATCCAACTCAGTTTCCAGAGCCTATGGCTTCTATTTTAATGTAAAATCAGACCCAAACATGCACTAGCCAGCTATTAGGTTCTCTTGACATGACCTTCCACATTTTCAACGAACCCACACTGTTCATTGCTTTTAGCCTGTTTACTCCCACGTTTGCATGCTGCTTGCTTCACTCGACGCTTGTTACTCTTACTAAAATATAGTCGTGTGTCCTGCTTGCATGTTTCAATTAGCACATCTTCTTTTTGCCAGTCCTCTGTCATTCCTCCTCTTGCCTGATTTCCTGAAGAACAATTTTATGCCAGTGTGACTTCTTCCGGTTACTTGTTTAAGGAGCAGCAGGCTTCCACCTGAAGACAATAGCTCATCTCTCAGACTTGAGCTGTGCAGACTACTGAACCAGCATAGAGCACAGGAACTCGTGAGAGGAAGGGAGCACCTAAGGTTTGTAGATGTTTGTGGTTCAAAGGATTGACAAAATTCAGAGGGTCCACAAAAATACACAAAGTTTTATCAGTAAATTACATAGTTGACATGGAAGTTATTGTGTTGGTCCCTAACCTACTGAATGAGCACACTGCAGTGGGCTTTGCATAAAAGGATAAGTTCAAATGAAAGAAGGAAGGAAAGAAAGAAAGGTCACCAGTCCTGGTTCCAGTTTTGATCCAGCCGATGGGATGTCCAGGGTTCCAGACCATGCGTCCAGCCTTGGTTTGGGGTGCCTTTTTATAGAAAAGTTTCTCACTTCTTGCGCAAATTAGTTCTGTGCAGAAGTTTCTTTCAGACCTTTCTGGATGTGGGTCAGGGGGTTTTGGGAATCTTGGGTGGTCTTGATCTTCCCCTATGCTCTGTGACCTCTTGTAAGCCTCATTCCTGCTCTTGAGTTGTACTGTACTGTGCTTGTACTGTGTTGTACTGTATTATGCTTATCTCCAGGAAGGAGAACAAAGGTGTTTGGCCTGGAAAAGTGATGCCCTGCTCCCACATGGCTCCCTGCTCCAGCCACACCTTGTTCTTTCATGTGGCCTGTTACTACCAAAAATTTATGTCTGTTTATTGCCAACAATCCTTGGTTGGCTGCATAGCCATCTGACTATTGTGTTTGAGACAGGCATACTAGCTCCTTATCCTCTGGGATTCTACAAGGAGGCCGTGCTCAGAGATGAAGAGTGAAGCAGACTTACTTGGAAGCCTGAGCAGGGTGGGAAAAATGAGCTGAAGACGCTGACAACACAATAGCAATGAATTGCACTTTGAGTCACAAGGTTCAATCAGGCTTTAGTTCTTATACTGCAAGCCACTTGGTCCTTTTGCCCTCTTGCAATTGCTTAGCACTCATTTATTTATTTATTTTATTTTTAATTTGAAACATGCCGACTTACAGAGAGGCATCCCAGTTTCTTTCTGAAAATGCAAACACTCCACTTTTCCTCGGCCCTGTACAGTAGTTGTGAATTCCTTCCAAACTAAAACCCTCTGTATCTGATTCACAGCTTTACCCTGCTCGAGTCTGAAAACAAGCAAGCACAATAATTCTGGCTCAGCACATTAATTTAGGGTCCATTTCAACCTCTAATATAGCTGAAATAGTCAATCTGTCTGATTTTAAATTTGGAACAGGTATTGAGTTATGAGCAGCACTGGACTAAATTTTTAGCTAGGTTGTGAGAAATGGCAAAGGCAGAAAAATTCTTTTTGGATGCTTGAATCACTCCCAAATATTTTGTTTCCTGTCCATGCATTGCAGCCCCTTGCTCTTCACTAATTTTAGTGAGGATAATGTTTTGCCTGTGAGACTGATTCTAGAAGGTGAAAATTGCATCTGTGGGTAGAATACCACCAATGGTTAAGGGCAGACTGTCTCTGCTCCTGTTCAGAGGTAAAGAAGTGTGAGGAGTAGGCACCTAGCTTATTCCAGACACCTCTGTGACTCCAGTCAAATTGTAGAAAGCATCTTCTAATTTTCCAGCTTCCTGACTGAGAGTAAATAGGCTGAAGGGGGAATGGAAAGCAGGAGAAAATCTCACTGCAGTCCCTGCTCACAGCAGGAGGTAGGCAGGTCTTTCCATGGATGAAAAGAAATTATTTCAGTTCTGTCCCTCTTGGGCACACACGAAGTTAGAGGAACTGAGAAGCTCTAATTTTTTTCTGTTCCTGGGACAGTTGGCATTAAAGCAGTAGTCCCAGCCTCTTATGTGAAGTTGGGCAATCTTCTCACAATACAGAACTAGCCTGCAACTGAAGTGACACTATTGTTGGAGAGCAAAGGAATAGGTGAAAAAGTTACTAGCTCTTGCTGATTAATAGGATAGAATTTTTGCAGAGCTATTTTTGTTTGAAATAACAAGTGACTGTATATTATGGTCTTTTTATAGCCCATTTAGATGCATAATATATATTAATTTCCCCAAATGGAAGAAAAAAATTGAAGCAATAATTAGCTCCAGTGCTTGCAAAAGCATATATTAGTTTCTGAAACTTTAAGGCACTTGTTCTCATCAAAATGCACTTCGAGAGAGAAAATACCAAATATAAATTAGATGTATACTTTTTAGAAAAAAAAACTGTGGAGATGAGTGAACATGATGGATGTATATGAAAAAAGCATTGACCATTTGGAAATAATTACAGGAAAAAAAGTATTGCTAGATCAGACTAGCATGTGGTACTGTTCTAGCCAAAGTGCAAAAAAAGATTTTTTTTTGTGGCTTTCAGTGCAGAGGATAATAAATACATCTATTCATATAAATGCATGTTGTTCTCAAGTATTGGAAAGTAAAAGAGAAGATATTTATATGCCAAGTCCTAATGTTAAAAAGTTTTAGGATTCATCTCTGCTGACACATGTAATTTTTTATTTTTTGAGCCTCTTCTCCTTTTATTATACCTGTCAAGCTAATACTCTTGTTTCTTGTTTATTCTCTCTGTTTCTTTGTACTAATCATTGAAACAAGAGCCTACTTGTGATAATGGGCTTGTATGTGGATTGGTGGTGTCACTATGAAAGGGTGACATTGAAGTTAAAAGAAACTACTAACGAGGGTCTCAGGGGAAGTGGAGCTAATTAGTCAAGTTAAAAGGGGATAATTCATTGCAGCCTTTGTCTTAGAAACACATTTCAAAGTTTCATTTCCATATCAAAGTTGCAAACTGTAACTTGCAGGGTTATCATGATGCATTTAGCCGAAGAAATAACAATCTGGTTCTTTCTGACTGGCAGCTGACAAGATTCCTAATAGCATATGAGTCCCAGGTCACTACCCTTTAAAAAAACCTAGAAGACCACATTTCAGGCTGATCTCTCCCAGTTATTTTTAATAGGTTTTCCCTATTTTCTTTTTTAGTTAACTTACAAACCATTAAAGTAATATTCATAAACATGTAAAACCAAAAGTTCATATCTTAGAAAAATGTGTCAGTTTAAGTTCTGTACAAGATTGTAAACAGTAGCTCAATTTTGTCCATATTCTAAAGAATACAGAAGGTATGTGAGCAATCAAAAGCTCATATAGAAGTTCAAAAGCTGCTAGCTATCTTTATTGAGATGGTAAGAGTTGTGCAGCTGGTATAACTGAGGTTTTGTTTTATGTCCCTCTAAATCAGGACTGAAGTTTTTTAATAGTTTCACTTAGAATAGTTAACTCTATGTCATCTCTTTTGAGAGAAGTCATTTCAGGATGTAAGAAAAATAATGAAGTATTGCTTCCCTATTTCTAAACAAAAGCAAGTATTTTAAACTTTTCCAGCAATTATGTCTGTGAAACAATGTAACTTTTAATGAGCAGTAGTTTATAATCTGTCAAGTGAATGCTTCAGCGATCATACATTTAATTGGAATGTGCCAAAAATCTTGTGAATCTTCTTCGAGAAGAAAATCATGCTGATCCGATGCTGTTGTCTTGAGCTAAAAATTATATGGTTAGGGAAAGTATCTAGCTGACAGGAAATGATGAAGTTAACATTCCAAACATCACGTTAACTTTTCCTCTTGCACGTGTATGTCAGGATGCAACCGTTTTATCAAATCATGTCTATAGAACCATAGAGCTATTTCTGATACAGACACTCATCTTCAAATGTGATTAAGTGCAGTTCATGGCAACAGAGGGTCTCCATATTGTTCGTGCTATAAAAGCTCAGTGAGGCATTTCTATTCAACAAGCCAAAAGTTAATTATAACAATGTGAAACAAGACAGAGAAACTTCTGACACGATACCTGAATCTACAGTTGAGCTGGCTTTGCAATTTGAAAGGCATTTGGGAATACATGTATTTTGAAAGCTGAAGAGAACAGTTATACTAATAATTACTGATTAAATTGGAATACATATTCTAGCCAGTAGTTACACTTACCATATTTTACTGTCCATAAGGATTTACTGGAGAATTACAAGGAAACACCTAAAGCAGAAAAGAATGAAAATAAAAGCTGAAAAATTATGGAGGAAGCTTAATCGTGTACTTTAAGTATTATTGTTACTGACAGAGAAGAAAAGTTAAAATAAGATTCCTCTACTTGCAAGCGTACAGAATAAAACAATATTTCAAGAAAGGAAGAATTGAAAAATACAGTAGGTGAAGTAATTTAATATGGAATTTAATTTAATACCTATAACCTGCACAAAACTAATTTACTAGTGATTTGCATGAAATGATAATAAATAACATAATTAAAGTATTATTGTATGAGTAGGCATGACCCTTGTGTTTAAAGACCTGTTTCTAGAATAGATGAGAAAATCTATTTCTAGTTTATCTAGAAACCACAAATCTCAATGAATTGCACACACTGTGGCCTTAAAAAACAGTGATTTGAGTGTATCTGATGCAATTCTAATTCTATGTAAGGTGATCTGGAAAAAGTCCTCCAAGGGAAGCAAATCCTGTAGAAGCAGTGCACTTTCTGTAGTGCACTTTCTCTGTGACAGGTACTCAGTAACTTGAAAAAGGTATAGATGAAAAAGCAGATTCTGATTTGGTGGGTAGAACTGCTTCCTAAGTGAGGCTGCAACTTCAGTAACAATGCAGGGCTTTAATGTACAGAATTTTCTAGAAAACATGAATGATCTTTCAGTTTGATGTTCAGAGTTTTGTAATGTCTTTCTAGTCACTCTGTGACATATAGAAATAAATGCAGAGCTATTGTTTATTCAAATAGTAGGCTAGTATACTTAACAACTTGTCACCTTCATTTCTTAATACTATTTTTTAAAAAATACTGAGTGAAAGAAATAATTGGGAATAATTTTGTTTGTGAAACACTTAAATTGACATCTGACAACAACTGGGCCACAAAATTCAATATTAACAAATTTCCCTGTATGACATTAGGATTGTTGTCCTCCCCCTTGGCACTTTAGAGAAGCACTGACTCAATTTTCTTTGTGTAGAGAGGAATATTACGAAGACACAATGTTAGCTTAGGCTTTCTTCAGTTTAAGCTTTTAAGCATTTACACTGATGGGAGACAGGATGATTCTTGACCTTTTGAAGTCATTTTGCTTTGGCCATTACTCATTTGCAAGCTCATTTGAAAAGCACCTTAGAATCATCCTTAAGGCAAGAACTTCACTTATGTAATTATTTTACTATACAAAGGGAAAAAAGACATCTCTAGTTGGTAGTAGATTCTGATGTGTATTTTCCCATCATTCCAGTGGAATCTTAATTATGCAATTATGTCAGTCAGTCTTTTATGTCAGCAGACAGTCTTTTTCTCAAAAGACTATTTATTCTATTATGTAAGTCTGTGAAGTAATCTTTGCTCCATTATGACCAGTAAAACCCTGTGGCATTGTGACTTCATTTTGTTTAATTCCCTTGTGAGAAAAATTCCCTGTACAGAAGTCCTGCAGAGAGCTTTTCTTACTATCTGTGTAGAATACTGGAGTCACCAGTGCAGGATCAAATTTGTGTGGTGCATTTTGTCCTAATTTCTCCTTTTTGTGTGGATGTTGGTGTGCACGGTGTGTATTTCTTGAGTATTTTCTTTTTGTTTTTAAAACAGTGAAAGGCAGCATGTAATGTAGTGTATCACTGAGTGGGTAGCTAGTAGTCTCTTTTAAATTATGTCACTTCTGTGTCTAAAATGTTTTTCAAATAAGGTGTTTGAACAGAAGCTTTCTGTAAGGTTGTGGTTTAACCCCAGCTGGCAGCCAAGTGAGTGTGCTTGCTCACTCCCACCCTCCTGGTGGGGAGGAAAGTCAGGAGGCTGAAAAAAATGTAAAACTCCGTCCCCTGCCTGGGAAGGGTGCAGGGGTATGTTTGTAGCAAGATGGTCTTTAAGGTCCCTTTCAATCCAAGTCATTCTGTGAAAACTAGGACACGTAATCAAAAGGAAGATTCTCATGTCCTAGCTTGTGTAGGTCAGAGGGCTCAGATTTTCCCATGGATATGCATTATTCTATCTGCCAGAATCAACAGTGCCATTAGTCCAATTAATAGGGCAAAAACCAGGAAATGTTTGTTTGTGGTTGTCGGTAAACATTGTTTTCTAGAAAAATGATAGTTGGAAAAATCTCTTAAAGCTGAAAATATTAAAATTATTTGCACTTAAAACATTAATAAATTTCTCTCTATCACTAAAAAAAAAGAATGAGCCACATGGAGACTCGCTAAGGAAATTTCTCAAACGGCAGAGAAATGCCGAACTTATCTTTTTTCTCTCCCTTAAGTTCTGGGTCATTCAGCCCTCTCAGCTGAAGCCAAAACATTTAATTAACTAGGCCATCATCACAGTTTGAGTGGACTTGAGTACAGCTGTTTTAAGACAACGTTGTATGTCAGGCATAAGACACCATTTTCCTACACAGTGAAGATAGATCCAGATATTCCACTGTTTCAAGTAGCAGAAGTTGGTTTCTTCCCTTTATTAATGGGCTGCAAACTAAAAATGGAATTCCATGTTCTACAGGGGGAAGATTACAAGTAGAGGCCACACTTCTTATGTTTAGAAATCACCTTATTTTCACATTGACCTGTATCTGTTCTCATATGTAAAGCAGGGCATAAGAATTGCTTTTAACTTCAATCCCAGTAAAGAGAAATGTGTATTTCTTTGAAATAGAAATGCTTACCTCTCTATGATCTGTTGTTCCAACTCAGTAGAATATTGACTCTATTAATACTGATAAAATGAGGGATGTGTTTCTTCAGAAAAGACAGTTTTGAGACTGCCTTCTCCTGTTTACTTATCTAAACCCTAAGTAACACGTAAAATCTAGAGAAATAGTAAGCCATTAGCCTAGTTTCAAGAGCCAGATTGGGGCAANGTGCTCTCGGAGCCCTGCACCGAGACCAGACTGCCCCGGGCTTTGTGAAACAAAAGCCCCTCGAGGTTCCGGGTTTTGTTTATCATTAATGCTGTAGTTGTTGCCGTTTGTTTGCCTTGTTATACATATTAGTAAAGAGCTGTTATTCCTATCCCCATATCTTTGCCTCAGAGCGGATTTAATATCAAAGTTTTAATAATTCAGAGGGAGGGGATTTGACTTCTCCATTCCAAAGGGAGGTCTTGCCCTCCCTAGCAGATACCTGTCTTTCAAACCAAGACACCAACCTAAACTATTCTGATTAGTCACCAAACAGACCAAGCAAGTAACAGTGTAGGTACAGTCTTTATACTGAAGCCCAACAGTTTATTATCAGAAACAACTTTTTTTGGCTTTTTTCTCTAAGTTGAACTCTAGTGAATTTTTATTGAATTCTCATCTTAAAATTCATCAGGTTTAGAGCTATTTAGGCTTCTAGCAGATCCCAGAAATAACTAGGCTCTTAATATATCGTTTCAACAGAGTAGCTGAAAATTACCTGTTCCAGAAGCACAAGGAATTTTCCTGCATTTTTTGTAATTGTACAAGTCTGGGTGTTGTATCTGAGGACAAAAACCCTTCATCTTTTGATTGTTGGATGGGAATATCAGTTGCATTTTTGCTTCTTCTGTCTTATCCTTTCCCTCCACTTTACGCAAAATCTCAGACTTCTGAGTATTTTGTTTGGGCTTTTTATGACAATTGTTGTTAGCTATGCTGAGTAAGACACAAGCTGCAGTTCAGGCCATCCTACACAGGATTTAGGTGAAGCATGTTCAACAGTAGGAATGGCTGATCCAGTGTTTTGGGGCTACCAGAGTGTAGATGTGTTAATTGAATTTGAGTATTGCTATTTGAAGTTTATGAAACTATTGTTCAGAGTACAGAGCAAATTATTGCTCACTGACGCCACCTGTTTGAGCCCAGAGGTTACACTTGCATCCATCTGGAAACTCAGCTTGTGCGACTGTGTTCTTCTGCTATGAATTTAAATCATATGATCATCCTGAAAGTTTTAGACTCGATCAGTACTCTCCAGCAAAGTATGAGAGAGCAGTGTTTTCACTGAATTTTCTTCCTGGCTATCAGAAGTTGCTGGAGGCAGGGTATGTAGAATTCTGTAAGTCATCCCCCATCCCAAAATTACAGATAAAACTTAACTGATCAAACTAACACCGAGAATCTGTCTTGTTGGAGTCTCACAGTGCTTGCAGCATTGAGGGAATTCACACACGCGGTGAAGAAGAGCTGTGTGAGAAACAGGTTTGCTGTGTGCATAGGAATGTCATGCTGAGTGACATTGATTTATATGAAGATCTGCTACATCTTTATATTTGAAGGAGAAAAGGTTTGGAAGATTTTTAAATCTAATAACAATCTTGACTATTAGAATAATAGTTTGCTGTTATTACCTGATTACCATTATTATGGTGTTAAGGCTATCAGGAGGGTGTTTGCCAGCTCTGCTTTTCTCACGGCTGTTCAGGGATTCTGGGGACAAGGATATGGTGCCCCAGCTGAAGTCTGCTGGGCAGGTCTGGAGAGTGCTTACAGACACACAAGACCCTACCTGTTAAAAAAGAAATTAATTGTGGTTGTCTAGTGCTAATGTAGAAAGACTTACTGAATGTGAAAACTGTAAAGTGCAGTTGTGCCAGGAACATAACTGTAATGTAAGCCAATACCATGCCTTAAAGCCTAAAATCCAGAAGGGCAGGACTATATTAGCTATAATGCAGTCTGTGTGAAGGAGACCAGGGTGCATATCCTAGACTGCATTTTTGCCACTGAGTTATTGCTGGATGCTCCTTAGGATGGAGAAGAGACAGGATGGAAAACTGGACGAGAATGCAGTTCAAAGAGGACACCAAAGCTGTTGTGGACTTTATTCAGTTGTTTATAATCTCGAAGTTTTGGGGTTATGCTTTTCTGCAAATAATGACTGCTTTCATAGAACCATAGAATACTCTGGGCTGGAAGGCACCTTCAAAGGTCATGTAGCCCAAGCCCCCTGTAATGAGCTGGGACATCAACTCTATCAGGTTGTTGAGAGCCCCTATGCTTTGTTGCTAATCAGCTTCCAAAGGAAAAATTTGGTGTGCAGACGATCACACAACTTGGCAAATTCCTGTTCACTGAAGCACCAACCTGGGCATGTTTCACAGACTCCCCAAAAATTCACCTCAGCAACTATGAAGCCTCTCATGTGCTTTGGGAATTGAGGGCTACAAAGGTCATTCCCTCAAATCTTATTGGTGGCATGATGATAACCCTGTGAACATCCTGTGAGGAAGAGAACAGTGGAGAGATGAAAGCTTACTGCTGTATGGATTTCTTTCAGGATACTACACTGGTCTCTGCTTTTATGTCCATATACTTTTCATGTTCCTCAAGCTGAATATGTACATTCCTTTCTCTCTAGAGAACAGGAAGCAAGGTGATATTCAGCCCTTCCATTCAATGGTTTATATATGTGGCTGAAAATTAAAGTATTCAAATCTTTCATGAATTACAATGTGATGAATATCAAGTACCATCCTACTCCTTGGATGGCTATGCAGTCATTCATTGGGTGAAACAGCTTTTGAATTTAATGGGTGCTTTTTGCATGGTGCTATCAAATGTTAACCATGAAAATGACTAGAATTCCCTGGCAGATCCCTTCTTTAGATTTCACAACTCTATAAAAGGTGACCCACCTCAGAGATGTGCTTTTCAGCTGCAGGACAAATGCCATTGCTCTAATCACAGGGAACCTATTTTGTATAAGCACTAATACATTTAGCAAGGCAGGGTTTTTTGTCTCTGGCCTTGACAAGTCAGTTGAATGCCTCAAGTGCAAATAATCAGTAATAATATTGAAAGCATTATCTGCTTAAAATTTTTCAGGGTCACAATGTTTTTCTGAGATAAATTCACAAGAAAACAAAAGGTCTTGATTTGAGAACACTGAGGCTGTGCTTTCAGCAAGGTCTACCCTAAGTGTCTGACAATCTCTCTCCATGCAGCTCAGTCCATGGGGTTTCTGGTACAGCTGAAGAAAAATAGAATAATGTCAAGAAGGGATTTGCTGTATAGGATTAGTAGCAGATCTTGTAAGACTGACATAAAATCAATCATGAGAGCCACCAAGAAATTGAAATCATGTGCTTTTCTGAGCTTTCAGAATTCAATGTTGATGAAGAGTGCATACTTTGTGGTAAGAGACTCCTTCAGCTTTGGAGTAAAGCACTGAGTTCACAGTCTGTTGCTAGACCACACTTTGAAGCATGGAACAGACATGCAAAAATAAAAGGTAGTTTACAGGAGGTTTTTTTTAATGGTCTAGTGATTAAGGAGCACAAATCCAGTGAAAATCCTTATCTTTGTTACAAATACAAAATTATATATATGAAAATACCAGTAGCTTGCAAAAGGAGTAGAATCCAGATTTTTTTCTCATGGTTTCCTACTACACTGGCATTAGGCAGAATCCATTACTGAAATGCACAAAGCAAAATAATCTTCAAATCTCTTCACAAACCATGAAAATAAATAAAAGCCTTTGAACCTGGTGACCTATCATTTAATTGTTGAAAGATAAAACTGCTGGATGAAGTTTTGTCATCTTCTAAATACTGTAAATAAAGTCCTACAGGCATTTTAATGTTAAATTTATACAGTGAGGTCTTGTCAGGAGATGGGAAAGGTATCACAAGTCTTTTTAAATTGTCACTCCAGGTAATATGGGCTATTCGTAGGCTTCTTTTCTAGGTTTCTGTGTTCATTATATTCCACTTGTTTTGTTCTTGTTGTTTTTATTCTCCTGTTTAATGTATACTTGTTTGTAACATAAAATGTCTTGCAGCCCTGCAAGCAGATCTAAGATTTAACAGTCAGACTGACTTCTTTCCTTTTCATGTATTGTCTGTAGTCAGAGAAAGCCTGCAGGCCTGTCGCTTCCCCTAACTTTTCCTGAGCAACTCAAATCTTCTTGGATAATTCCCCTGAGCTGTGGATCCAAAGCCATTTAAGACTAATAGGTGTGTACATGTGTAACTGAGTGAATGACCTGAAGCCAGAGAGGGTTATGCAGAAGTATTTGTGGGTCTGCAGTCCCTCTTTTAGCTGTGTTAGCATGTTTCATATATTTCCATAGTGTTATTTTCAAAACCATCAGGCATTGATGTCCATCGCTTAAAAAGTGATATATGCCTTGAACTGTTTGTAATGGTCACAGTCCACACTGAATGTTTCACTTTATATACACATATAAAGCGTAAAGAAGGAGGAAAACTGTTGATACTTCAGAGAAAAATAATTTGGTGGTGCTGATGGATAAGAGGCTAGACATGACTCAGGAGGGAGGGGATTTTGTCCCTCTGCTCTGCTCTGGTGAGAGCCCACCTGCAGTGCTGCATCAGCTCTGGGGGCCCAGTACAGGAAGGACATGGACCTGGAGGTTCGGGTCCAGAGGAGGGCTGCCAAGATGATCAGAGGGATGGAGCATCTCTCATTTGAGGAAAGACTGGGAGAATTGGGATTGTTTGGTCTCGAGAAGAAAAGGCTTCAGGGTAACCTATTTTGGGGTCTTCCAGTATCTGGAAGAAGACTATAAGAAAGATGGAGAGAGACATTTCACAAGACCATGCAGTGAGAGAGCAAGGGGGAATGACTTCAAATTGAAAGAGAGTAATTTTAGAATGGGTAACAGAAAAAAATTCTTTACAGTGATGCTGTTGCAGCACAGGAACAGGTTGCCCAGAGCAGTTGTGGATACCTCATCCCTGGAAGTGTTCAAGGCCAGGCTGGATGGGTTTTGAGCAGCCTGGTCTAGTGGAAAGTGTCCCTGCCCATGACAGTGGGGGTTGGAACTAAGATTCTTTAAGATCCCTTCCAACCCAAACTGTTCTGTGGTTCTACAATTCCATGATCAGTACAAGTGAACTTCCAATTTCCTTGATGTGAGCTCACTGCCGCAATAACAGTACCACATTATACATGCTTGTGTTCATTGAGTCAAGTTTATATTAACTGAATTCAGAATTCAGTAGGTTTAAGAGATCTTTCCCAGAAATCTCCAGTGAATTTTACAATGGCCAAGACAAAACATATTTTTGTAATGCATCTTAAAATAGACTTTTTAAAGCCTTTGATATAACATAAGAATTTGAATGTTGAAATTCAGTTTTGCATATTTAGTCCATGAGTACATTTTAGCCTTGGTAGTCTCCAAATATGCCAAAGCTAGCATTGTCCTGCAATTCTCAAAAAAGAAA
>WBMY01010740.1:0-17136 GCA_013397315.1 Donacobius atricapilla | reverse complement strand
TTTTTTTTTTTTTGTCTTGAAGAATACTGGGGTCCAATTTAAAAATAAACATAGCTACACAGAAGAAGAGCCAATAGGGGACATCTGAGGATTAGAAAAAGGAAACTGAGAGGAATGAAGAAGTACTAAGTTGGTGAAGCTATCTGAGCTCTTGTGAATGCTGCTTAGCTTTCTGACCCATCTATGGGACATTTGGGAGAGACTACAACAAAACATTTCAGACAAAAACTTAAGATGAGCTTGAGCCCTATGTACAGGAAGGAAAACTGCATGGATAGACTTGGGATATGTTAGAGAAGTACTGCCTTTTAAAAGCAAAAGTCTGCTCTGTTTCCCTAGCTAGAGACCCACAACACAGAGGACATCATGAACCTCGAATAAATGAGTCTATGTTAGCACTTTTGGTTATTCAGCTTTGTCAAAAAATAAGGTATTTTCTAAATTCTGTAGGGGCAGTTAAGGAAGAAATTCCTTTGCCTTTGAATCTGTTTTTAATGTTGACTGACTGTGGCAACTTGAGATGCCTTAATAAGGTGTGGAAATAATATTTGGAAAGGACACAAAGTTTTTACATACACCTTTCTGAGACTAAGTGAATGCCAGATGAGGAGGAGTAAGCTTTCAAGATATGTATTAGAAAATGGAAGGCAAAACCACCTGATTCAATTACTAAAGAAATTTTATGCACTCAAGGAGCGTCACAAATTGACAGCTTTGAGTGAAATGAATACATCAGCCGAAAGAAATTCAGATGTCTGAAAGAGAACAAATGATGTGGAAACAGTCTGATGTATCTAGATGAGTTGTTAAAATATCAGCAGAGTATTACATTAGCAAAATATGAATCCTTATAATTATCAGTGTTCCAAACCTACTTATCAGTATTCTTGGTAATCCAAGAAGTATTGCTAGTCTAAAAGATGAGCCTAAACAATACCTAAAAATTAATCTATTAGACCCTATTGAGAAGATCTAAATTTTGATAAGGGGTAATCAATGCATACCTATCATAATTAAATTTGTAAGTAAATAATAAAATGATACATAATTATCTCTTTGATTGTTTTCATCAAATAGTTTGTTCTTTTTCCCAGCTCTCTCTTAAAAGTGATTTCAAAGATTAGCAGACCTATGGTTCATCCATGCTCTTGATGCTAATTTGCTGCTGTCCAGAGTATATTTGCGTTTTAACCAAAATTATGAGCACTCAGGTAAGTATAAGATTAATTCAGCAAATTTTAGCCTAATGAGAGAAAAAAAACCTTTAGTGATATTTCTGGGCTCAGAGAGACTAGGAGCAGAAGTCATACTTTTCCTAAATGTTGCTTGATTGATATCATATGTTTATTTTAGCATGATCATTAACTTCCATGATATGAAAGAGCAGCTGAGAGAAGACATATTTTTAGAGAAATTAAATACTTCAGGGGGCATCCCATCCCCTTTCAGTATAGACACTACTCCTTTTGAGGATAGGGGAGATCAAGTTTTCTAAACTACCATCATTCTATTTTTGGTTAGTAGAAGTAGTTAATAGGTGCTCTGAAGAATATTTGAAGTCTCATTTTTCTAAGAATTAATGAAAGTTTAAAGTAAAATTTTTAGTCCTGTCTTGCATGGCAGACCACATTGGTACATTTCATACAGTGAAAACAAAGCAGACTTCAAAGCAAATGTGATTGCTGAAATTTGAGTGCATGTATATATTTATATAGAGAGGTGTATTATGCGTATCTTTGTGTTGAAATTTAAAAAGTTTAAAGTGTTTAAAATTTAAAATTTGCTTGTTTACTCATGACAAATTAAAGCTCCCACTCTATCTGAGATTTTTCTATATTTTTTCTTTACTTTTCTTAACTTCTTCTATTTTGGGGTTACATAAGTTATGCAATAAAACTTAATATTTACATGCCATATTGAAAGTAAAGAGGAGTTATTGAAATGTTGAGAGGAAGGACTTTACTGTTGGTATAACAGGCTGTAGCTTTGCCCTGCTGTCTTTTTGATAACCTCTGTAGGTCAAACTGATATAACCACATATTTGACTTTCAGCAGCTTTGTTTGAGAGGTCCTGATGAAGTCTTGAAATGATTGCATCTTTTGAGGAACTTGCAGGTTTTCCCCTATAAAGAAAATGGGCTTTTCTTGGCTCCCTAGTCAGTGTAACATTTTGTTATATGAATATTAAAGGCATCAAACATAGAAAGAAAGTGAGTATACAATACAATTTTAAGAAGAACTGAAAGCTACATCAGTGTACACAGAACTGACCCAGGTAAATTCAAAATCAGTAGCAAATTCTGTTTATATTATATACTGTATGTGAAAGCAATGCAGGTATAGTTATCTTAATGTCAGAAGTGTTGTAAGGTTCAATGCCAGTGCTGTAAACTGAAGTAGTTTTGTATTTTGGGAATAGATTTTTCTCTTTAGGGAAACCTCAAATCTACTCTCAAATATTCAGTATCAGTATACATAGAAATTTAAACTCAAAGTCCATATAAATAGTGAATTGGAGGTAAATGTATGTGGATATTTGCTTATCAACTGTAGGCACTTTTTTGCCTCCTTTTTTAACTCTGCTCCACAATCGAATTATGAAACATGACTTACTTGGAAAGGAAATCATCTGTACATATGTGAATATACTTTAGGTTTTCTAATTACACAGGGAACACCCAACCAAGTAACTTACCTTGTCTTTTACTCCCCTGTACTGTCTGTTGTGTACTGTCATGATAAAAAGATGGCACTGTTACAAATTTCAAGGAAACTCATTTTGCAAAGTTGGTTCTCGCATAAAGTATGTGGAACTCTGAGACAGTGTGAACTAGAGATGTCCATCGTTGCTCTGATTTTTTCAACCTTCTCTTCTGTTCCACAGTTTCATGTTTCGAGTTCTTTCTCACGCTCTGGTCTGTAAACACTGGCCAATGCTATTGTAGTTTCAAGGAAAGTTTTCATTCCTGTTCTTAGAGATGTGGACAGCTGATGGACAGTTGTCTTGACCAATGGGATGGGGAGAGGTGTCAACCTTCTCCTCCAATCCCTGGCCTTTGTATAAACACTATATAATGGAGTCAGATTCTTTTAAATAAACTTAGTTTTAGTTCATGCCTTCTGATCAAAGTGTGAGTGTGTGTTTCTGTGTGTGTGGCAAACTGCATCAGTCCATCAGAAATCCTCAAGCAGTGTGTTTACCAGAAAACTGCAAAGTTGGAGGTCTCCTGTCTGATTGTTTGGATTCAAAAATATTGCTAACCATATGAAATGTTTTGGAAGCATGCTTTCCTCCCTTATTTGAGGCCAAGTTGCATATTTTGGAAATGTGTGTGGAGGTTCAGTTGCATGAGGATGCTGATGCAGAATATTATTTTGGTTAAAAATCAAGCATCCAAAAATTTCCCGAGAGCTATTATGCATCATTAGCACTTAGTTTTTATTAATAGTTTTCAGCTTCTTTTTTTCATAGCACATTATTAACTCTGCAAATGGCACCATTCTCAGGTTTTTCTCTCTAAAGATTTTTCAGACTGACTTCTACCAAGAAGTGGAAATTATACAAACAGTCAAGAGCAGTGGGGAGTGTTACTTGTTGCTAAATACTGACCCTGTTTCTTCGTCTCCCTGGCAATTTCCCACACATAAAGCATTCTTGTCCCTCCTCTAGATGTACTAAAAGGAGCTGAAACAAAGGTTAGTCACTTTGATATTAGGCTGGAGTTCAGGAAGAAGTCTCTGTGCTATAGACTGGCTCTCCTTTGAATGGTTACAGCCTGCTGGGAACGCATCAAGCTGGGGATAGGCTCTTCTACCTATACTGACTTTTACTGCAAAAAGACTAACTGAAAATACCATTGATGCTTTCATCTATATTCTTTCATTTTTACTTTTTTTTATGTCTTGTTTTGTTTGGGTTTTTTTAACAAAGAGTGGAGCACATCTTTGTCTTTTACCTTATGTCTGTCAGCACTTTTAAAACTGAAGTTGAAAACAGAACAGTTTCAGTGCCACTGGTGTACTCTGCTGTGGCAACTTCAGTCTAACACCTTAAAAAAAAATCAGGGGGCTGTTTATAATATACATGGACCTAGTATGTAATACAAGCAATCTATTTCACAGATGCCTTTAAATTTTTTTGTATTATGCCTTACTTTAACTAATCTTAAATCTTACCAAGCGTATTCTTAAGCACACACAAAAGAAAAAAAAAAAAAAAAGGAACAAAAAAGAAATCTTACTATAGCTGGTGCTTTAATGGACAGGACCATTCACAACAAAAGTAGAAAATTCAAATTAAATCATATGTGAGAATGGCCTAAGTGCCTAAGTACAGAGTCAGTCTCCCTCAGCTAGAGCATTATTTATAGAAAGTGGGACAGCTCTGTCAGGAGAAGCTCAGGTGCTTGTTTAAATTGCTGTACCAAGGAGTACTGAGCTCCTAGTGCTGCATTTTCACCCTTGCTATGTTGGGTTCAAGTCCTGAGTGTGTATGAGAGCCTCTGTCCTGCCAGTGATTGGCTTGTCTGGGGAAGGCAAATGTTTCTGTTCTGGCCAGGTCCTCACACAGAGAATCATGACCTGCGAGCACTGAGCAATGTTCATCCAGACCTTAGTTATAGCATAATAATTCAAGGGCTCATCTGGTGTACAAAGAGTCAGGTTTCAGACATTGTGCTGCCTTATAGCTTGTACGCGATGATATTGGGTTTTAAAATTTTTTTTCTTTTTCAACAGCAGAGTATCATGGAATGTTTTGGTTTTAACTTGATGTTTTGCTTTTGTTTGTTTTTTTCTTTCAAGAGAAACTAAACTGACGACAAACCTCCAATCAGCTATTCAAATTTGCACCAGTCTTGGATTAGCCCCTTTCTGTTTCTTTGTACACCACAGAAAACTTACACGAGATTCAAAATTCCCATCCATCTGTCAGTTTAGTGTTACTCCCCATAGGGTTTATGGAGATTCCTGCTTTGGTCCCAATCCATGGCCTTGTGCTGTTTTTTATACGTGGGTTTGGATAACAAAAGTCATTCAGAGGAATGACATGTTGTGATCTGTCCTCCACGTCCCCCTTAATAAAAAATGTTAGTAGGATGTCATATTGCTGCATAGGAAATTGTTTTTGCTTTCTCTGGATGCTTTTGCGAGACTTCTTTTTCTTTCTTTCTTTAAAGGTGACTTTCCAACAAATAGGAGAGATTGTTCCCTTATTTCTGCTCCCCTGAGTAGACTCAAAAATTCAGTTCTCACTTCATTCTGCTGGAAGTGTGGTTTTTTTTAATATAGAAATAATTCTCATACCTAGCTAGATGGAAGACAGAGCTAATTAGTCTGAAGTGCTTAATACATTACTTGGTTTGTTTTAACTCAGTTTAGCCTGTCAAAGTTCACCTTTTGTGACGCTGGTAACACATTTAATGACTATATTTAAGCTCAAGTCCAAACTTGATTTTTTCTTGCAATGATTTTCTTTTACAAATGAAGTATTGCTTGACTTCTCTTCGTAATGAGACTTCTGCTTCATATTGTGCCTTTGGTTGGTTTCACCAAAAGTTTGGCATAGAAGAATCTCTCTGATTAGGTGTTTATTAAAGTTGCATATGCTTTGTCATCTACTTAAGTAATTTTTTTTTTCCTCCACTTAATTTGGAAATTCAGGAAGGAGATATTGCAGTTCCTATGGATTATTGATTTTTCTGCTTCATTTTTTTAAGAAGAGAAGTAAAAAAAAAAATGCCATGGGGAACTGATTAGACAAATCATATACCCTTAAATTCCAGTCCTTTGTACTTGAATTTGTGTGTTCAGCTTTTGGTATATGGGAAAAGTCTCTGATTTGATTGAAACTCTCTGAAGAAGAGAGTCAAGCAGATGCGTTGAGCCTCAATTTAGTTGAGACTTCAACTGATTTGAAAGGGAGTTGGGTAACCAAGTCGTGATGCTCACACAAGTTTCTGGACACATCCAGAGTTTTAAACCGCTGAGGTGATTTACTGCTTTCTGCTTTGTGCCAAGATTCACCTGTCAAAAATGTTTTAAATGAGATTTAATGCAATTATTGTTTTTCCCTCACTGGGTTTTTCGTCTCTCAGCGTGGAATTTGCTTTGCAAGAGTGACAGTTTAGAGTCTGGGACTGCAGCTCATCAATTAACTTGGACAGATCAAGGGCCACAATCTCGTTTGCAGGCCACTGTCACCCATCCTTCACTCTTTACACAATCCCACTGCACTTCCCTGCAATTACTTGAGGAGCAATTTATATTAAAGGACCAGAACTCCATGGATCTGCATAAATGTCTCACCACATGCATATATATATATATGTAAGAGAATAAAAGTGGGGGAAAGCACAGAATTTACAGCAGGTCTTTAGTGAAGTGGAGCTTACTGAACCTGAATAACTTTTTGATACCCAAGAGAAATACATAATCAGGCCAGATATTCAGGCTAAATTGTTTGCGGCTTTTCAAGTAAGTAGCTCATGTGTCAGTACAAGTCAATTCAGTCTTGTGCATGTAAGGAGGGTCATAAAACATGTAGTTGTTTATCTACAAGAATAATTTATATGCATTTGCACAGTTACTCGGAAGATTGTCTAACAAGGTAATTAGAAGGTGGGTGGTTTTTATAAGGTGCATAAAGTGCTCAGCTTTTTCTTTCAGACCTTGCTTGGCGTTGGACTCATTTTCTTACAGTGTAACATAGGCAAGCATTCTGTTTATTGAACATCTCCCCTTTTTCCATAGCCAGGTGGCAAATGGAAGTACTAAATGTTATGGAGCCATTCAGTACTGGCAATATCTTATTTTCTGAAGAATAAAATGAGGCTTTGTAGAGGAACTTCTGGGGCAGGAGCATGGTTACACTCTTAATTCCCAGAAGGGAGAAAGTATTAATTAGAAATAACACTTAAAAGTCCTAAATTATTGTTATTGCTCGACACTTCAAAATAGATCACAGACTTGAAAGGTAAAGGACAGTGGAATGGGGCGCTTTATCATCCCGAGTGGTGAATTTGTTCCCAGTGTTTCACCAAATTGGTAGGTGCTCAGAAACATCTTGCACTTCATTAGTCACCTAAATGTATATTGGTCATCTGCTTATTTTTTTTTTGTGATTTAAGCCGATGAAAAGGAGGCAGAAGAGTAAACATTAAAGAGGAAAACACAAAAGACATTAAAGAACATGGGGAACAGTAATAGTTGGCAAGCTTGTAATGTAAATAGATATTGTAAATTTTTTTGTCCGTGTAATGGGGATGATACATGAAGATTCATTATCTAGAATCATCCAAAACACATTTTGCAGTCATACTAATAGGAATTGTTTCAATTTATCAGCATGACTTCACTAATGTGAACAATGTGTTTAACCTAGTCAAAACAGAATATGCAGTTTTTGCTTTTCAAAATTCACTTGTTAGTAATTCTAAGCGAATGAAGTACGAATCAATGAAAAGTAGGTCATAATAGGAAGGTAATTTTACTTTATGTTCCCTTTTTTTCCCCCATATATTGTAGGGGTTTATTAGAATTGTATGTTTTCAAAAGCCTCTTTGAAATTAAGTCTTTCTAACTGGCTTTCATTGAAATAGTAGCACTTCAGAGCTCTAAAGCCTTTCCAGTCCTGTTGGGATGGTTATACAAGGTAAATATTATGTGAAAAGTACTTGCAGAAGCCAGTCCAACTGAGAAAAATAGGTTGTTTATTTTAATTTTAGGTACAGACAAAGTTGAATTATCTTAAAAATCACCACAAATAATTCATCATGTTATTTAGGTACTTTTTCCCTTGCTATGTCATCAGATCTAATGGTTCTTTCTTAATTTATGACAGAAATTCTGTGGAATAAGGTAAATGTCAAGTATAATGATGCTGTTTGTTATGATGAAAACACAGAGAGAAGGAAATTATGTTTAATGCATCAAAGAAAGAAATTTCAAATAGGTTATTTCAGTTACCTTGATTTAATATGTCTTTTGGGGAGAAGGGAAGGAAGGAAAGGTGAGGGATTAGTACCAAAAGTAACAGTGTGAAAACATGCATCATAAAGAACGGTTAGAGACTTAGATATGGAAACATGTTTCTCTCATCTATGAAGGGAGAATTATTTCATAGAAAAATAGACATAATAATATCCAATACGTGATGACCAACTGGTGCCTCTGGCCTGGAGAATTTTTTGACTCTTCACATAAAGAGTAGTGACTTATACAGTTCTCAAATTTATCAGTCATTCTTTTTCTACCTGGGTCTTCATTTGGCTCAGATAATGCTTTATTTGTTGGAAAAACCCAGCACCAATAATTGTACTGAAGAGTACATCTTAGGCAAGACATGAGATTTATTTTGTATTGAGAATTTTCTTTTTTTTAAAGTCAGCAGACAGGAAGGCCTGCGCACCATAGTTCAGACCTTGTGTTACAAGAAATCATCAAATGTTTCTAGGATCCTCCTACTAAAAAATGAGTAAGTTTACAGGTAAAAGTAATTTTTTGTTATATTACTGCTGCTTCTGGAAAGAGACCAGAGGATGTTCCAATGCACTGGGAGAGAGTGGACAGCTTTGGTGAGGACTTTACTGTACTGCAAATTCTGCTTCAGATTTTATTACATGGGATCTTGGGAATATGTTTGCCTTTTTTCTCTTCCTAACTCTAGTTTTTCTCCTGTAATCAGAATGTTCTGTATTGTGGTGAGGACTATTTTGCGGTGCTTTTTCTGCTGTATCTGACACAATGAAATCTTAGTCTTGCTATTATTTTTGATATAGCAGTAACATAACACTAATGATTATTACTAAAAAAATATGCAATAGAGAAATATGTAGAGCTTTGCAGGTGTCAGCCTAACTCCAGTGTTAAATCACCAGCAATGTCTGCACTACTTCTCTTTCACAAAAAGTTGAGTCTTATCGTTGTTAAACCACCAGATTTAATAGGCTTCCTGCTACCTTTTCCACACATGTAAAAGAATCTAGTGTGCCAGGCTTCCTCCTCTTGCATCCATGGGCTCCCAGAGCAACAGAAATTCTGTTTTCCGGTACTACACTTTACAGATTATTTCTTCCACCACTTGCAGTAGGAAAGACTGAGCTGGTTCTGGTCTTGCATTATACAAAGCAAACAGCATGTGGCATTTCTGATTCAGTGATGACTTCCAACTGGCCTTTTACTTTCACGGTTGAAACTGCCTCCTCTCTTCTTAGCAGCAATGAAGGCATGGAAAGAGACCATTTAAAATGGTTTGCTCTTGGTTGGCTCTTTCACTCTACGTAGTACCCAGAATAGTCTGAGTCCTTCAGCTGTGTGACACTAAAAGGCTAAATGAAGAGCTACTTGGAGCTGAACTATGACTTCACTGTGCTCTGCCACCGCTCTGCTGTCTGTCATCAAAGCTTTCCCACAGATTTCTCTCTACAGTAACATGTTGTGTTCTCAAAGACAGTTTCCCAGCCTTCCTGACTTCTCCTCTGTCCACACCTTCTCCAGGGACTGGTGTATTTGGCTTGATGCTTCTCCACTGTGGTGGCGTAGTGCTCTGGCCTGTGCCTAGAATGAGCCAAAAGCCAGTGGGTGTTGGGAGAGGAGCTAGGAGTAAGATGCACAGCCATGGAACAGAAAACACACCCATATCCTTGGCCAATTGCTAGGAGTGCTGTCTCTGCACTCTCACTGCCAGTCACACCCTACCCCAGGTTTTCAGACCTGTCCAAGCACTTGATGAAAGTCGCTCCATTCCTGCTGCCAGTAAAGGATCCATTTTACTTGTGTCTGTAGCTATCAGCATATTCCCTGCTTCTCTTGCTTCCCCTGTGGGCTTTCTGCTCCGTTTGTGACTTGCTTTTCTCCCGGCATTAATGTGAGGTGGCTTTGGCAGAGAGTGCCTTGCATGTCTTTCACCCCTCTGTAGCTCTTGAAGGGAAAGAAAAGAAGGGGCAAAGGGATGACAGCAACAAAGGCCATGACTGTGAAATGTAGGGAATAATAGGAGGAGGAATATTGGAAGGACTGGAATGCCAGCAAGAAAGAAAAGTGAAACTGTATCTCTACCATGTAGAGGTACAGTAAAGCATCTTCAGGAGGAACCGGGAAAGAACTGGAGGACAACCGTGCCATGTGGTGAATAACAGGGACTTTGAGTGAGAGTCTGAGAGACTGAGGAGGACAGTTAGCTGGGTGATTACAGAGATAGGAAGGATGTTGCGTTAGAAGACTGGCTTAATACTCACTGGGCAGAAGCAGCAAGAGAAGGGAAAATTTATTCTCTGGTTTTCTTTTAACATACATAAGGTTGAAAAGATGTTACATATCCATGTGTCTGAGAGCATCACATTTGCTCTGGTACCAATGAAATTAACAACTCGACGCCACTTCTGTTTTATTTTCTCAAGGTGGTTCTTTTTAGGTTTTTTGTTTGTTTGTTTGTTTGTTTTTTGTTGGGTTTTTTGTTTGTTTGTTTTTTGTGTGTGTGTGTTTTGTTGGGTTTTTTTTAGTGTTCAAACCATGCCCAATAAACCTATGGCTCTTAGGCCCCTCATCCTCCTCTCTCCAGCAGCCTAATAGCTTCTAAGCAAGGTACATCACAGGATGGCTCAGGCAACACAGGAGATCTATACGATGAGTTTAAATGGAGACAAAATAAATCTACCTCAGCAGCAGTCCCTGCTAAATCACTTCATAACACTGGTTGCTCTAAGGGTTGACTTTACTTCATAACCACTTTCTGAGTTTTATGTCGTGAGGCTAAAGGATAAAACACAAGCTCTCAAGTAAACTCAATCATATTGTAGTTTTTGAAAAAGCAGAAAGCTTTGAAATCCTTACTTTGTACTGCATCAATACTCTTTTTTTCTCAGTTCTCCAACCTAGCAGAATAACTCTTGATTCTGGCTTTGTGATAAGATATTCAAGGCCACATCATGCACTGTCTATTGAAATGCAGTAAATATTTAATGTTCTGTTTATTTCTATAATGGCCAAATGAAATTACTTTCTATCTATTTGACCAACTTGTACATACACACACACACACAATTGCACACATTCACATATTTAAACTATGCAGAAACTGAGTGAACAAAATTGGAAAAAGGGTATAATACTTTGCATTTTTAAAAATGAATGTATTTAGTCCTCAAACTATTCCATGAAGTAAAGGCAAGAATATCCCCTTTATTTAGGATGGATGACAGAGGCCCAAGAGTGTATGCTTCACTCCAAGTGTGACAGAACAGATGGAGTCAGTGTCTGGGACACTACTTAAAATTGGAATGGTCCTATTAACCTGGACCTCTCTCATAATACAGAGAACAACCTAAAAGTTGGCAGTAGGCTAAAGCTTTAATTTAAAGGTTATTTGGCGGTCACTGAAATAAGTCTATCTCCTAGTGGACAGATGTCCACTCAACTAAAGCCCTCCCAGATGACTTCTTGTTTGAAGCTATGCCAGGTAAAGCGGTGACTGAGTGGATGTGTCAACTCAAGTAACCTCTTGGAGTGAGCAGCATTGCCCGACAGTCTGGGAACCAGCTCAGTGGCGCAGGAACATTTGCTTGTGGCACATGGTCTCTTGGTAGGTCTGTCAGTCAGCTGCTTCATATCAGCACTTTTGGAATTGTAAGCATTTAAAAAAAAATACAGCACTGCAAGGTGAGGGATATTTGCATTTTAAAAATGGGCAGAAATGGTGTCATTCAGATTGAAATACTGTAGTCAAATGGAACACGTTGCCCTACTTAAATTAGGGGTTGGAGGGCCATGGTTTGTTGTTTTATATAAACTATTTATGTGTCCAGCCTTGAGTATATCAAGTTTTAAATTTAGGTAGAACTTCTCAGAGCCTATATAATAATAATTATAAAGAGAGAACTAATATTGATTTTTTTTCCCCCTCATGTAAATTAGCATATGATCTGGCAATGGTATCTTTGCAGGGAGATCTTGTGTCCATTCAAACGGCTCTCTAGAGGGAGCTGCCTGTGCTGATCTGTTTGCTGAGTCTGCTTGTTATCTTTCCAGAGTTGTAGCCTTGAAGATGTTACACGGTTCTCATTTCATCTATAATGTTCTGATTTGGTGACAAATCTGAACCTCCAATATCATCTGAAGAGAGATAAAAAGCCATTAAAGAAATGTGGAGATTGGCAGAATTACTGTTAGTTTTCTCATCAGGGGTATTCATTTAAAAAATGACCCACAAATACTCCTAAGAAGATGCAGGAAATACAGTGAAAATTACAAATTATTCTAAAATTTCATAAATAGAAACCAATCTTAGCAATAGTAGGTGGGCCTTTTTCAGACCTTTCTCCCGTGCTTAGATGGCATCAATAACAGTTTGGATGTGACTGATGTATATTTGTGATTAATGATTGTCTCCTGCCACAGATGAACTGTTCTTTTTAATCCCACCTCCTATTGCAATAATATTGGACTATTTTATGAGACAGTGGAATCAATAAGAAATAAGCAAAAGAGATATTATTTCTCATGGCCAATTGACACAGCTAGAATTCCAGAAGGTCACCAAGTTTAATACTGCTGGATTGTTTTTTTTTCCCATTTTATTTATTTATTTTTAGGTTAACTCTGTGTCTGTTAGGATTCATACTATGCAAGCTAAGGTGAAAATGTTAATTGACAGGCTGATGGCTTAGTAGGGTCAGGAAGAAATTTCTCCTATTCCCTTTCCCTCTCTGAACTGTGCAGAACAGTCAGACGGGTGCATACTCCTCAGTTTTTTCTCTGAATTAACAATTTATGGGCCTCCATGGAAAAAGGTGTTGGAGTAAATGGGCTGGCGGACTAACCCATGGTGTAATTTGATTTCATCTCATTAAACATTTTTTTTTTAAGTTTAGGCAATTCACTTGAACAGAAACTATCAAATTTTAATGTGCAAAAGATGTGTTCAATGTTCATGTGTGAGAAAAGTAATACTTCCTATGGAATTTAGGACTGTAATTGTAAGGCTTAGCTGTTCTATTTATCTCCCAAAACTCAAGGTTGTAAGTGTGCATGTCTAATCACTATCTGAATTTCTTCAAATACCTGAAGAATCTCCTGTGACTTAGAACTAAAAAAAGGAAAAGTTGACCTCCATGCTGCTTGTATGGCCAAAGAGATGGGAAAGGGGCATTATATTATCAAAATTAAGGCTTTAGATGACTGAAAAGCAGGTGAAACTTTTGGTTTAACTCTCTCTCCTCTGTAGACAGAAGCTCAGGTCCCAGGCTGACTTGGTTGAGGTTGCAGTGTGTTATATGTGGGTGTGAGGCAATAAATGTTATACGCGTTTTCCCCTCACTGCCTCTGTTTTACAAGAACATCCTCTCTTTCCTGCTCCTCCGGGGGCTGCATTAATGTGCAGCACTGTAATAGCTGATCAGTGGAAACAAGGTACATCAACCATTAGCTGCATTGGAGTCAGGCTACTGGAAGGGAGACAACCATCCACTGTTGTTAGGAACCACGGCTGGCTGCTGGTGGCACGTCTCCCATGGAGGCCAGCAGTGGAGCTGGAGTGACGCTGATGGAACTGAGGGTGTTTGGGAGGGAAGCTCTAGTGAAGGAAGGGTGACATGGCTGAAACCTGTGGGCCTTGAGCTTCCACGGGGCCTGAGCCACCTGTCACTGGAGCCCTGCGAATGGTGCTTAGGGCTTTTTAGGGACGTGGACGTGTCCATTATTTTTTTGGATATTTTTACAATAATGGCAACTCCTTGGATCCGAAATTCTTTCTTTCCCCTAGCTTTAACTTTTGGCAAATGTTTTGTATCTGAATAGAAAAGATAACTAGTCTTTTTCAATAATTTTGTGATACCTTGATCTAACCGTGTAGCACAAGATTTTTTTTTCACTTTGTTTAAAGGGGGTCTTTGTTTATCTCTGTGGTGGACTTATATTAAGCCAACAATGTGTTCATTATTTAAAGTAATTTTATTTGAATTTATTTTTAAAATTTACTTCAGCCTCTTTCAAATTTTCACATAGTGTTTTTTATCACTGGAATTACTATTCCAAATGCCACTTGAAATTCTTTTTTTATTTGTTAGAGGGTATTTGTGAGCTAGAAACTCTTGGCTGTCTCTTACATTCTATTATATGTGGCTACAGACTTTTGCGAAAAATTCCATTTAGCGTGGCCAGTTCAGGGCACTAGATGCTTTAAAGAGTCAGTAGGGATATCTGGTTCCTAGATAAAGCCTCAAAATACTTAGTAATATCTAAACTGAGGATTAAAAACTTACAATTTTCCAAAGGTTTCCATTACATTTCCTATCCTGCCTACTGTGCATTGTACATTATTAAAGAGTACTGTTCTGACATGCCCCCCAAAGAAGTGAATTAACATTTCTTGTGAACTCTGTTCTTTTGTGAAGAAGTAATAATGACTCAAGCAGCTCCAAAAGTTTCTCAGATGAATCAGAATTTATTACTTGTAAAATTAATGCCCATTACATTCACTGATAGTGTGTATAAATTGTCATTTGTAGAAAAACCCCACTCTTTTTAATGTTTGCCCTTATTGATAACAGATCTGTGACTTGTGTAGAGGGTAGGTAGGACATGAGTGACATAATTTGTGCAACTTTAGCTTCACACTGCTCATCTGCTGTTCTCTTTACATATCTCTTGTCTCTAAAGCAACTCTAGTTGTCATTTGTTTCAGCTCTTAGATGAGAGTCCATTCTAGCCTGTGAAACGATGACTTATACTTTGGATTTGGCTTGAAGCATTTTGAGTGCTGCCATTTGTACAGAAGTTCTCACCTGCCAGGGTGGACCTTAGCAAAGTCAAAATTGCTGTTGGTGCTTTTCTTGGTGGTGTTGGTTAATTTTGTTTGTTTATATTTTTCTTTTAGTAGAGTCAATTATCTTGCCATCGGTTTAGTTTAGCTTTTCTTGAAAAGCTTATTTCTCCCTCTTCAACTACATCCTTAAATTTTATAGGCATACAACTGTTTTTGCCAACCAGTCCCACAGCTGAAAGAAGACATATGTAAGTCAGGAGAAAGAGGAAAAATATGCAAGTTGGGTATGATGAACTTCGAAGTGTTATAACTAAGAAGACACCTTCAAAAGAGGTTCCTTTTGAAGAAAATGGATTGATCAACCTCTCATTTGTTGACTACTGGTACTTGTCAATGGCTTGTGTGAGTTTAGGATATAACTACTATGTTATGAGCAATCTTTTGATTTCTGCTTCCTGTTTCTAGTGGGACTAGAAAAATCAAAGTCAGAAAAAAGTGTATTAAGACATAAAGTCGGGATTTAGACTGTCTTATAGGAACATACTTAACCTCTCTGTACAATTCTCTGTCTGTGTAATGTGGATAATGTATTTAACTACAGCACGAGAAGACTGAGGATTAACTGGTTAATGAATTCATAGAACCCTGAGCATGAAAAGTGCACTCTAAATGTTTCCCATAGAAATTTCTCCATTACCTAAAGAGAGAGGAAGAAAAAAGCAAATTCATAGCTTTAAAGAGCTGTGCAAATTCCATCATGAACACAGATAATTAAAGTAATATTAATAGATTTTTAGGTCTTCATTTTCCCGTAGAGGCCAGGTGTCCCTGATTTTTTTTCCTTTTCCCCTTCAAGTAACGTCCCTGACTCAGTTGTCAAAGACTGAGAAGCAGAAGTGCCCGTCTAGCTTTGAACTTGATCCCCACAGTGGAGTTACAAGGTTAAATAAATGGGGTGGTTTTTTTTTTTTCTTTAAACTGAGCATAACACTTCAAAAATATTTTCTATCCCCCTCCCCCAATGTATTTTTAGTCTGTATGTACTCTTCCCTATGTCTGTTCCTCAGACCCAGTTGAAGATTTCAAGGGAGACGAGGGCTGTATATTGTTTCTCCCTTGTATTGCAGATAGGGGGAGGAGGTGGTTATTAGAGAGAAGCGCTCTCACTCGCTCGCTCTCTGTTTCTCCCTCTCTGGCTGATAGCACTTATCTCTCGCTCTCTCTCCTTCTCCTAGGTGATCCATTTCTAGGCAACGTGCTGGCTGGTGCTGGAGCTGCCAGCTCTCTCTGCATCCCACCAGCAAAGCAAGCTCCAAAAGCAACCTGCAGACCATCATCTGCTTTCCTGTGCCTCGCTCCGGGTTCTCCTCCTCTCGCTTCTGCCCTGTCCAACCACCACCTTGCGCGACAGAGACAGCACGCTGGGCTCCATTGGCAGATTTATTTTTTTTTTTTCCTCCAGTTGTGGGAAGCGATTTTTCTAAGCGAAGGGTGGGGGGAAATCTCTGCATTACTATCTGCATTACCTTGAAGTTCACTTTGTTTTTTGGCCTCCGGGGGGGCTTTTCCTGCAGGAATCTGGCTGCTGGGAGCGGGATCGCCTGCTCCCTCGGTTGCCTGCTCCTCCCACCTCGCTGAAGGCGAGCTATTTGCTGCGGGCTCCTGGGGCTTCTCTGGCCATCGGGTTTGTGCGTGTCTGCTCGTGTGTGTGCGTGTCTGCTCGCGTGTGTGCGTGTGTGTCTGTGAGTGTGAGCGTGGTGTGGGCTGGAAGTTGCTGTGCAGCAGCGGGACCGAGCGGATCCCTGGACCCGGCGGAAGGATGGGGATTGTCTGACCAGCAGAGGCGTCTGCTGCCCGCGGCGGCGCCCGGGCTGGATGGATTTGCTGCCGGCGCTCCCAGCAATTCTGGTGCTGCCCAGGAGCCCCGCGAAGTGACGCGGGGTTTCACCGAGGACAGAAGCGCTCGGAGCCCCGGGCTCGCTCCCTGGCCAGCCGCGGCTCTGCGCCAGCCATCGGGATTTACGCGCTCCTCCGGCTGCACCTCAAACTCTTGGGCTTCCTGCGCTGCACTTGCCTCCGCGGCAGCACCGTTTGGCGAAGAGATCTGGTGTTATAAAGCCTGGACCTCCGGAGGAGATGGAAGTTTTCTCCCTCATCCTGGTCGTGTCCGTCTGTTGGACTCGAACCTGGAAAGCGGCGATTGCAGATTCAATCATTCATATCGGTAAGGGGGTGCTGCGCCTGCTGGTGCTGCTGGACACTTCTCCAGCTCTCCTTTGCAACCTTCCCTCTCTTGAAAGGCTTCCCCCCCCACCCTCCCCCCGCAGCCCCCATCTCTTTTATCGCTTGCTCGCTTGCCTTTTTTTGTTGTTGTTGTT
>WBMY01010739.1:59577-143505 GCA_013397315.1 Donacobius atricapilla | reverse complement strand
ATTTTTATACTGCTTAAATCCAAATAATTATTTCATTATTATGACACCATTTAAGGGATTTTTTTTTCATTTTGTGGTACCTCTCTTGTGCAGTCATACACTGACATTTCTTTGTTCTCATATGCACAAAGAGGAAACAGTCACACTTAGTCAGAATAATACTTTAGGGCAAAGGAGGAGGAAATCAAGGCGAATAAAAAAGAAATTCTGCACAAGACAACACAGACACAGTCTTCATTAAATTCTGATGACCTCAGTACTGCTATTTTAAATTTTTCCAGTATCTTTCAGAGAGGGGAGTATATTATAAAATGCAAATATTCAGAGAGATCATGATTTGCTTCTAATTTGCTTGAGGTCAAAGCCAACAGAGGTGTAGGTCCAAAAGGTGTGGAGAAGTCTGAAAACACTGCAAGTACCTACAAAGATGTAAAGGCAGTACAAACTATTAAATATCCAGTGATTTCATTATATCATTTATGTAACGCTGAATTTTTTATTTAGTTTTCTCAAAATGGAGGTTACATAATGAGAAATACAGGTAATTTCAGGTGATATTTTACAGAAAAGAGTTTTAAATGAAAAGCTATACTTCTAATTTCACACATGCTTTTCTCATGGAAATCAAGCCTTCAGAACTATATTAAGAAGCTGGTAGAATACATAGGACAACACTGCTTTTAGAGGAAAATGAGAGATAGTTCTTTTCCTTGCCTTGAATTTGATAGTTTTGCAACTTCTATAGTAAATCACTTTACATAACCTTTGGTATGGCTCATGGCACAGGAAAGGGAAAGCTCTTTGAATATTTCTGTTGATGTAGTTAGTTAATCAGCAATTTTCTCAAAGATTCATTAACAAAAGAGGTCTTTTAGTCTGTGACTTTTACAAAAAACCAGGGAAACTGCACTGAAATATTGCAGTAAAAGATTAAGAACCATAGCTGTTGTAACAGAGCTTGAAGAAAGTGCTTTTACTAAAGAAGCTTCCTAGTGCTTAGTATATTTCCAGAAGGAAAATATAATGGATGCAAGTACTAACTCTCCTGAAAAATTCAATAGGTTACCTTAAGAGGTTATGTGAAAAAAACTGCTTCAAGACTTCCATTGCTGATATTGTGTCCAGAAAAATAGATGCAATTAGTAGGGAATTATGAACATAAGTTTCATGAGAAAAATCAGGCAGCATAAGCCTGTATATGTGTATAGGAACAGAACCTGTATATTTCATTACTCTTACACAAAAGAGGATTAAAAAATATCGATGTAAAATAGTTGAAATTCAAGATGTGGTTGAGACAATAATTCTAGTACAATTAATAACTTAAAATGAAGACATCTTTATCAGCCACTTACCTGCAGTAACCAATTCTTTGAATCATCTCCATTCATTTCAATACAAAATTTAACTATATTTGGGCTTTCTCCAAGACAACAGTAACAGTTGGACTCCCTGCTTCTTAAGCTGCCCCATTTAAATCTGGAACAGACATCTACCTATGCATTTTTATTATAAAACATGTCAGAGTAACTGTGTAAAACTATAAACTTCCCTTGGAACAATAAAATAGTATAAAATAGATTTATTGTGCCTTATAATGTAATGGACTTATTATAGCATGTACTGGAGTCTCCAAACTATGTGGATTCTGTTAGCAGAGCAGCCTAGAAAGTCTCAGTCAATATATATGCAACAGAAGCCAGATCAATTATAGTTTTACCAACATGAAAACTTCTTTATTTTAATCCACATATCTCCAATCAGTAGAAAAACCAGCTGGTTTTCTGTTTTAGGACTGTAAAACAGCCTGGTGTACAAAACATAAGCATGTTCCCTATATAAGTTTCTCCTGGCAGTGTCTAGCAACTGTACTGTCTTGTGAAGAAAGGAATTCAAATATATATGCAAATTGTTCACACCACTTTTCCCTGGGAAAATTCTAGCAACTTTTACACTTTTCTGGAACCTTGCCATGTCACTGAGAATTTCAAGGAACAAAGGGTGATTAATTACAAAAAGGCTATTACTACCAATCTTACCTCCTCTAGCTTTTAAAAACAAAGGTGATCTTGATATGGTTGTCTGTTTTGTAGAAATATTCTCAGGTATATTCAACTAGAATTAGTTATGTCTATTTGCTCGCTGTATTACATCTATCATTACTGAATATTAAAGTTGAAATGCCAATTACACATGTATAATGAATAGAAGTGACACTACAGTTGTTTTTTTTTATTTTCCTACTTGATTAATCTCATCTTTCATAATATTTTAACATAACCCATAACCCACAAAAATTTTACATTATGTACACCTATATATAAACACCCATGCATGGATATTCAATCTACGTAAGCGTAAACAAAAATTTAAGAGGATCTACATGTTCTAGAACATTTTCATTAGCCAGCTTAATATGACTGGGAGACCTAAACCCTTTGAATATAAACTTTTGATAGCCAATGTGTAGAAGATGGTTTTGTGACCAAGGCATTGAAAAGGAGATTAAGATTTGTGTGTATTTCCAGTGGTTCCTTCAGAATAGTTGTCTGTCTATTTGTTCACCTTCTTCAGTTATGAAAAGCAGCATTTCACATTTACAGTGAAGAATCGATTGCCTCATTTTCTCATTTGCCATGACATAAGAACACTCACTGCATCAGCACTACTTATAAAGCACTCCACAGTATGGCTATCTCATGTTAAATTCTCCACAGCAGCATCCCCTTGGTATTCCAATCTGACTTCCTTGCTTTCCATACATAGCAGTATTTCTTTACAACAGTTATTTCCAGTGTAATTCCCCTATAATATACATATCTGAGTTTCTGTCCTTGATATGTACATAAAGCATAAGGATTTGATAGTCTTCATTTGTTCAGACCCACTCTCTCCCTCCCACTTTAGGAATAAAGTGGTCAGGAATTTTTATAAAGCACATAAAGAAGGAAATAATTTTTAGAATGAAAAATATTCCAGGTTTTTCTTTAAAAATATGGATCATCTAGTAAGCCAGCATTCCATACTTACGATCATTTACTTGTCAGGACTTAGTTTCCGAATCATAATGTCTAGAAGTAAACCACGACAGAAAAATATTGCAATAATACTTTATTTTCCTATTCAAATAAAAAGAAATACATAGAATAAGACTAAGGAGAAAATAACAAGAATAAGACCAAACACATTAGATTTATAAGAAAATTATGAGAGATGAAATTATGAGAATGAAACAAGCCACGTAATTCTACTTTTGAAGTTCATGGCAAATGCTGTTGAGTTTAGCAAAACCAACGTTAGGCATTAATCAATGATTTAATATTAAAATTTAAGAATGTGTTATACCACATCAAAGTTCATGGAACTTACAAATATGTTTCTAGTTAAACATATATTTAAGTCTTTTACTGACTAGGAATGGCTTTCTAAATGAAAATCTGATACAATAAATCTTACTTTTTCTCTAAACTAATTAATTTCCTGCTGTTATCTTTTCATTGTTGTTTTTCAAGTGCATGGTGACATTTTGTCATAGTCACCTATTTTAGATGAAAAGATGGTTTCATTTTTAAAATCAATATTGTCTTTTTGGACTTATCTTTGCTTGCATTAATACCTTGCTGTGCAGAATATATGAAGATGGTCACAGCAGAGATCTCTTTAATCCTCACACTAGGTTATTTCTTTGATCATCTATTAACCAAAACTATAGTATATTAACTTTCAGCTGAGTCAAGATAAAAGGTTTCTGTGAGTGGAAAGTTTCCTTCTCTGCTGTTCTGCTCTCTTGGATATTAATAACAAGCAATATATGAGTTGTCTTTCATTATAAACAATGTAGACTGGAGAGAACTAATGCTCAAACACATTTTTCTGCATAGATTTACTGTGTTTGATACATTGACAGAACTTCATATGACTTCATAATGCTTAAAAGAAGAAAGCCCTTAAAAAGGGGAAAAAAAAAAAAGCAAACATAGGCTTTGAAGATATAAGTAAACTGATGTCATTATAGATTAAAGTGAAAGAGTAATAGTCCACACTATTTTGTAAAAATTAACTTTACTGAGTGGTTTCAAGGCTTTTTCAATTAGTTCTTTTGAATCCTATACCATCTATACCAAGTCTGGCATTTCAGAGAATAAGTTGGGTAAAATTGGCAGACAGAATTAAATATTCTTATCTTAATCTTCCAATTAGATTTTTAGTTTAATATTTGTTTCAAAAATGTTGTGAGAATTTTCATACCTCTGACTATTCTGGATATGTTAAGTATCCTAACATTAAAAAATAATAAATTGAGATTTCTGTGCTTCAACTGCTTTCACTGTTGATAAACAAAATATATTAATTATAAATGATAATAACAAACCGACAATTCCTTTGACATTTTTCACTTTCACCATTCTTGCATTTAGAAACAGAGAGAATCTATAGGATGAAGTAGGATGTATGGTTGGCAGCCTAATACTAAGCTGCTGGCATGCAGTGCTTTGCAACAATACTGTGGCAGTGCTACTTATTAAGTGAAACAAGGAATTACTACTTTCCTTTTTTTTTCCTGTTAATTAAACTTGATATTTGATCAAAGTTCTGCTGTTAGACATTTTCTGTATTTTCATTTCCTTCTTCTTATGGCTATAATACTTCCTTTAACATCTTGCCCTTGTGAAACTGATGTGAAAAACAAAATTCTGTGAAGGAGAATGTTCAGAAAGTGAAGATGGGAAAAATTATTTTGATCTCACATAAAATTGTTGAAAATGTGCTTCTTGTACATTTAAGGATTTGGGTTTTAGCATTAAATGACTGTTCAGTTGTTGTTGACTTGAATTGCTGTAGACAGTAATGATCATTAGGAATACTTTTTGAAAATTAGTGCCAGGACAGCACTTATATATTCATAGGAATTGAGCTACATTCTTCTTATTTTATTTTCTTTGCTTTTAAATATGTAATATTTTAACTTAATATCACGTAGTAGTTCTTTCTGGTGGAGGAAAAGGTTGAAACACTTATATACACATTTTTACTGTATTTTCCCTTTCTATCAAATAGATTTTGAAGTTTAGGTGTGCGGTTTTTTGCTTCAATTTTCTGCAAGAAAAAAACATCTATGAGGGGAAGAGTTGCATCAGGAAGTTATATTAGCTATTATCCTATTCTTGGTTTCAGTGTATACAGTTTCATGATTTCTCTTCATTTGATGAGCAAAGAAAAATAATCCAGGAAGTCAAATTGAGCGTTTTATCAATGTACTGATAAGTAGGTTTAGTAATGCAATGGGTAAGCAGATCAAAATCCAGAGTCTGCTAGGTTATGCAATAACAGCCGTGGATGAGAAAGGTAAAATGAAATTTTCTGAAAGTCCAAGATGCCTCACAATAACCAGTGGAGATCAAGGACAAAAGTGTTCACACCAGGAAGAAAGCTATATTCTTGCTAGCTACAGGAAAAAAATTCAGATTTGTTCTCTGACCTTTTTTTGTCTTAAAAAACATGGAAAGGGGAAAGGCAAGGACCATTTTATCCAACAGAATCAGTTCAGGAAGATATATCTTAAGTTTCTAAAGAAAGATCTGAAAATCTGAAAGAAGGAAGTAGAGGCTAGCTGGCAGACTGAAGAAGGTGATGGTCTTTATTGTTATATATAATTCTAATGTGCTTTTTTTAGGGTAAGAATTCTGCTGCCATGAAGCTAAACATATTTTGGTCTTAAAATTCAGCCTAGTGAGTAAGTTAACTCTGACCCCTCTCATAGATAACAAAATGCTCACAACTGTGCTTATGGAGATCATTAAAAGTAGACTAGGGGTCACGAGAGGGTGTTTGGTTCTCTTGTTCACAGTATTTAAAGAATAATGTCATGTACCTCCATAGAATTCACAGAGCAGTTAGAAAGCAAAGAACACAGAGGTCAGGGGAGGCACATTCATATTTTGAGGACATGTGATAACTAGAAAAATTATTTTGATGGGCTGCATGTTAATGTTCTGATACTATCTACTAACATTTTGAAGAATGTTACAGGCTATCTGAACACTTCCGTGGTTAAGATAGAGATGACCAGTGCAGCTCCATGCTTCAGTCCTTTTTCTTCACTACCATAAAATGGGATATAGAGGAGTTTTGGCCCCAAACACAGTAACTGTGCATCATAGAGGACTCTTCTGTGTTTCAGAAATCTCTCTGCTAGTACAGCTTGCATTCCAAGACTTTATGGTCAGAGACATCTGTCTACTCTCTGTCTTTGCTTCCTACGAATCTCGCTTTGGACCCTTTGGGCTCTTTGGACCCTACATTCTTAACAAACTTGTTAGCTAAAACTTTTTGATGCCTAAGAATAAGGGAAATTTACATGACAGGACAGATTTTCATTAGAATAATAAAACCCAAGGCCAATAAACAGTCACGATCTAATGCTAGTCCATCTACCACCTTGTATTTACGCTAGTCGTCTTGGTATTTATGGTTATACTCTGGCATCTTGTGAAACTTTTACCTTAGGGACCTACAGTAAAGCAGAGGAAGTATTTTGCTAGCACAAAAGACATTCTAAGTAAGAACATGAGGTCATTTTGACAGTAATTTGAATTTCAAATGCACACAAAAAGACAAATCTGAGAACAGACTTCAAGGCAAACTATATGCTTTTTCTGATGAATATGTTTCAATTCTTCTTTTCTACCAAATATCCCTACTTCTCTGGCTGGAAATCATCAGAGGTCAGAAATTTAAAAAGCATGAGACAAATACTCAAACACCTTCAAAGAGACATTTTTAAATCTAAAATATTTTATGTAGGAAATCCATATAGTCAAGTTGGAACACCGAATTAGAGTTAGCAGAGTAGCCTATTCAGTTGGAGCCATTTGGCCCTCTGGAGCATCCTCAAAACATTTTGTGTAGTTCAGAAGTCTTTCTAATGACTCTATGTCCCTTTTCTTAGTACACTAATACTGATTTATGGTTTTTAAATTAAATTATGCAAAAAATACTTTGATTTAAATGTGATAGAACTTGGCTGTCGTGAGATGTTCTTGCAACTTCTGAACACAAATTTAAGAAAATTCAGGGTTATCAAACTCATGAGGCTATAATCTGAGGAAAATTATGGTAATTTCCTGGTATACTTTGGCCAGATAAATCAGCTTTTGTAATAATTGCCAAGAACTATCAGAACATACAAGCCTATCTGGCGTGATATTACACAGGGCTCTTGGAAATGAAACTAACCACATTTTTGTCGAGGTATAGTCTTTCTTTATCTCTTGGAATTTTATACTTTATCCTCCTTGTGTAGAAGGCACCCCCATGCTTTTTATAAGTTTTGGGTAACTTGCCATTGAGGTAATTACAAGAAGGGAACTATGATGGACATTATTCAGATACCTGGCAGTATACTACCATTATTGCAATTTATTGGAAGTTAGCTAAGTCCACATGCTCTAAGGTGTCTAGAAAACCTCATATAAAGTGTGTAGTCAGTAATTATATTTCTCCACCTTGAATTTCTTATAAGAAAGCAATCAGTTTAAATTACTTTCAAAAGGTTGTCTTGTCTTATATTTTTCCACCTTGACCTTCTTATCATAAACAGTTTAAATTACTTTGGAAAAGGTTCTTGGCTAGTGTTTCTTCAACTTTCAAACATTATTCTTCTTTACAGTTATGTTAATTAATTGATCTATATATTGATCACATTCACGTTCATTAATGATTGCTCTAGTCTTCCCATCCTGAAAATGAAAATAAATAGATAAAAATGAAATCTTGTATTTTGAAAATTATGTTTCTGATGATTACACACTGCCATATATGCCTGATCTTTATTTTTGTCTGATATGTAGCTTTATGGGTGCCTGAGCAGAACATCTAAGAGCTAATGAGTCAAATATTCTGAAACAAACAGGATTTGTTTCACAGACTACATGTGTTCTCTCTTGAGAATTCAGAAGTGCAAAGCATTTTAATTTCACACATTGATAGCACGTTTTCTCAAGTATATTTTGATGCATGTAGTTCATAAGAAATTACTGATTTAAGGAAGTCAGTTGTGGTTTCTAAGGATTACAGTTCCCCATTGTTGGACTGAAGTTTTTTTGTCATCAAGTCAAAAACCATTTTTATAAAGTAGCAAAAGGAATATTTAATTGCATACAACATATGTGATAGCAGTATGGTCTGTGACGCAGTCTTCATAGATGGCAGAAAGCAAAAAGTTACAGAAGAAATCTGAGGGACAAAAAAAGGACAGGTTTTTTTTTTTTAATAGTGTCTTGTCAATTTCTTTGTGTTTTGTATAATTTTATGTATTAGATTCCAGTGACAAAGTCATTAAAAATAAGACTAATATTGTCCAATATTAAAATACATTTTTTTATGTACTAAATGGATTTGAGCTCAATATACCATGAGAGAATATTGAGAGAAAATAATGATATTGAAAACCTAAAGCAAACTTCAGCAGTGTATAGAAAGAACCTGAAATATCAGGTCAATAAATAAATTTCTGAAGATGAAAAATTGATCATTTTAGCAAGGAAGCACAGTCTTTTCCAAACCTTCTCAAGTCATGAACCTGGTCAAGTAATGGAGCTTTATTAACAAGAATTTCCAATAGGTTTGCAGACCACTTATACTACAGATAATGCAATTCCTCTCATTATCACTGGTTTATAGAGGATGTATTCTCCTGGTGTAGCCAAGACCCCTGCTCTGCCAAAAGTTTATAAATTTTTATGGTAAGATGGAAAGGGACTGATTCCTTTCTGCAGTGATCTTTTCTTTGATGATGTTCCTGTTTATCTGGTGACTCCAAAAGACCCAGCTTTTCCTTGGCCTTCCATATTTGGGAAGTTTATTGATAGAAAATTAATTGAGAAAAGACCTTTTTTGTTTTCCTTTTCTTTAAGTAGACCTTTAAAATGCAAAATTACTGGAACTAGAAGGATTAGATGGAATCTTGAATTGATGATGGTAACAACTGCTTTCAAATAAGACAGATTAGGTCATCACAATATGTTCTCTTAGTTCTCTGATAAAAAAGGTTTGTAGTGGGAGAGTGTGACGGAAGACAGCAGAGAAGGGATTGTAACTGTATCCATAGTTCTGCTAGTAAAAGCTAAAGCAGGATTCTGTCAAAAATGGCCCTAAGCAGTATGAAGAAGTCTGCTACAATTTTCTGGTGCCTTGCAATTTAATCAGAATCCAGTCCTCCAAAAGGGAAGAAGTGATGTGCTTGTTCACTAGAATATTTTTTCTGTTGAGGGAATATTTCTGTTGTCACAAAGACGATCTCATGATTCTTTGGGAGGAAATAATCCTGTTAAACTATGAAATTGTAAATAAAAATAAAAAAAATAATGCCTCTTAGCAGGGAGAAATATCAATAAAAGTGTAACTCCTTGAGAGGTCATATGAATTCTATCATCTCAAAATATTTTTTTTAATGTAGTAGCTTGGGAAAATAACACATCATTTACTTAGGTTTATGAAATGCTGTATATTTATTTTTGCTTTTATTAATATATTTTTAAATAATGTGACTTCAATTAATTTAAACTGAGACGCAGACAGAAGAAAAAAAAACTTAAAAAAAATGTTCTTGAATTAGCAGTTTATTCAAAACTATGGATTAAGATAAAAAATAAGGTATGTAATCATTCATTTAAACTGTCCGCTGCATTTCTTTTGGTTAGCTATTTCTCTCCATAAGAACAGAAGTGTCTATATTTCAAGTAAAACTTTTGACCTTTCCTCATTCTTCCTATAACAAATAACATTTTTTATTAAAATGAAACTTTTGTGAAACATATAGACATTATTTTCAAAGTGCATTAATTTTTTAAATATCTCAATAAGTGTTACTTCAAATGAATATCCTTAATTCTACTAGAAAGGGAAGAAGCAATAAAAGCTAAAGTGAACATTTCCATGAATTAAACCTTCTATTTTCTATAGTCACATGATACTGTGAATTAGTCAAATCATCTTGTTTCTTTTCCTCTTGTGTGGGTTTTATCCTTTCACTTTTTGCCAGGACATACTCAATGAAAATATCCTCAGTTCTCTCCACAGCAGTTAAAGGGACACAGGTGACCACCTGCAAAAATTCTATATGAAAGGTTGTACTAGACTGTATGCTTTGGCTTAGATATTAGAGGTTTTTCTCTTTGTGGTACCCTTGTGGAATAAATACAAAACAGTAAACCAAGATAAAGGTTACTTGGATGCAAGCAAAAAGCAAACAATTGAGAAATTCTCCTTTTGCTATAGCAGCCTACTGAGTAACCCACCGCAATGTTATTCAGTGTTAGATTTCTTTCATGTCATAGTGACATGAATTAAAAAGAAGGCAAAATAGAAATGTTGCAACAGCAAGAAACACATTTCAATCTTTTTGTGTGTGTGTGTGTGTGTTTTGATTTGGTTTTCTTACCTAGACATTGGGAAGATTTCAGGAAAGTTGCAGTTTGTATCAGTGCTTAGTTTTCCCTGGTTATCTACAGTGTCATAGGAAAACCATAATGCATAGAGATTTTTCACACTTGGAGTGTTTGGTGCTCTGTAACTTGTGCTAAATCCTCTTCATTTACAGGTGATTCCACAAATCAAATTTATATTGTCTCAGTTGTTTTAGAAATATTTAATTCTGATCATCTGACATAATGGAAAACATAGCCCAAGGGGGTGGACATCACCTTCATGTAAACATAAGCCATTGCTTCTACCATTGATATTGACAGCAACTATGAAAAAATTACTTTAAAAAGCTTCAATTTATTGGCAAAACCTGAGCACCCTGAGAGCTTTGAAAGCGTCTAAGAAGATGCACATGTTTAATAATACCTTGTTCATCCTGTGATCCACATGCTTTATAAATAATGTGGGCATTTGGGTCAAAGGAACAGATGGAAAAAGAAGATGCTAGTTTTATGAAGGTTACCTTTTATTTTTGCTTTAATACAAAGTACAGAATGACAATTCATATGTGGACCTCAAATTGCCTAGACATAGTAGACCTCAGGTACAGCTGCTGAGAGTGTAAAAAAAAGTCACTATAAGGAAATTATCTAACAAATTACATCTGGTCACCTTCTAATATCTGACTCAATCCCAAATTGGTACATCATAAAGAGAGGAGTTGTAACTTATTCATGTACGTTGGTTCCAAAAGCAACAACATTCTCCACAGAGGACTGCTATTTGAGCTTTAGTTAATTCTGTGAAGAGAATATATGGTAGATAAGTGTATGTTTTTACAGCATTAGTAAGAAGGAATGAATTGTTGTGCTATGTTTTCATAAAAATCCAGAAAAATGTTTAACTGACTGGTTTAATGGGGAATTTTATTTCTGGGCAAAAGAAGTCAAGGACAGAATTGGTAAAATGACAAGGTAGTTCTTATATATGGTAAATGTTTTATGGAGATCCTGCAAGTTGATTTACTGGGTTTTTTTTTAAATACTGATCCCAGTAGTGGAATCACTTTGTGCAGAAGTTTTGGATTGCTTTTTTAACAAGTGCCTGTTAGCTCTTGGGTGTTTGTCTGAAAGTTTAAAGATGCTAAATTACATACTGTTTTGAAGTGTAACATCATAAAGACTAAGATCCTAACTCTAAAAAAAATTGCTAGAGGTGAGCAAGAGGGAAACTATCTATGTGAGCATTGAAGTTCAAAGGTGTTTTATGCTATAACTCTGTGTGTTTTGTGAGCTTTAAGAAGCAGCAATAAAGTGGGAAGTTCCTGTGTCACTGTCAGCAGACTTTTAGGTTAACAGCTTTTCTTTTTACTCTCTCTTGGAGAATGTTAAACACTACTTTACAGTGTTTTATATATATTAAATATTATTGTTTGATGATAAGCTCTGTTGGATTGTCTTTCCAAAAGCTATATGAGAACCTCTGAATTCATTTTATTTGGACACTGAAAAGAATGGACCTTGTGTTTATAATATGTTTACAAAACGTAGTGTTGTACATGTACTAGTCAAAAATGAAGGTGAGAATCTAAGAAAAAGAAAATGTGATAGTTTATCAAATTACATCAGAATCCCTTAATTCCTTTCCTCCTTTTATTTGCTGTGTAGTAAATTCTTAGTTCTACATAATATATGGGAGTAACTATTTATATTGAAGGACCACGTATGCCTAGGGACAGTATCACATAGAATTTACTATCCATTGCAGTCTCATACATATTTTCCATCATTTTGAAGATGCAAGGAAAATAATCTGTACAGAGGGTTGTGAGGGTGATTTGTTTCTCACCCTAAGATGTATGGACTTCTCTTTTCTCTGTACACTAGTTGTCTGTGATGTTTGACATTTTTGTTACTATTCTAGTGATGAGGTTTTTTTATTCTTATTATTATGTTTCTTATTTCAAACCAGAAAGTTTTGATTTTCACACCAAAGAATGTTGTCATCTAAAAAGAGAAATGTCTCGGGCTGTCAGTGATCGTCACCTAAGAACACAGAGTTATCTTTAATTTCACTGAAATTGCTATTTTGTATTTGAATAAATGAAGATGACTTTTGATTTTTTTTTAATACAGAACAAGCCTACATCCCTTCTAAGGAACAGATGTTTTTATTAATAGTAAGACAAAAAATCATAGGATGTGGTGGGTTGGAAGGGACCCACAAGAATCATTGAGTCCAACTCCTCCTCCTTCACAGGACCATCTCCAAGAGTCATACCATGTGCCCAAGAGCATTCAAAAACTTCTTGAATTCTGCAGGTTTGGTGCTGTGACCACTTTTCCTGGGGAGCCTGTTCCAGTGCTCAGCCACCCTCTGGGTGAAGAACCTTTTTCTAAAACGAACCTAAACCTCCCCTGACACAGAATCTGACCTTTCCCTCGTGTCCTGTCACTGTGCACCACACAGAAGAGATCAGTGCCTGTCCCTCCTCTTCCCCTCATGAGGAAACTGCAGAGTGCACTGAGGTCTCCCATCAGTCTCCTCTTCTCCAGGTTGAACAGACCAAGTGACCTCAGCTGCTCCTCATATGGCTTCCCCTCAAGGACTTCACCATATTTATAGTTCTCCTTTGAACACTCTCAGAATAAGGATAGCTTAATATCCTTCTTATATTTTGGTATCCAAAGCTGCATACAATATTTGAGGTGAGGCTGCACCAGAGCAGAGTGGGAAAATTGACTCCCTTGATCAGCCTTTGTTGGCCCTCCTGGCTGCCGGGGTGCACTGCTGAATCATATTCAACTTACCTTTGAGCAACTGAGAAAAATATGTAAAATGTATTGAATTTAGACACAAGTAAAAGGCAAAATATTTGTTACAGGCTTAGACTCAAAGCTAGTTGGAGAGTACTGCAACTTGCCAATGTGTTTCACTTACTTTCTTTAGGAGGATACTGACTACTCACTTAATAAGACACATAGCACCTGGAAGTTTAAATTTCAGGTATGGTTTGTGCTAGACAGTTTAATAGGTGAGGTCACAGAATGATCAAAGGAACCCATAAAGTTAGTTGGTTATCTAACACAAGATGAACAGCCTTGGGGTCCCAGGAAGTAGGTGCCTGACCATGTGTATATCAACAGATCATTGCAGAATTCAGTCCTCTTAGAAGCCAATGTTACACACTAAATCTACTTTATGTTTTGATATTCCCCCCAGTATTCCCATAAGTACATTAGATATAGTGGGACCAGGGACTTTGGATCTCATATCTAAATCCTGTCAAGTATTTCCCCAATTATTTTTCCTCCATGACATTCTCAAAGCACATCCATTGGGTAGATTACTCTTTTTGCATTGAAGAAATACATTTAAAATGGAATACTAACTCACCCCCTGAAAATGAATGCATTCTAGTTGACTTATGTAAGGTAGAGGAGTGACAGCTTCTACTTTCGCAGTGACTTGTAACAAAGGACTACTTTAGCTTCAGGATATACTGAAGGTTTATAATGCTGATTGAAGATAGGCCTTTTTTGCCATACCATGTAAGGGAACTAAGTCATACAAAGCAATAGGTTTAGTGACTAAAGATTCTCTTTGATGGCTTATATTGGATAATTTATAAGGTACCGACATCATCTTATCATATTCTTTTTTTATGCCCTTATCTTAAACGTTTCAGCTTCTAAGTTATGGGACAGGAAAACCTTGATGGAATAGACACTATGCTTAGAAAACTTGTCCTTGCACTAAAGAAGAATGAATGGAAAAACACTGTGGAGCAGAACACCGTGTGATTTGACTGAATGATTTCAGTGAATCTGGAGAATTTGCTAAAAACCTAAAACTAAAACTTAACTCAGAAAGGATAAATGCAAAATGCTACATCCACCAAAAATTCACGTATATAAAATAAGTAATACTAAAAAGGCAGAAGATGAGCTAATGTAGCAAGTTATTTAATTTAAGTCAATACTAGCTTGTGGTTGCAAGACATTTCAAACTGAAAGGTTTGAAAAGGTTTTACTATAAAAGACAGAGGGGAATCCAAGTCTGTTAAGAGTTAGTTACTTTACTGAAATACTGTCTGATTGGGAAGTGAGAGACAGACAACCTTCAGGGATTCCACCAGAGAAATGTGACACTAATTTTTACACTTTAAAACTTGAGGTGTGAAGAAAGAACACTTTTTTTTTCATCTTTAAAGGTGAAGTCTGCAGAGCAATACGTGAGAACTCTTACAGTGTAGTGGAAATGCTGAATAGCTTTTTTGCTACCAATGAAACAACAGTAAATAATTTTGTTGCTTTTTAGGATAAGGGTGTGGTTTTATTCTGAATTTGGTTTAGAGTTTTTCTTGTTTCTAAATTGTTAAGTTTGATAAGAATATGAATTAATTTATTGTGAAGCAAAAGAGGTGGATGAATGTACTTAAAAAAAGATTTTTCCCGAAATTTAGCAAATATCTCTGACAGATAAATTTGTTTCTTCTACATGATTTTCTGTTGGTCATCTTTTTTTTTTTTAATAAGAATAGTTGATTAACAAACAATTTGTCAGTAACATTAAAGTTAAAATTCATCCCAAGACAATAATTTTTATTGATTACAAGTGGCAGTCTAGGCACTGAAGAAGGATGTAAATATTACACTGGTCTTTGTTTAGAAAAGGACTCATTATTCTGCCTGTATCCTTTAATAATGTAACCAATGAAAAAATAAAAATTCACAGTATATTTTTGTATATATCTTGGGATTTTACCGACAGTGGAAATCACTATATTTTGAGGGTACTCAAAGTCAAGATACTTACATGCAGTAATATATAAACTGGAGTAGATTTCAGGAAAATGACATCCTTATCAGTGTTTTGAAAGACAACAGATTTCAGTGTGAGGTATTTCAATGTCATCTGTGTGCCATTTGGATAGTCTTATCCATGCAATTATGTGCATATTGTGCAAGAATATAATCTCACTGAATATATCAAGTGGCAGTTCAAGAAGCTGAGTATATCCACACCAGAGATGGACTATCAATTTTGATTCACCATGACAGGATATACAATGAAATGCAGTTTGCTTGCAAACAGGATGTAGTTTGGATGTAAGCCTGGAAATTCTTTGCCCTTGAGTCCATGATCAAACACATGTCAAATAGCTCAGCACTTCTTCGAGCAGATTTTTAGGCTGTAACCCAAAGGAAACAACTACCTTGATGATCAGCGTTATCCAATCTTTCTGATATGTCAGTTGGATGAATGGAAAGTTATGTGTAAAAAGACTAACAGAAACACAGCACTCATAAAAGGCTGATGAAGAAATAATGTGTGTGGAAAGGATGATGCCACTGAGCTTTTGAACAGGATGATTAAAAAATGAAACACCAGAGGAGGAAACAACATGCAAGAATTTTTGGTTTTTCTGGTCTTGGGAGCAAAATACAAACACAGGAGACATCAGTATGATTCAGCGGATAAGCAAACGATCACATGATATGTTTTTTGATTCCTTATTTCACACTGCATGGAAGGATTTGCTACTTTTATTCAGAGTCCTTGAGTGCTTTAGGATTCCCACTTATTGCTGGCCATTACTGCAGCAGTGCTTATAGTAGAATTTTACTTAAAGATCTGTACTAGTATAGGTGGTAAAGTTCACCATTCTAAAAAAACCCCACATATCTCAGGTAACTAAGCTCCTTGCACTGAAAGAAATATGAATTTACCTGCTTTACTGATTTTGCTGCTCTTGCCAAGAAGAACAAGCAAGAAGACTGGTTTGTGCAGCTTCAAATAAACCCTTAGATGACAATCCATTGCACAGATATTTGATAAGGAGTGTTTTCCTGTGTTTTTGAAATAGTGACCCCCCTTTCTTTTTCCTCTTCAACATTTGGAAGTCATGGATGTAACTTTTAGGTATGCAAATATCAAACTGTGACTTTCTTCAGAATCTTTTCACTGAGAATCACAAAGAAAACAAACAATCCAATGGGAAAGTAGAGTAACTTTATATATTTTTTCCTTAAATCTTCTCCAACAGACTTCTACCAAAGAACACAGTAACAAGTGTCACAGAATGTTTTTTACCATGATTTTTAGTTTGGTTTTTTTTTCGGTTGGTTTTTTTGTGGGTTTTTTTGGGGTTTTTTTGTTTCTTTTTTTTTGTTTGTTTTTTTTTTGTCCCTGAACAAAATTCAGGGCAGTAAGAAAACTTTATCTAGAGCTTTCGTCATTCTCATGTTGATTGTGGGGGTCTAATCCTTTAACAAAAAAAAAAAAATAAGGTGAAGAAGGGAGAAAATGATACAGATATGTTCTGAGCAGCTTTCAACAGTATCTAAACATAAATGCAAGATTTCCCTGCAATGAGAACTGTGGTATAAAACAAGAAAGAAGTGAGGAGGAGAGAAGAAACTTCACAGGAAGTGAATACATAGCTATATATACCTTCATATAAGGGTATTTGCAGTGTACAAATCGGGGAACTAGACACTCAAAATCAAAAATAGAATTGGAAGAGGTATTAAGTTTTGCATCTGCATTTTCTGCTTCCTATTCATGATTTCACATTTGGTAGGCAATTCGAATATTGACATGAAGTAATTTTTGTCCTGAGGTCAGTGTACCATTGATGTATACAACACAAAGTGTTTGTACCCAAGAGTATAAGAATTTATATCAGCAGCTCTACTAACCTACATGATTATTTCTATGAAACGTAGTCTCCTTATTCTGATAAATCACACCCATATGTATTTTTTTTTTAATATCATTGCATCTCTGATAGAAAATCAATGCTTTGGAACCATTTTTGCAGAGATTCTGTCACTGAAAATTTTTTGCAATGTGAGTTCTTTCCATCAATTCTCAAAATATAAAACTGTCAGGTTGCTGTTGAAACCCCATCATATTTAAGAAGAAAAGGGCAAATATATGTTTTTAAAACGTGTTTTACTTACAAATTTATATATTATAACTTTTTTTAAAGTCTCCAAAAGTCAATTTCAAATATATGCCAAATATTCAATGGCTCTATAAGTATCACAACACTTGCACCTGGATTTATTTTGTTACCAGATGTTTGGGGTGTTTTAGACCCTGCATACTAGTGGACACTATCTTCAAGCTTTCTTAGTAACCACACTGGGATTTTTCATCTTTCTATCTGTTTGCCTTCAAACTTGCATTGTTTTGCTAAATTTATTCTTTATTATGGTTAAATAAATTTGCATAAGTTGTCATAAATACATGGAAAGATAGCTGACTTATATGTGGATCTATATCACCTTATATTATGACCTAAATATTTTACAAAACAAGAACTTTATTCCTTTTCATGAAGTCTGAAGCTTGATTTTTCATAGCATATATATATATATATATATTTAATAAGTAGGTCATAACACACTTGAGTCCTCTTATGGATTTTCTTTCCCACAACTATAATTTAGTCTGCAAAATTGCTGGGGTGTCCTGAGATATCACATGAAATAAATCATTGTGTCTTTATTACTTCAACGTTTTTCTCTAGTTTCTGGGGCCATTCTGGACAACACCCTTACATTCCATTATTTAATTCCCACAGTTATAACTGTAAATTTAAATAATAGCAGTATTTCTTAGGGGTCTTAACATAAATCTGTAATTGTTTCTGAAGATTTAGGCATGTAGGAACAGTAAGATAGATATGCAAATTGTTTTTAGTAATATGCATTAAGAAAAACAGTAGTGTCAACATCCATGTCACAGAGCATTATTACCTCCATTCCACTGCAAAATAAAAAAAAAATAAATGCTGGACTGTCCAGATAATATGAGATAAAATTGAGAAAAGAAAATAAAGAAATACAACAGGAGCAAAAATGCCGTCCTTATTCATTGCATAGGTTTGAAGGAAATTGTTTGTACAGTGCTTTCAGGAAGCTTTCCTGGCTAAGAGTGGATAACTGCAAAGCTTTATAAGCATCAGGTAGATAAAAAAATAGTGGAAGGCACTCAGAGTACGTGGAATTGCATTGTTTCCTGTGTTCCACACCTGTACTTTTATATATCCTATGGGAATTTGCACAGTGGAGGTTCAGAGTTTTCTGGTAATCACCTGAAGTAGCAAAGGTTACCCAGGACCTTCTGTGAACTCATTACCTCCTGCTGAAGTTATTACAGGGTAAAACCTATGTTTAGGGCTACCTGGTGGGCCCACTACGCTCTCAATTTTAGGCTTTAAGAAAGCTTGTATTAATAACTTCAACAGAGAAAAGTCCAGGTTTAAGACAATCCGTAGTAAGAAATATAAATATCTTTGCTTCTAAAAAACTTTATAATTGATTTTTAGAGGTAGGATGCATGCTTAAAATGATTGACAAATATTTTGATAGAAGAACAGCCTGTCAAGTATCAAAATTCAAATTCTGATGATGCTGTTTGCTTAGTTCATGGATGCTACCTTTATACTGTTCCTGCAGTCTTTTAAACTTATTTATCCTTTCTAAGGCCAAAATTATATGAATTTACATAAAATACACAATTATATAATTAGGTAGTAAAGAACCCAAGCAATGCTGATGCCAGAATTCAACTGCAAGCCACGAGAAAGTGTTTTGTTCTTTTACATAATAGTATTGTCAATTTATTTCTGTCATAACTTAAGAGTTTCTACAGGTACTCTTACTTAGTTGAAAGTCTATAAAACTTACTTTATTTTCTTTTCGGTTTTAAATTAAGTAGTGTTCCTATTTCTTCCTATTTGTTCCTATTTTAAATAGTTCTCATTTGTCTTAAGATTTTTAAAGATGTGGTTAATCTTTTTGGCTCATAATGTATATCAGATAAGTTTTAAAAGTAAATTAGCATGTTTCATCTGCTGTAATGGACTTGAACATGTACTAAGTTTGCTATGATCAGCTAAATTTTTTAAAATATTTTTCTCATCTTTTTCTACAAAATTAGTATATTCCTGTTATTTAAAATATTTCTTATCTTTAGGAATCCATTTTGTTTCAAACATGAACATGAAAACTTTTTCAATGAAGTTTTTTCCTGATATGTGAAAAAGCATTTTCTGCTGTCGTCAGGAGTGGGGATGTATGGTCCATTATTTTTAAGACTGCCACAAGCATATTTGAAGTTAGCTCATATACCAATCAGCATCCAAAATCTTAGGAAAAAAAAAAATCTGGCAAATTCCAATCACTTTCCATTTACCTACCTATGTATTTCTATATCTATCAATGGATTTAGCTCTATTTGCTAGTTTTCATGCAAAAGATTTTCATTAAACAGAGGCAGATCAGGATGACAGAACACAGACTAAAATAAAGCTGAGCTTTCATATTCTTCTTCATATTAGGGATAAATACAGAGCTTCAGACTGGAAAGAAGTGCTTTGTTTTTGAAAGTTTGGGTAGGTGCTTTTTTTTCCTTCTGATTTATATGGAAGGCAAAAACTACCAGTATCTAGTACCTGGACATGGATACTGCATGTTTTACTTATGACATCATCTTAGGGACAAAACAGTTGTGGTCCTGAAATCCAACTAGACAATTTAAACAATGTTGAAGCTTCCTGTTGGCATCTTTTACCGAGTGCCAGTTTTGTGCTATCCTCTTTATTTTTCATCTCCCTATTAAGTGTCAGTGGTTCCTAGCAGAGTTTTTCATCTGTCCACTGATAATTTGCCTGGTAATGATGTACTTCCAAAGAGCAATCTTTGTGCCCTCAGAGAGGATTGTTACCTACTCTCATGAGTGTTTGTTTTGAAGTGAAGAAGCTGTGATCCGAAGTATCGCTGGTGTAGCTGCAGGCTGAAATGAAGCTGAAAAGTTCAAAGATGATGATGATTAGTTTTAGCACTTTAGTTAATAGGATTGCATATGAAGATAAACACAAACTGTACTCTTAAAACATCATGAAAATTATAGGCTAAAAGGAAATAAAGAAGAAAAATTGGATTGCTCAACAATTATCAATAGTGCATTACTGCAACCTAAGTCTGAATGAATTGCTCTTAGGGAAAATAATCAAACAAAGAAAGGCTGACATGCTGTGTCCATTTCTAACAATCGATGTAGTGACTAAACATGTGGAGCACAGAACGGTGCCCACAGCTAGAATTTTTATTTGCATTTAAGCAGATTAAAATGTGAAGTTTCCTTAAATGTAAACAGAATTATATTTAAAAACATAGATACTCTATTAAAATACATTTTGTAGCTGGGAATTTTGTAGTGTGTTATTAGAATTTGGGCATATTTGTTATTCAAGTGGGCTCTTGATTTACAGAATTGTTTTCTACAATCTACAATCCACAGATTATTCTTGAGATAATTTAAAAGCAAATGAGGAAGATGTTACAATATATAGGATAATTTTGGCTGAGAGTTTCCCTGATATAATGTGGGAAAATTTGAGGATTTAAAATTTTATCTTGATGTAATATCAGAAGATTATTTTCTTGATATAAAACAGGAAGATTTTTATTCAGTGTGGTATGGAAAATGTTTCTATATTTTTTTCTCAGTTAAAAATCCCAACATTATTTGGAGCTGGAGAAAGCATTTTAAAACTAGAAGAGTAACACTGTAATTTATATCATAACTTTGTTTTTCAGTAGCTTTTGGAAGGAGGCAAAGGTTGATTTAGGGACCACTTAAGCAAACTGGACATACAGAGGACCACAGATGGAATGGTGGTTTGGCTGTTGTGCTGTTGAAGGGATGTTTGATGTGTCATTGCAAGTCTGTTCTCTATTAACTTTGAAATATCATGGGGATCTTCAATTTCACTGAAGACAGTAAAAGGCATAAATGTCATATGTGTCTTAAAGAAGGGAAAGAAGGAGTATCTGGGAAACTACAGGCTTTGTCATTTATTAAATCATCTTTTTCTTCACCTGTGAGTTTTTTTTGCTTTTGTTCTTCCTATTCTGTACCCCATGGGCGGTGTGAATGAATGGCCATGTTAGGCTACACGAACCTTGGTGGGCTGGAAGGTTTATGAAGTCCAACACAAGAAAATGCTACCTTCAGCTTCCTGACACATGAAAAAAATGAAGAAGGAGGTAAAAATAACATACTGAAACTTAAAGTTTGTCTTTATTAAAATTAGCAGGGATAAACTGACAGAAAGATGACCAGTGTCACCATTTAGGTCACAACTTCTGAAATAGGATTTAGAATAGACTTTTGGAATACACTGGCTCAACATGCATAACACTATTTGATCATATTCAAACTGTTACTTCATGCCACCTCCTTATAGACTCTTGGCTTGCTCAAACTTTAGGGAGTGTGTCTTACTCTGTGCCTATATCTCAGGGAAAATATGAAACAACTGGAAAAGACTCATTATTTAAGCGAGGTTTCAAAATAATGGACTTTCCATGTAGGAATGGATAGAGTAACCTAGGACTCAGTGTGAATCAGGTGTGACCTTTGGGCTGTTTATAAGACAGGACCATCCTGGAGAAAGAGGCTAGAGAACAATCATTCACAAGAACTAGGTGCCAGAATGATAATACACTAAAATAAGGAGGAAAAAAAAAAAANAAAAAAAAAAAAAAAAAAAGTGGTTTTACACTAAGTAGGTGATAGACATACAGACCTCCTTGTCAAAGTGCAGTGAGGTTGCAAAATGCTTGCCTGGATGCAAGTAAGATCCATAAGAAGGTAACAGGCAAGAAGAAAATCAAATTTTCAAGCTGAAAACCTAAGCTGGCAATAATTTGAAGCAGTAATTGGAAAGAGGCATAAGATATATAAAAGAAAAATGCTTATTTATAGAATATATAAACCAGAGATTTTTAATTGTTAATCTTTAATTTTAATTATATGACTGCTGTTAGAGAGCCCTGAACGCCTCAAAGCTTTTTTGTGTTAAGTGGTCTTAAAAACTATGAGAATACTTGCACCTTTTTCCATGAAGTCTTGGAATTAAACTGTTTATTTAAACCATTGCAGAATTTAACTTGAATGGTCTCATTCAGGGCTGAAGTGGCTGGACTATTCTAATTTGATTTGAACTGATGGAAATTGATTTAATTCACCTTGAAACAGGAGCTATGACTGAAAACTAAGTTTCCATAAGAAATATATTTGTTATATCTATTTAGATAGCAAAGTTTTTAGATATAGATATGTAACCCAAGCTCAAAGTAGACAGAGTGTTAAGATGTACTTTCAGAGACTTGGTTAATCAGACCTTGCCTGAATAATTGAAAGGCAACAAAAGCATGCACAGTGCTCCAGAGGTTATTATTGCTGCAGGAGGTGGGAACCTCCTAAGTAATGACATGTAAAGTGAAAGTAAACTGAATTCCAATTAATTCTGACTCAAATTCTACTAGACAACAATAGGTCAAAAAAGGAAGTGCTCATTAAATTTCAGCAAACTTTCCTCTTAATTAGTTTAAATTAAAAATATATATTTTGCCTTAGTGTCTGTGTAAAACTTGCCATTTGATATGTAAAACACAAGCTAGAAATAATATGGAAAACAAATGTGATAAAATTTTCTGGTGATTGCATTTATTCAGAATGGTCCCATCCTCAGAAGGAACACACAGAAAAGGCATTAAAGCCAATTTTAAACTTAACATAGAAGTGGCAAATGATAGCCAGCAGGACTGTATGTTGTAGCTTGCTAAAGATGTCTAAGAGTTTTCCAAAACACTGAGAATAACATCACAATTTCTTACCTAAAAGTTACCATGGATCATCTAGATAGCCATTTTACATTCACAAACACAACAGCATTTGAGCTCCTCTAACTTTTTTTGTGGGAAAAATAGTTTAAGTCCAAATCTCTACATCATTTAAATCTCAGCTGTAACACACTCAGAAATGCTTCTGTGGTATGGCACTTTTGCAAAATGTGGTTGTGAACACTCTATTGACAATTGCAGGAAGAGCAGGCTCAGGGAACATTGACATAGACCAAGGCTGAAATTTACTAACAGCTAGTTGTTACTGTAGCAAGAAATCATTGCTTGATGCCATTTATAAAACCTAAACAAAACTATTCCCGTAGCATCACAGTTAATTCTGTCAAGAAGGAAGGTGTTCAGGTCAGTGAACGTGGCAGTAGTTTTAGTCACTATATGAGCAAGACACCATATATTGCTAATGAGATCCACACAAGTCACTATTCCTCCAAGTTTACTTCATGGTAAACAGACTATGTGGCTGCAGAAAATTCCGTCTTCTCCAAAACAAATAAAGAAAACACTCTTACGCCAGAACATCCATTATGCTGCTATGCAAAGTAGAAAAAATATATGATGAATAGGAAAGAAAAAAATATTACTTAAACTGTCAGTCATTTTCAGTACAAATTGCATCCTTAAATGTCTCTTGCCCTTCATTTGCATGACTCTTCAAAAGCTATAAACAAAGACCTTTATAGCCTTTAATATCTTAAATTTCAGGTAATGCAATGTCACCACCTGTAATATCGAAATTGTTTCCTACATAGAAAAAAGTCAAATAACCTGTTGTTGCTATTATTTATATTTGTTTGGTGGTAAAAGATTAGATATTATTACAGCATTGCAACTCCATTATTCTATCATACCTTTGCATACTTGATCTAGGATCAAGGTTTTCTTCTAATTTTTTTAAATTTGTTGAAATTTTTTAGTGTCTGAGACATTATACTGCTGTCATTAATAGGTAGCCTTCATTGGCTATCTTCTCAAAATAAGCAAGATAGTGCACTGTGAAATGCACCAGGTAATTTCAGTTGTCAGGAGGTTCTTCCCTTCTTTCAGATAGGCTTTATGTCCTGATCCATTCCTTTCAATCTTAGGACTAAACTAAATTAAGAGCTTACTCCCTGTATAATTAATGGAAAGAGGCTGGAATATATATAAACAACAAGACTCATTTCAGATGTCTGTTAACTGTTAGAGGTATTTATCTATTTGTAGTAGAGAGAGGAAGGGAGCTCATGGTGTCTTTTTCTAATATAGATGCCTTGGATAATTGTTTGGGCAGGATGACCTAGTAATTCCTTTACTTTCAAGACAAGCAAAAAGTTAGGGATGAAATAAAGGCATCCATTTCTCAGCGGATAAGTTCACTGCACATCTATCACATCAAGCAGAAATGCGATTATTTAAATCCATGGAACAAATATTATTTAAACTCATGGACAAAATTCCTAATACTTTTCCTGGCTGTGGTTTAATACTTGTTTGAAGTGTCTTTAAAACTCTGTTTGGAGGGGCAATATATAAACATTATTTTCTTGTGAATATAGACTTTTTCTCTCCCCACCTCTAGACAATCTAAAAAAGTAAAAACACCTTAATACAAAGAGCTATGGCAAGCTATATACTTAATATGTGTGTAATAAGTGGTAGGACTATAGTATATGGGACTGTGCTGAGCAAGATTCTGTGCATTCTTACAGAACTTGACTTCTTATCACCAATAAGGACAATTATTTAGTAAGCATTTTCATGTATGCCTAAAGTAGACAAAATAATTGGAATCACATTTTTATAAATAAGAATGAGGATGAAGCCTTAGAAAGAAGTATTTATGGAATAAAATATAGCTGAGAGAAGTACATTCTATGATAGTTATTTCATACCATTAAAATGAAGGTTATACAGATTAATTTTTTTCTCAATAAATATTAAAAGGTTAGTTTTAGCTCTACATTAAAACAAAAGCTTTCCTATCTCTAGAAGAGCATCCTAATCCACGACTCTGCTTTCTTTGACCTAAACTTCCATGTTCAAACAGCCAGTAATTTTTGAGTTAAGTGTCATCTGGAATGTGAAGAAGTTGAGATTCAAATCCTAGTTTTTGTGTATAAACGCTCTCGTCCAAGTCACTTCACTCTGTATAAATATGGTTTGGTAATCTGGAAGTAAGACTGTAACCATCGGTGCTACCGGTTGAGTTTCTACTATTTCCATGTTTTAACGTTTTAAACTAACAGTAGTTTTAAAAATAAGAAACATAGGCAAGATGAAGATCTCTTCAATTTACAAACTCTGTACTTCTAACTCACCTAGTTGGTGGGAATTATCAGTCTGCCAAAACTGCTTTACATTTGTGCAAGTATATGTATATGTACATTTCTATATGTGACACTGATATACGCATGTGCCTATACATGTGTAGCCACACAAACATAAATATTCACACACTGAAAGGTCTTGTGACCTTTCTGGAGATCTACACTGGCAAAGAGACATTAGGCAGCTGCTGAATGTTAGCTTATTTTATGCCCTAAGCTTTAGTGATAAAGTTAGAATAAAAATAAGCGGACTATTCTACCTTTCAGTCATGAGCTTTAATTGGCATTAATTAAATCAGCTTCCAGAGGGCACATTATGTAGGGAACCTCCCCATTTAAAGAATTATTCCATGTTTGTCAAACGCATTAGTTCTGGTAGAAAGCCAAATTTAAAAAGAGGAGATACAGACCAGGTAAGTGTCACTCTTAAGTGCTCCTAATTGTTTTGCAGTAATTATTGCAAGCTTTTATTATGTGAATGTTAATAGCAGTGCAGCTTTCTTCACTAAGAAGCAGTACCAACATGCTTCCAGGATGAACATGGCTTTTACACTAACAAATCTCCTAACAAAAGCATGAAAAATATGTAGAAGTGTCCAGAAATGGTCTGGAGTCAATAGGTCTTCCTCTTCCTACACAACTTCAAAATAAATGATGTTTCATTTAGTGAAGCCAGAGAGTAATTTTCCCTAAACCTGGTTTTGTTTATCAAAAACAATAAACAATAATTTTTTTGTTTCACTAATTAGTAAAACATTGAGTGGAAACTGCAAAATATTGAGGCTTGGTGTATTTTGCTGCCATTCTTACGTTTCCATAATAATGTAACTTCCTTCCTTTCCAGCTTGAGGTTTAGAAATAAAAAAAGCCTCTGGCATGCTCTTTTTTTTCTGAAATTTAACTTCATACTGGAAAAGCATAGAGAATACAAAATATATCCAACTGGGTTTTGTTACCAGGAACATGACTTCTACCACCCTGTGAAATGCAAAATCTTAATTTAAACAGCTTGCAAGTGCACTGAAAAGATACATCTTAAATTATTTCTTTCCCATCTATTAGTCCAGGATTCCTACACAAAAATGTACTATTAGGATCACAAAGTTAGAATTGGGATTGTTAGATGCATGGAAATCTTTCTCACCTGTAAATAACCAGTGAAAAAATTTGGTCACATCTTTCTGAGGGTTAAGATTTGGTAGGGTATGGTGAATCTATTAGCCTAGGCATGTTCTATTTCAGCAATCTGGGGAATGCAACTCTTTTGGAAAACTAGAAGAACACAGCTTTGTTTTGTTTCTTTAAATTAATGATGTGTTCTAGTGTTTCAGAAGTGATAAGATATTTAAATAATGGTAGAACCTCCAATGCTAAAAGAGATTAAACCATTACAACTTATCAAAAGAAGGTTATGACTCAGCAAAGAGATTAGCATGAAGAAGAGAACACAATATTGCTAGAAAATCTCTACTGTTTCAAGAGAATAGCGATTATTCAGATTCAATAACTTTTGAGCATAATTTGAATGAGTGATACTTAAGTTAACATAGTATTAGTGTTCAGTGATTTTCTATCTTCAGTACAAGATATGAAAATATGGCAACCTAATGACTTGTCAGCATCTAGAGGGACTCATTTTCATGAGTTACATAAAGGGTATTCAAAATTCAAGAATTTAAATCATGCTTAAATCAACACAGGAAGATTATGCTATTTTTCCTTTCTAGCAAAAGTCCTCATATCATTTCGCAAACATATTTTAATTTGTTTAACTGGCGTTTACCTTATTTTATTTTCTTTATATCCTTTCTCCAATAAATCTTGATTTAAGAGAGTAGGGATTGGTAGTTTCACTGGGAAAATTTGCTGTGTAATACTGCACAAGTGCAGAAAGACTGCCAAAACATTTCCCTAAAACTGTGTTATTCTATTTTGGAACTGTCTAGATTTCAGCCTGTGTTGATTTTGCATGGTCTGGTTTTTGGTAGTGAGGGCCCACAGAGCTGGCTTCTGTGAGAAGCTTCTGAAAGCTTCTACCATGCCTGGCAGAGCAAACCTCTGATGGCTCTGAAGATGGACATGCTGCTGGCCAAAGCTGGGCCAATGAGAGAGGTTGGTAACGCCTCTGTGATGACATTTTTAAGAAGGAAATCAAAGTGCACAGTTTTTCCTAGCCAGAGAAGAGGAGGAAGTGAGAACATGTGAGCAAAACAACATGGAGACACCAAGGTCAGTGGATCAGGAGGGGAGGAGGTGCTCCAGGCACCAGAGCTGAGGTTCCTCTGCAGGCTATGGTGAGGCCATGGCGAAGCAGCTGTGCCCCTGCAGCCCATGAGGATCCATGGGGAATGCAGAGATCCACCTGCAGCCCATGGGGGTGCACAGGGGATGCAGAGATCCATCCCCGGCCCGTGGGGATCCATGGAGGATGCAGAGATCCACCCATAGCCCGTGGGGGAGGTGTCCATGCTGGAGCAGGTGGATGCCAGGAGGAGGCTGTGATCCACTGGGAGACCCATGGAGAGAGAGGCCCTTGCTTCCAGGCTGGAGCAGCCTGTCCTTGGAGGACTGCACCCCGTGGAAGAGTGACCCACACCGCAGCAGTTTTGGGAGGGCTGTGTGCCTGTGGGAGGGACTCATGTTGCAGCAGTTTTAGGAGGACTCCTGCTTGTGAGATTGGAGCCAAGTTGCAGAACTTTATAGAGAACTGTCTCCCATGGGAGGGACCCCATGGTGTAGTAGGGGAAGGACTCCTCTCCCTGTGCAGAGGAAGAAGACCTTGGGTGATGAACTGACCAAACTCCCCTGCTCTGTCTCCCTGAGCTGTCGGTGGGAAGGAGGAAGGGGTTGGGGGGAAAAGCGTTTTTAAGAGCTTATTTTACTTCTCGTTATCCTCGTCTGATTTTCTAAGTAGTAAATTCACTTTGTACTTCTAAGTTGAGCCTGGTTTGTCCTTGGAGTGTTTTCTCCAGTCCTTATCTCACTGCATGAAGCCTTCATTAAATTTTTCTCTCCTCTGGCCAGCTGTGGTGGGAGAGTGAGTAAGCAGCTTTCATGGGTGTCTCGAGTTCGGCCAGTGTCAAACCATGAAACAACCCAAAGAACCTGGTTTGTAACCCTTCTCTTCCAGTTCTGTAACTCGTCACATGGAGATTTTTCTCCAGGCATGCACTTTCATCTGCTGCATGTAAAGAGGCCCTTTGGAAGCCATGTATGTACCCATCATGTAAAAACACAGCAGTTCTGTATGTGTCTGATATTTATAGTAGATAGGAGCAGTGTCACGTTAGGCATTAATGTACTTGTGAGTTCTGAGATTCTTGTATGGTCTCTGCTGGCCAGTAAGTGGTCATTCATACCAGGAGTGCCACCTCCTGTAATCCTGGAAGCATCTGACCTTTGGTCTTGCTGATTTATTGTGTTCAAGGTGCATGTTTTTTCCTTAAGGGAATATATTTTCCACCTCTGTGTTTTTCCCTTGTGGTTCCCTGAGCTGCCAACTATTGTCATTGCAACAATTTCTCTTCTGCCTATGTTATTACTTATTTCATGTGGCTCCCATTCGTGTACTCCCAAAGCTCAGCAACAACCTTCTCGGTAAGACTGAGCCAAGGTCACCCAACTATACTGCACCGAAATAGTTCTGGGGTCAGAGAGCTTGACTCAGAGGCAGTGGGTTGGGCTCTATCTATAGTGTAAGTTAGCTAACTGCTTACATTATAACATTTCATATAGCTTAGAAATCAGCCATCTTAAATTAAAACTCTGTAAATTTTTCATTATGTAGTCTTTATCAGATATGACAAAGAATTTTTTTTTGTAGGCTATAGTCCTGAATTATTATTCTGTCTCTGAGAAAGGGAAACTTATGATGTCTGGAATATGCATGCATGTGTATGTATATATATATATTTTTACAAGTCTTTCTGACTTCGCAGGAGGGATTCAGTTACTTTCCTGACATCCACAGGAACAGAAAATTATATACTAGTAATGTAAACACATTTTAAGATTTTGGCAGTAAATGTTACAGGACAGTACAATTGCTGTATTTCCTGAGCATTTTGAGCTTTATTGAGGGAAATGGGAAGGCATAAGGAGCATGTTGCAGTTTGTAACAATACTTGCTTTTCCTTACGGTGATTTCTATATCTGATTGGTCTATCTCTCTCATAAGAGGAGGGGAAAAATTCCTAATGAAGACTGTGAAGAGAATCAACTGTTTCATACCCTTGAGGTCACTGTATAGGTGTAAAAAGCAGAAGAACATAAAGAAAGTACAGGAGACAAGTCATCTAGATTTTGGAATATGGAATAGAGAGTGTGAAAAGTAAAATGGAGTTTGAACAGAGTAGGAACAGCAGCGCTAAAGCAACAGTACGAGTTCATGCAATAAGAACATTCTACTTTCCAGAACAGAAATGCTGTATTTATATCACTAAAAACATTGGATCTAAACCACTATCTTCAGACAATTTTTTCTCTCTATGACATAATTCTTCAATGGGATATAGCATGTGTCAGGCTGTGATTACATATGCTTGTTTGTTTTCAGTGAACACCAAACTTCCAGCCAAAACTTTTGTTTTATTCTGAAAATAAATGAGAGTCTCTGTGACATTGGTGTGAGTCTGGCACTTGTACCCATTCTGTCATAACAGACTGTACAGATTTCCATTTCAGCCCTTGGCAAAAGAATCTCTGTGCCCAGTTCTCATTGATCTGAATGCATGTCAGGCGTTTAGGGATGTTTCACAGGCTGAGAAAATTGAAAAATGAGAATGACAAATTTGTTTCTTTCATTTCTGTTTCTGTGATGAACTTGCTAATGAGAACTATGGGTTGGTACTTATTAAATTCTTCTAATTATACAACGTAAAACTAGCATGCAACGTAGAAATATCTTTATAAAGGAGGAAGAAAGATATCTGCAGTAGTGGGAAAGATGCATGTCCTTTATTGTTCAAAGAGCTCTTTTCAAGTAGAAATTGGGTTTTTCTCTCTTGGCATGGTGTAGAAATAGATCAACAGAATTTGTCTTGGAAGAAAATTGGATTGTGCTGCAGAAGTGCACTGCACTGGTAGCAAGTGGGCAGTCGGTCATACTACAGTTTAAAACAAATGAAGCTCAGCAACAACTAAACAAAATCTTGGAATGTGTTCAGTGTTTGTCTCGGTACAGCTATCATTACTGGTCTGCACAACTAAATGTCTATAGTCTCACAATTTCATCACATGCCAATGAATTAAGTCTCAGCCAAAACACACTTCAATTCAACCCAAGCCTCTAAAGGGCCAGCTGCCTTGGGGAGATGAAGCTGTTATCTAGAGTAAAAAACAGCAGGAATTAAGTCTTGTATCTGTCCTTCGTGTTTGTCTTCAAGAAAACTCACTTAACCTCCTTTTGTCACAGATAATGAGCTGAACTACACTGACTGAGGTGCAAGAAGCAACATTAATAATAATGTAGTGCCTGGCAGGGCCATGAGCCTGGCCTTAACCCCCAAAAAGAGCAAACAATGAACCAATACTAGCAGTCCTTGACTCTAAACAGATATTCTGATGCTGTAATTCATGTATGTTCTCATCAGATCTCTCTAAAAAATTCCAGCTCTAATTTAGAGTTGTCTGTTCATTTGTCAGACACCTAAGTTCAGATCTTCATAAATACTTTAAAAATTACATCTGTTAACAATACTCACACTGCACTTCCTGACTGCTGTAATCATTCAATAATGTCTTTCTGAGCATCAAATGAAAAGATGAGGACACCTTCCCTTTTATCTCTGTAAGTCACAGACTGCACTCAATTTTTTTTTGTGCTATAGATTTTAATAAATAATTTGGAGTAAAAGGTCTTGTAAAAGTAATAAAAATAAAAATAAAATTTTATGCTGATATTGTTTTTATAATGAAATCACAGACAAAGAAAAGCAGTACATTTCATCAGTTATGATCTGTGCATTCTGGAATAGTTTTCATTATTCATTTAAGATGACAGCATTAGTTTTATGAATGTTTCCAGAAAGAGTGACAATAATATTTCTAGGTTTACTCTTCTCAGGTTCGGTTTAACTTAAGTAATACAATTCTGTTATGACAAAAAAACCCAAACAAAAACTAAATAAACCACCCAACACAAAGAACCCTTGAAATTTTTCACAAAAGTGCAGGGTAAATTGAAGAGAAGAGAAAGTAAGGGATGGCACTTTTTTTTTTTTCCTATGGAACAGAAATATCTCCTGTGTCTAAAATTTGGGGTGAAAATATTATCCATTTTATTATAATTAGATTAATCTATTTTTTTCCAGTTTGTGAGGTCTTTTAAAAGAACAAAAGTAACATTAATATATGATAAGAACTATATGTATAAAACAGAAATTTATTACCACATTATACCTTTTGAATCCTTTGTCTGTAAGAAGCAATATTGGAATGGTTTTATGGGTGGCTTTGGATCTGTTTCAGCTCTGTGACTTCAGCTTGTGACTTTTGATTCATGAATGAATATATGTATTATTCCAATTATAGACCATGGAGAGCTGCAGCTCAGCAATTCCAAAAAATTTTATTTTCTCCCCGTAGAAGATGAGATGAATATATGTAACCTTCATATGGATCTATAGTGGAGTATGCAGAATTATTGCCCTGTAAGAGAAGCATGATAGCAATAGAGCTTTCATGTTCTGAACATTACAAGTTTCTTCGTCCCCTCAAATTTTTTTCTGTTGTTCAAGTCCCACTAGAATCTGCTTATACTTTGCCCAAAGCTTCCCCCTGTCCATGACTACCTGTTGTTTATTTCACATTTATTTGTCTATGGAACATGTAGTAGGAAAATGCTTTTGTGTAGAATTACACAAAATGCAGTAATCAACACGTAAGAAGATAATTTTTCAACTAAAGTTTTTATCTTTGTAATTTCAATCCTTTATGATAAGTATTCACTCTTTTAAAAGAGTCTTGCCATCACTGAATAATCCCTGTGACTATAACATTTTCTGGCACTGGAAACCAATCTTGCCCACTAAAAAGGTTACTACAGTCCTGTAAAAGTCCTGTTCCCTTTGACAGGTCAAAAACATCACCTTGAGATAAGATTTGAAATAAATAAATAACCAAACCTTATTAAGTCAACAATTCAAAATTATAAAAGCTGTTTCTTAGCTTTCAAAAATCCAAAGAGGGTTAAAATCCTGATGATCCATGGATTCCTTGTTTTTTCAAAAATTTTGGCTCAGATGTTAAGTTCTTTCTTCCCTAGAATACCAAGTCATAAATGCCTCTTTCAGTATTATCAGACTGACATCTTTTTGGTTTGTTGCAGTTAGATATTCTTTGATCATGAAGGCTCTTGTTGCATTATTAAACAAAAGTACTGGAGCCCTGAGGTAGGGACATGGGAAATTCAACTGAAAGCAGTTTCCATAACTCCTACTTGATTAAATTATTCCTGAACAATTTGTTAAAGCCCATTAAATGGAAACATTTGGGCATCACATACTTGTGTGATGTCTGACTTGGCTAATTGTGTCTTCAGGCCTCAAAGGCTCAAAGGCTTAGCTCAGTGCAAGTGTGGTGCACCTCTGATGAACGAGTCAAAAGCAAAAGTGTAGAAAAAGAAGTTCTGACTCTCTCCCTGCCCTATCTTTTGCTCCCAGACTTTTTACTGTGTATCAGTCAGGGATAGGTTGTTTTTCAAAGGTTTTCTGTGTCCAAGAGGTCTCAATCAGCATTTTGGGTTGAATGTGCCTGTCAATTAGATATCCACAGTCAGCTTATCAGAACCAGTCATGCATGCATAAACCAAATGCAAGACAATGGCACTATTTTGAATTCACAACAAGAACCCATAGACTTTTGTTGCAGTTAAAGAAAATTAATTTTAAAGTATTTCATTACTATTTTCTACAATATTAATTAGAGAAATATAGACATCAACCTTAACAGACTGTGTCGGTATGTGTGTGTATTCGATATTGGATAAAGTGTTGTATCTGTTAAAATGCAAAAAAAAAAGCAGCATAGTCTTAATATAGACAACTTCAAAAAATGTTGCTATCTCTATGAGACAACTATATATCTTCATGTAGCTAAGAAAAATCTCATCATTTTAGTTAGTTTTGCAACAGACACTGGCACTGACAAACACCCAGGCTTAAGAGCAAACTGAAAACACCCAGGCTGAGGTGTTAGAAAATAATTACTTCATACAACTGAAGTTTATTTCTCAGTGGTCCCAGCTTTTCTTAAAAAAAGACCTATCCTTGCTTACAGGGGACTTAATCTTTTAAGTTTTGCTTTATGTACAAATAGAGGTGTTCTGCAGATTATGCACTTCGCCTATGTGAGAGTATAAAAAAAGTGAGGAAAAAAAAATAAAGGTAATGTGTTTGCCCTAAAGAGTTCATGGACAAGAGCACTAAAAATCTTTATATTGAATTCATGTACAGACATACACAGCCTTATGGTTTGTATTACAATAATCAATAATTTTGGCAAAAGTCACGAGGGAAATAAATAAGTGCACTAGATGCTATATTGTTTAAGAAACACTGTGAACATTTAAGGTGTGTGTAAATATGTCCTGGAGTGCTGACTGACCAATTGTATGTTTAGGTACTTTATTCATTTTTTGTTTGTTTTTGTTTAGGTGATTTCATTTCATTATTTCATTTCATTTAATTTCATTTCATTTCATTTCATTTCATTTCACTTTATTTGATTGTTGTTTTTTCTATGTATAGAATGTGAGTCTTAGCTCTTCATAGAAAAAGGTTAGTATTTGGGCTAGATAACATTTGGTAGCAAGGGGTATATTTAATTTTTCCAGGGAATTAATGACTGGGTAGTTGCATCAGCTTAACCTCTATTGAACCATCTCAAATTGTCCTCCTACAACTCTAAATTTTAATATCTGAAATTTAGTGCACACTGCCTGAAGTTCCAGTCTGCTTTCACACTTTTTTATTTTTTTTTTTACTGGAATGGCAGTTTTAAACTTTGCGTGTATCAAAGATAGCAGTTTTCATATCAGAATATTATTTTTGCTGGTTAGGTTTTGAGGACACTTAGTAATCAAAAAGGCAGCTAAAATTGACCAGGGACAAGTGTGATTTGAAAGTGAACTAATAATATTGTCTAAAAATTTTGATTATGGTCTTTAAATGAATATTGTACGTGAACCTGCATATTCCTACATCAGCAAACTTGAAATTAATGGTTATTTTAAAAATGTTTCTTCCTTAATTTGTTAGGCTTTCAAAATCCTTAACAACAATTTCTCTGAAATTAACAGGTGTAAAATTGTGCAAAACACCCCTGAACTGTACATAAACAAAACCAAAATTAAGTAAATCATAACAGGACTATTGACTAAATAATTCTCTAGAAAAGAGGCTCTAATTCAGCAGTAGGAAGAGTGCCACTGGCAGCAAACAAGTTAAAACTCCCCAAACTAATTTTTATCCTATATTTTGAAGCAGAGGAAAATAGAGCAAAGATATTTGCTCCAGGTTTACTGGTCACAGGATTGATCCTATTTTTTATCAAACAATACAATGAAATTTTGATGGCAGTAAGTAATTGAATCACACAATAAATCTCTGGGGGATTAATTTAAAAGCAGCCAAGGATAAACCTGGCTGTTCTGAGGCAATGATATATTTTGATCTCTATCTAGGAGTATGCTGCAGGTAACTATCTCTAATTAACACCTCATATCAAACATGGACAAGATGGCACACCTGCAACCATTTGGGACTGAAGTTAGATCCTCAGAAAGAGCTTTCTATCCTGGCAAGTAATTATAGAGGTGAAGAGAGTGGGAAAACTCTTATACTGAAATTAGCCACACCAGTGAAGCCTTTGCAATTGAATCAGCAATCGAGAAAAAAACCATAGATGGACTAGAAAAATGAACACATTTGTTTTCTAGTCATAAAGCAGATAATCAGTGTACTAGATGATCTGCGGAGTATTTAATTGCTGGTGTGGTGAGCATCTATCACACATTAGTGCTGTTATGGATGTTGCTTAGGGTTTCATTTTAGTCAAATTGCATAGCTGTACTTGTATGAGTTGTACTGAAATAGATGACATTACTCACCTGACTAAGCTTAGCAATATTTTACCCATTAGTTCTTAATTTGTGGGTTAAGTTTCTTTTCATAAATAGTTTATAGGTATCATGTTGCTTCTTGCACATTCATTTCCTTTTTCAGAAATCATCTTTGAGTGTTGGTTTATACTGAAAGCAAGTGGCCATTAAAATTATTATTTGCCTTCATGAGAAAGACTAAGTAGCACTAATCCTGGTTCCACGGTTAAAGGTTTTCAATAAATTGTAAGCATGAGATCAACTGACCTTGGGGAAAAATGATGGCTGTAAGGTATATAAAAAATTATGGATATTTTGAAAATAATTTTGAGCCCTTTATGATTATCATCTCTGTAGGTAGTGTGAAAGATTTATGTTGATTTTCAGATTGGATGAATTTTTTTTCTTACATGCATGGTTTTTTTTAATAACCAAATATCATTGCTAGCATGAGTCAAGGTCCACTAACTGATTTTTTTCTTTTATGCCTCTGTGGTTTGGTTATTTTCCCCTATTTAACTATATTTTCTCCTAAAATAAAATATAGCATAACTGACAGTGCTCTAGCACAAATAAAATAACTATTTCTGTGTCTTCATTATGTACACAGACACATTCTATATGCTCTCCTTAGTATGTTTTCTTATTAAGTTGCAGATGACACCTAGTTGGGCAGAAGTGTTGATCTACTGGACAGTGGGTATGGTCTACAGGGATACCTGGGCAGGCTTGATCAATGGGCTGAGGACAACTGTATGAGCTTTAATAAGGTGAAATGTGGGGTCCGGCACTTGGATTTCAACAATCCCACGCAGCACTACAGGCTGGGCAAGGATGGTTTGAGGGCTGTTCAGCGGAAAAAGAACTGGGGGCTGCTGGTCAACAGCCAGTTGGATATGAGCCAGTGTGTGCCCAGGTGGCCAAGAAGGTCAGCGGCATCTTAGTCTGTACCAAGACTTCAGGGGCCAGCAGGATCAGGGCAGTGATCACCCATCCCTCTGTACTCAGCTCTGGTGAAGCTATGCTTCAAGTATTTCATCCAGTTTTGAGTCCCTCACTTCAAAAAGAGCATTGAGGTGCTTGAGCATGTCCAGAGAAGGGCAGCAAAGCAGGCGAAGGATGTAAAGAGTATCACGGAATCTTAGAATATCGTAGTTTGGGAGAGACCCACAAGGATTAAGTCCAAATCCTAGCCTTTCACAGATTAGCCCCAACAATCATACCACGTGCCTGAGAGAGTTGTCCAAACATTTGAACTCTGTCAAAACTGGTGCTACAACCACTATCCTGGGAAACACCCAACCACCCTGTGTGTGAAGAACCTTTTCCTAACATCCCAACTTAACTTCCCCTGACCAAGCTTCATGCTGTTCCCTTGGGTTCTGTCACTGCTCACCAGAGAGGAAAGTGCTTGTCCTTCTGTTTCCTCTCATAAGGAAGTTGGATATCTCCAGCTCCCCACTGTCCCTTCTACAACTTCATCACTGTGCCCTCTTCTCAAGATTTCACATCATCTATGCCTTGTGAGAAGTGGCTGAGGGAGTGGATCTGTGAGGCTGGAGAAGAGGAGAATCAGAGAAGACCTTTCTGCTCTCTACAACTGCCTGAAAGGAGGTGGTAACAAGGTGGGGATCCGTCTCTTCTGCCACATTTCATGTGAAAGGATGAGAGAAAATGGTCTTAAATTGCAGCAAGGAGGTTCAGATTAGATATTAGGAAAAAGAAAATCACTGAAAGAGTGGATAAGCATTGGAATAAATTGCTCAGGGAGGTGCTGTAGTCACGGTCTCTGGAAGAGTTCAAGAGGTGTCTGGATGTGGCACTTGGGGACAGGTCTAGGAGTGATTAATGGGTTGACGGTTGGAAAGATGAACTTGAAGATCTCTTCCAGCCTTGATGAATCTCTGATTGTATGCTTATGTCCTGAATAATAACAGAATAATGACTTTGAGTTATACAGTAACATGTAGCACCAAAATTGCCTTATCTTCCTTTTAAATAGGAAAATAAATATTTCCAAAACTTCCATAAAGTATACTATGCTTGTATGCAATAATGACAGTGTTTTACTTCAAACTCTTAGTTCCTTTATCAAGAAGTGGTCTAAATCAGAGTCCTATTTACTTAAGTAGTACTGCAGTACAAAAGCATGTGCAGGGCCTATGTCCAGGTTGCATTCTGTCCTGTGGCTGCTGAGATAACAGCACACCAAATGACTAAATTTTTTTTTTCTCATGAAGAAAGAAGGTGTTCCAGGAACAGATAAGCAGATTGTTGAATTGCTATCTGATTGTGAAGCTAGTTTTGAATACCTAATAACAGACCCTATAACTTAGTGCTGGTGTGTTTGATCAAATGTTTCTTTAGGTTGCTAAAGGTGAGCTATACTGCTTTCCTAAGGCTTTTACATCATTTGTTTTTAACTCCTGCAATGATTCTTCCTTTCACTCACTGTTTACTTTCATTTACCAGTCATTTTAGTAGCTTGGCTCATTTAGTTTATGTGATGGCACTTGTTTATCCATGACAACTCATGTTATTAATTTCATATATAAAATGCACCATTATGAAAAGAATCTGCCAAAAAGCAGAAGCTGTAATCAAATACTTCATACAAAAATGAGTTATGTCTCTGAATACCAGAAGAAATGATCCATTTTTCAGTACCCAAACCACCTTAGAATTCATAATTCATTCTGTTTTTTCATGTACTGTGGATACCAAATTATTAGCTAACAGAAATCCTTTACGTATCAAATGCAAGTTGTGATGGGTAAGATAATTTAACCACACTATTAAAAAAACAAAATTAAAACCAAAACCAACCAGCCAACATGCCCAACCCTCAAAAAAACCCAAAACAACAACAACAAAAAAACCCCACCATCCACAAAACAAAACCAAATCAAAACAAAAAAACCACCAACAAAAAAAAATTACAACCCCCCCAAATAACCAAAAAAACCTCACCAGCATTTATTTTCATGTGTTGGTAGACCATATGAAATTCATATTTTTCATAGCCAACTTGGCTATTGCTTATTCCTTTATGAATAAATTCTCTTGCTTTTGCTCAGAAAACACATATGACATGCATGTTATCACTTTTTCAAAAGACAATACTCTGTGGTTTTGGGACTATCTTTTCCCAGAACATGCAGTGCCTTACTGCCCTTGCTTTGCTCCAGATTTGATGAATCTAATATACTGAATTATAGCCATTTCCCTATCATGGAAGGAGGGAAATGTGCACAAATGCTAATAGTATACATTCCAATGGACATATCTTTTTAACGGAAAAGTTTTGGCGTTTCTTCCTTTCCCTTTTAATAGAAAAGGCATGTCCTTTATTTTCAATTCTGTTTGATCTTAAGCACCCTGTTTTTCTTAATTTTGCTAATATAATATCAGGATGAATCCTTGCTGCTTTGTAGAGCAACCCATCTTAAGTATGTATATCTAATCTATATCTATATCTATATCTATATCTATATCTATATCTATATCTATATCTATCTATATCTATATCTATATCTATATCTATATCTATCTATATCTATCCATATCTAATCTATCTATATCTATATCTATATCATCTATATCATCTATATCTATATCTCTATCTGTCTATATCTATATCTCCATATGAGTCTGTGTGTGTAATCACATGAAAAGCAGAGGTATAGATTTTTGTAAAAAACCTGGTTTTCCACCCACCCAAAGAGGAAAAAGCTGTGTCTGAATTCAAGGTATAGAGAGAAAATGTGCAGTCAGACTGCTGAAGAAAAATGTCCAGGCAGCCTTGCTGCAAGTCATTTAGAATCACAGGATCCTAGAACAGTTTGGGTGGGAAGACAGACAATCTAGTTCCAACCAGTCTGCCCTAGGCAAGAATACCTCCCACTAGATCAAAGCCAACCTGGATTTGAACACTTGCATGGATGGGGCACACACAGCTTGTCTGGGCAACTTGTTCCAGTGCCTCACCACACTCATTGGGATTTTCTGCCCAATATTTAATCTAAATCTTCTCTCTTTCTGTTTGAAGCCATTCTCCCTTGTCCCATTGCTACATGACTTTATAAAAAGTCCCTCTTGCTTTCTTGTAGGCCCCTTTAGGTACTGGAAGGCTGCTCTAAGGTCTTGCAGCCTTCTCTCCTTCAGATTGGGCAACCCTAGCTCACTCAGGCTGTCTCCATAGAACAGGTGATCCAGCCCGCAGAGTTTTTTTTCGACCCTCCTCTGGGCTTACTGACCTTTTTATGCTGTGGCCCCCAGAGCTGTACACACTTCTTTAGATAGGGTCTCATGAGAGTGCAGTGGAGGAGGAGAGACATCTCCCTAGGCCTGCTGATACCAGTAGCTTCAAAAATAATGGTTTAGAAAGTGGAAGGGTACTGAGAAGAGCTTTTTTTAAAATCTGAAGACTTGACTATACCACTTGTAAAAGAATTACAGAATCACAGAATATGCTGAGTTAGAAGGGACCCACAAGGATCATCGAGTCCAGCTCCTGGCCATGCACAGGATCATCCTCAATGCCTCTGAGTTCCTGCTGATACAAATCTTAATTGGAAAATATTTTTATGAAGTCATGAAACAATAGTAAGCACTGTTTTAATAAAAAGCACCATAAAATAAAGGCATCCTGTTTAGCTGATGTCAGCTCAAGCTTCATTAATACTCATGAGAAGGAATTTTTTTGTCAGAGCTAGAGCTGTACATAGTTCAACCTTCATATTGAGTTTTTTGTGTAAATTTTAACTGTTATTTATAAAAGGATCCTGGATTATGTCTGTATTTTTAGGTATGATTAGTGACTTTAACTTAAGTCTACCACCCATTTAACCAGCACTCCAGTTCTGTCATCAACAAAACTTTGAGTTTTGAGGGAAATCCATGTCCAGATTAAACTGTTGGCAGCTCTGACAAGGCAATATTGTTAATGTTGCCATGGCAGAAATTCCACATAATTTAGTACTAAAGGCCTTTGTTGTTTTGGTGTTTCTTGCTTTTATGTATTGCCTGAGTCCTGTGTACACAGAGATAACATTCATATGTATCGCATTGCAACTCTTGCTTTACTTTGGGTTTATAAATGATTCACAACAAATTCAATCACACTGTATGTCTTCAAAAGTACGGTACTCTATGAATAACCAAGTCCCTGGGGTAGGCAGAAAATTATTGCACATACATTTGAAATAACTTTCAGTATTATACAAGTGAGGATGGTGCTGGAGTTGTATGTTCTAGAGTATAAGAATATGAAAATGTCATATAGTCATTTGAATAAATGATAAATATGCTTCCAGTATCTTAACAAATGAAGCAATTTAAAATGTAAGTTGAACAAAAATAAGGGCTCAGGAGGGATAAGACAAAGCAGAAAATAAAACCAGAGCTAAGACAGCAACAAAAGACAGAAAAGCAATGAGCTCCAAAGGAAAAAGATGGAAAAACCCCTGTGTCATATCCCAGTGTGGCCTTGTTCAGGATTATGCATACTGAACAGTGTTTATGGGTATTTAGAGCACTGAAGCATTGTCCATAACTCTGACATGAGGAGCCAGAAGACATTGTAGGTCATGGAAATTACTGGCACTCAGACTCCTCTCAGCAAAATATGACTGACCAGTCACATATCAAGGTTAACAGTTCTCTGCAAGGATGTATGAGATTCCAGGAAAAAATAAAAGGGGCTGTGTTTAGCTACTGTTGGTATTAAAGTTTCACAGAATATGAATGTTTGTTAAAAATGGAAAAAATACTGTGTATATATGTGGGAAATCCTTTTTTTCTGTAAACGTAAGGGTCAATTTTAAAATTATTGGTCAAAAAATAAACATCTCAAGGAGTAGATATATGAAGAGGTTAATATTCTTTAGATGATGAAATAAAGTTCTCAAAAGTAAATCGTCTTTTATAAGATTATGATGCCCTATTTGCCATTAGACTAATATCAGTTTACCAAACTCGGCCAGCTCTTAAGAATTAAGCAGTTTCTGGATAAATATTTTCAATGCACATTATTAATTCTTTATTCACTTTTACTGTGAAGTTTTCACCCACTTTTCATTTGAGTAAGTCTTCTTTTATGGTTCAATTATAAGAGATGTAATAAAGTGGCCAGATTGGAGAATTAGAAGGGAAGTGTAAGACCATCCCTCCACTGCCAAAGCATGTGTGCTAGTGTCATAAATTCTTACTTTAGGTTTGCAATGTTTAAAACTGCAGCTGTTAGTAAACCCAAATTAGTTACAACTTAGGAAATTTTATTCTGTGTTGCAGAAAATCCCAGTGGAATCTCTGGGAATTTTTTAGGGTTAAGATTAACCGATTTCCATTTCTCACATGGGCACCATAAATTAACCTCAGCAGGTAATCCTTGTTTCCTTTACGCCAGTGATTTTAACTCTTTGCTGCCCAGGAAGCATTACCCATCCTCTTGGCATTCCACTACTTTGATACTGATTAGATTTCAATCTTCGTTTATTTATGGCCAGATTTTGACATCTTGGTAGCTGCACAGGGCACCATTTTAGCAGAGGTTTGCTGACCTTGACAATTATTTGTAGTTTCAGTTTTAATTAAGGGTCATATGCTACTTCCTCATCATCAGATGCCAATGCAAAGGATATGTCTTGCTCTTTATCAGAAAAACAGATTCATTCACTGTCTCTACTTCTCCACCAAACACAAAAGGCCTGAGTCACGAGACCATGGATTGAGGATATTACAGGCTCTACATCCTGCAATTCTTTCAGGCATGTTCTAAAGCTCCATCTGAAGCTTTCTAAAGTGATCATGGTCATCAGCAAGCAGCAGCTCTGCCTACAGCCTTTTTTCATCTTCCTCATTTAACTGAGAGTGCAATTCTTTCACCAAATCTTGCAAAAGTAGTATTATTTAATTTTCAAGTTTCTGGGTAAGCAACTGCTCTTTATCCTTATTTTCTTATACCAGTTTCTTTCTAGAGGAGGGGTGGAATTAGTTGCCCCTTTGCTCCAGGTAGAGGGGAGACTAACAAATTTTCAAGGAAGGATAACAAAATATTTTCTTTACACTGGCCACCCAGGATAGCCACTCTCCCAGAAAATTCCCACAGAGGGAACTATACAACCCACACACAAACTCCCTTAGAGGAAATTTGTTGCAAAATTTTCAAAACTTAACACTCAGAACAAGGACATGGCAAAGTTTCCAAATGTTAATACTGAAGAGCAGCATTACAATTCTCACTCCAAAATAATGTTATGATCCAGTTATAAGAAATGACTCTGCTCAAATTAAGGTGCAAACAAGACCATGTGCCAATGTAAATAGTACAGATTTTATTTAACAGGAAATGTAAGGTAGAGAGAGAGAAAGAAATAGGAAGAGAGAATGTGGGCGAAAGAGAAAGAGAGCAAGAGAGAGAGAAGAGATTAAGAAAAAGATGTTGCTACCACATGGATTCCTGCAGCACCCTGCTGTTTCTTCTTCACCTTGGTCTTTGGTGTTGGCATCCCAAGCTGTTCTTCTGGAGGTACCACTTTTGTACAATCCACATCCTGGGTTCTCATGGGGTGTAGATGCTGTTCTCATAATTTGAAATGGCATGTGCATAAGCACTTGCTCCCCTCCCCCCAGTTTTCCATGGTGGGAATTTTTGTCCAGATGCTAACCAAATATTTGCCTCAGTTAGGCCTGGAATTAGCTACTTCCTGCTGTGCCATCTGCACTTATCTTAAATTCTGTTGTAGTGGCTTATCTTAGGGGCACAGTGTTTTGAGAATGTAACTACATTCTTTAAGTCTTCAGAGTCTTAAATTACTTCAACTGAAAAGACAGTAGGTTTACTGTGATGTCCATCGTTAATTTCAGGCCTGTATATGTAGTGGTGACATTATTATCAATAATTTATTTGTTATATTGTGTCTATGTGCCAGTGCATTTTATTTAAAAAAAATATTTTATGTTGGTTTATAGGTTTCACTGGCCTGAGAAACAACTTTATAAAAATTTCTACTAGTGCCACCCTTTTTTTCTCTATGAAATTAGTTTCTTCGCATTCAGCTCAGTCACATTTCTAAGTGCAATGCAGTATAACATTAGGTGACAGTTTCAGTACTGAGAGCCAATTCCTGAGGGGAGAAGGCTGCTGATGTTTCTCTCCTTGTTCTTGTTATCTCCTTCACTGTTAGTGACCTTTGCTATTTTGACAAGTGCACAAGCATAGCCTTGTAACCCAGGGAGTATTGAGGTACAGCTGTAACAGGCTAACAGGATTTATGTTAAACTAACAACACAGACTTCAAACACACTGGTCTAGACCAGCTTGGAGCTGTGTTTTAGCTTGTAATAGCAATGATCAAATGACAGGTGATTATTACACTCATGGTTTTAGCTTTTGCTTGTTTCTGTTTAGCTTTGTGGTGAAATGTCATATTATATATCTTTTGTAATGAAGCAACAGTAATAGCAAGTATTTCCTCTTTGTAAACTATCTATGATCCTAAATAACAATACAGTATTGACCAGTACGGGCATGGGATGATTGGAAGAACATCAAATGTATGGGCACCAGCTAATATTGGAAACCCGAGTGTTAGCATAGGATGAAACACATAACCACAGGAAAACTATGTGCTGGTGCTTTTATTAAGAGCATGCTGAGAATCGGGGGGGGGATTCACATCCAAATCCTGACTCTGATTTAACATCAAAAAAGGACAAGTTTTATACCTTTCCGTTATACAGCTACTTATTAATTATTAAGCTCCCCATTTTTTTAAAGCGTGCAACCGTGGAAGCTCTGGTATACCTTTGTTGGATTAAAACAATCGTTCTCCCCCCCTTAATAACCACACAGTTCTGTCATATGATTATACAGGTGCAATTTCACGTGATTCGATAGAAGCTAGAAACTTAACATTTTGTTCCCTCCCAGAACTAGCTGACCTAGCTCTGAATTTATTGTACATGCTCCCTTGATTCCAGAATAATTTTAACCCTATGCTAACATGAGGACCTCACCAATGGACATTACTAGTCATCAAAGAGATGCATCATTAAGAACTGTGTGAAACCAATATAAAGATCACAAAGAAGTTTTAAAAAATTCACAAACCACACCTGCAAATAGGTAAATACACCACACACTGCAAATTCAGATGCAATACGGACTTGCAAACCAAAAAAAGAGTGAGCCATGGAGCATATTAGCTAGCATATCAAAGTGGCTCCCAGCAATGCTAAAGTGAGGAAGAAGATACTATCGACATGATGCTTCTCTGGTGAATGAACTTGGAATTTTCACAGTTCACTGTACTCCCTTCCCAGACCATCAACCTTAAGACCCGAAAAGACAGTGGAAAAGTGAGCATAACATCAGAGAAAACTACAAAGGGGTTTAATATCTTTTTTATGTATTTTGAAATAACTTCTAGATTTAAATTAGTATGAAGTGAATTAACTAATTCTAATAAATGTTTGCATTTGCCAGACTAAATTTTCTTGATGTTTGAAGCTTTCTATTTACTATTCTGTCAATGCTGCTTTTTGCTGAGTTAAAAGACCTGATTTTCTGTGTATTTTCAACTTCTGTTTGGGTTTCTATTAAAATAGTCTAATTTGCTTTCACATTCAGACAAATTCCTCAAGTTTTCCTTAAATAGCTGTCATTCTATCTCAAAAAAAGACTGTATTTTTAGAGAACTTCTTTCATGTCTTCTAGCAACTTTTTTTCTTCAGTGAATTTAATACTCGTTAAGACTTGCCTGGAATTCCTGCAATCTCTAAACATTATGTCCTACAGAAAAAATGCGTTCTGTAACTTAATGTTTAGATTTGTTACATTTTGATTTAGTTTCCCATAACACTGGCTGTGTAAATTAGTTCATTTTTTTATGGCAGATATTCAAAAGCCAGCAATAAATTTATGTATTTTATGTCTTTCTGTCATTCCCTATTCATAAAATGTCCTACTGTATAGGATGATACTGTGTACCTACATGCAATTTATACTGTGGGAATGTAATTTTTTTTTTAGAACAAAACAGGTTTTAGAATGACTGACATTACATTGCAGACCTTCCTATTCCTATCACATCACTATGCTCTGTGATATAACAGGCATTTATCTTGCAAAATGTAGACCCAGGTAAAAAAAAGGATGAGAAGACAAAGTAAAACAGGGGAAGAAACATCTTTACATAAAGTTGATATTTTTCATGGCTTTAAATGTCACATGTTTTCCAGCTGATTATAACTATTCTTCCAGAGTTACGTACCCCTCTGAGACAGTCCAGTCCCCCACATGTTCTGCATGCTCTGTTCTTTTCATCTGCAAAAGAAGAGTTGCAAGCTCCTGCTTTGGTAATGATAAGCATATTTTTTTTACTGATGCATAATTTTCTGCCTTTTTTACCACCTTGAACTCTGTTAAAAATTAATATCTTCAAAATCTCAAAATTTGTCACAAATTTTTATTCTGCTTGGCAGCACATATCTGATTTATCTCTAATATTTTCGTCTTTTCACCTGTTCTCACCTTTTATCTTCTACAGAGACCTCTAACAGTGAACCCTGTAACTAAATTGCTCTTTACCTCTTGAAATCTGTAACTCAAACTCACTGTAAACACTTTTTTTCCATAATTTTTTTACTTTTGTAATTATACAAATAATGACCTGTAGAAAAAAAAGAAGGAAAAGTTAGGTAAGGCAGTAACATACTGAAGTGATCCATTCTTCTGAAATATACTGTTTATTGATGCCTCCTTCCACTTTTATGTGGTCTGCTATTTTCTATTGCTTTTATAAATTGTACACTGAAGTGGGTTTGCAAGCTGTCTTGGTTTAGGAATGCTGTTCTGGAATATGGTGCTCCCACTGAGACTCTTCAAACCATGCGCTGCTCACTTACTCCCCCTCTTTCCCCTTTCCCTTCCTCCTGAGAGGGCTGGAGAGGAGAATGGGAGGCACAAAAGGTTGAGATAAGAATAATTTACTGGAAGGAGCAATGGGATAGGAAAATGAGCAGTAACAGCAACAGTACAAGAAAGTAACAGTTCACATGAAATTCCCCAACAATAGCCAACAGTCCACTGTCTCCTCCGCCTCACACACTTGCCCTGGAAAGAACCCTTTCTCCCTGGAGGGGAGTCCCTTCCTCCTGGCCCCGGCAATGATGTGACATGGCATATAATAATCTCTAGGTCCTAGCCATGCTCTTCCCAGCTAGAGCAAAAATTACACCTGTCTTGGCCAGAACCAGGACACAGCCTTAACTTATATGTGCAGTGTGACAGCAACTAGTTGCTTGTGTTGCGTTCAGTAACAGGTGTCTTATCTTTTAGTGTGAACAAGATATGTTTTAACATTAAAGGTATGGTTATAACTTGACAAAAAAAATCATACTTTAACTTCATTTAGGGTTTTTTTAGAGTATTACAGTTTAACTTCTGGCAATTTACCATTTTTCAATACTGGATGAAATGCACTCTTATAAAGGTAGATACTGTGCCAGAATATATCTGATTTCTAAGAATTTCTTTCACTGCCATCCCAGGAAAAAAACAACCAAAGTGTTTTTTTCCTAACTAGGAAGAAAAGTGAATCTACTTATGCCTTGAAAAATTAAGAGTCTGGCAGACTGTTAAACTAGACACACAGTCCATTAAAAGTAAAGCAAGCTTTTATTTTTCAAAACCAACTGCAGTTAGGAAAAGCGTTGTTTCCAAATAAAACATGTGGAGCATACTGACAGCTGTCTTCCAAGCAGAAGTGTTTTCTAAATATCAGCAGTGTTTGAAATACTGTGAAAGTTTTGCCAGCAAAACAGTCTGTACTGAAAAATGTAAGAGTGCATATCTTGGCACTTACAGTTAAGTATTGTTAATATGTTTCGACTATGGAATTCTACTAACTCTGAACATTTGCAATACACTATTTCTAAGAAGATTCCTTTATCTAAGTGAATTGAATTGTTGGTAGTGTGAAACATACGACCTTTATCCAGAAAAGTTTTAATCTTTTTTTACTGACAATTGCAGATGAAATGAAATGAAACACAGGATATTTTTCTGCAATTTGAATTTTCATTTTTTAGACTTTTGATTAGTAAGAAGTGGCAGTTAAGTTGTAGTATCATGGTCTGGATGATATATTAAGAGTGGAACAAATTAATTCAAGTGGATACTTCATTTTCAAATAAAAATGGAAACTATTTAAATAGATACAAGTCATAATTAGGTCGTTAGAAATAGACCTAAAGGGAATTTTGGAAATATCAGCAGAGTCTGTCACAATCTTGGGAAGCTGGCATGTATAGTTCTATTGCAAATGGAGTACTAATAACAGATATTTCAAGAAAATTTTGAGAATAGGTAAAGAAAAACTATGCTAGCTGCCATCATAAGCAAGACTTTTTCATAGCCAGGTTGACATATTATATTTTGACTTCTGCTTCCTCAGCAGATTTGTTTAAGTGGAAGATATTCAGCAAATTCCCACTTCAATGGCAATGGATTCCCAAATAGATTAAGCTCATTAAGTTCTCCACAGTTTCCACTTTAGATTTCTACCCTTTCTTACCTAATTAACTTATAGTTCTTTTTTTTCCTACAGTTGTAATGAGGTCACTTCGTAACTATATTACAAAAATAGTCTGTGCTTTATGACTCAATTTCATCAAATATAATAAATGACATGAAGAACACCAAGGTCTTTTGAATTTAATCGAAAAGTCAGATTTTTAGCGTAATTCAAAATGTACTTTTTCAAGATGCATTGGCACTTATTACACAGCACTCATTGTTTTTTTAGTATATAAAGAGTCATATAAACACTAGCAATAATCATGCTGATTATATTTCTTTCTTCCAGTACATTGTTCATCTCTATTTTAGTTGGGCCTTAGCATAATTTTGCTCTGATAAAATCATTCAGCCTTCAAGACAAGCCCCAACATAAATATCTTTCTCTTTCTCTTTCTCTCTTTCTCTTTCTCTTTCTCTTTCTCTTTCTCTTTCTCTCTTTCTCTTTCTCTTTCTCTTTCTCTTTCTCTCTTTCTCTTTCTCTTTCTCTTTCTCTTTCTCTTTCTCTTTCTCTTTCTCTTTCTCTTTCTCTTTCTCTTTCTCTTTCTCTTTCTCTTTCTCTATTCTTCCTCTTCTCATGGAAAAAACAGAGATCTAAACACAGTTCTGACTGTCTTTTCATGAGATTACAAACAGAATTTACTGATCTGATACACAGAAGCTGTTTTCCAAACTTTCAATAGTAAAATGTATCAAATCAGAAGGTCTTACCTTTTTGTTGGTGCATTCTTTCTGTCTCCTTTCACATACATTTTCATGACTTTCCTTCCAGGACTTTGTTCTGCTCTGGACTTCTCTTCCAAACTACTATTGTATGACTTTTATCATACAGACATAATTGTATTCCTTTTGCAGAAAACACTATGTTGTATGATTTTTAATTACTACTAATGCAATTCTTTGTGGTTCATGAGTCTTTATCAATTCAAATTATTTTTATTTTTAAAATTTTGCAGTGAATATTATCTCCTATGTGCATTTAACATTTTGTTCATTTCATTACAATTGTTTCATTCAATGAAGTTTTCTCAAACAGTATTTGCAATCTGCTTATAGCTACTCCACCAATGGAAAATGTGATTTATTTCAGTATGTTGATTCCAGACGGTTGCCAGTGAAGCGTATGTAGCTATGAATCTTGTACAATCTTTTTTATAGTCAGTACCCTCTTGTATGCATCTTCTTTTCAACTATGAAATTTAAGAAACGTTTATAACATCTTGAGTCTTATGATCAACACATTATTAGATGGAGAGTCAGAAATATTAGATATATACATAGCTGTAATTACTGGTGTTAATCAGATTCGATAATATAAGAGATAACTTAAACCAGGAGATTTTGATATCAAATCTTTATCAGAGTGTTGTGAGTTGCTCTATATGTGTTTGTTTTCCTTGTACTAATAAAAAAAAAAATGCTGTTATGAAATCAGTGCTTAAAAGCTGCTGAAGACACACAGGGAACTGTAAGTATCATCTCCAAAAGGACAAATGTGAAATTATAGCATAAATTGAAAATGCAAGCATGGATGGTGTCAGAGGCTCCATTGATATATGTACCTCAAAAATGATCAGTATTGTGTCATTAAAGAAATGCTGCCTTGGGAACTGTTTTGTTTTTCAGGTTTTGGGGACTTTTTTGAGGGTGGGGAAGTCATGGAGGGAAAGATTATTCTTTTTTTTAATAAAGAAGACAGAAAGAAAATGTAAACCATATCACATGTAGAAAATTAAGACGCAACATGGAATTATCAAGTAATGAAGTAAAAGCAACTATGCTAGCTGTGTTAAAAAATGTGAAAAGATGACAGAGTGACAGTGACTTCAAGAGTGAGAAGGAAGATATCACTGACATAAACACTATATTCTTCCTGCAATAAGAAAGTAAAGGTCATATTAATCATAGTTAGCAGCAAACTCCTTCCAGAGAAGAGCACAAGACTTTGATTTGTTGCAGTTTCTTCTAGTACTCCCTCTCTGGAGTACTAAAAAGTTAAAATCATTGGAGAAAAGCATCAATATTAGAAAGTATGCGTATTTCAGTATTCATTGAGCCAGTATTGGGAATCATCTGAATACCCGAACAATTGGAACTGCAAATGCTAATACAATTGTTCCAAAATTACTAATAACCATGTGATTAGACTGCTTAGACTTAGAATAACTGTAAACTTTTAACTTTGTTTAAAATTGCCCAGGTGATTGATCTGGTAAGAGTGGCCCAGAGGACAGGCTGTTAACATGAACACAATGTCATTTTCTTAACAGGAATAATTTTTCTAGGAGGCAGCTCATATATCTGCAAGGAAAATGGTCAGGTGTGACCTTCTGTAAGCAGATACCATAATTTTGAAACAATAATGATTATTTCCAGGCTCAAGGTCCTCTCAAAATTTTCATACTAAGAAATTATTCCTTTATAAATAACAATCAAGTTTTACTGAAAGCTAATAAATACCAAGACTGGCTGAGAAATAACATGTTTACATATGAAAAGATCATTGCATTACACATATTTTTCTCATTCATCATTTTTCTCCATTCCCTGATACTGTAATCAATGAAATGAAAGGATTATAGTTCTCTGAGATATACAGGTTTGGCCTTCTCTGAAAACTCTACAATACTACTGATTTCATTAAAATTATAATTTATTTGCTAGCATTCATAATACACTGAAGAACATCTAGGTGGGGGTTTTGGTTTTGCAGATTTTTTTTAAGTACAGAATTTGTAGGCACTGGTCACATAGATCCTCAACAGATTAGGACAAAGGTAAATGGCAACTGTAGAGGTAGGGTGGAAGGATGGACTTCCCTCTCCTGTTTTGAAATAGGTGGTGCCACCTAGGACTCCTGGGTGCTAAGCATTACTCTGCTGCTTGACACAGTGCTCCAGGTGGGGTCTCACCACAGCAGAGTAGAGGATCAGACCAGCTGGCCATGCTTCTGTTGGTGCAGGCCATCATACAGGGGCCAGTGCTCGAGAACCACCAAGGTGGAACTCAGTCCTTGCTGATAGCGTTCCAGCTCCTTAGGGAATATGACCGATGAAGTGAGTAACACAGTCTTCTGAAAAGCCTCAATAGAATTAGACCAGCTGTTTTCTATAAATGTTCAATAGCCTCCAATAAAAATAACTACAGAATTTCATCTGGAGAGACAGTATGTAGAATTAAAGGGTGGGGTATATATCTGGCAAGCAGTATATTCCTGTACTATTGTAAGGGAGCACTAATGGCTACCTCAAGAAGACATAGTGGATAGGGTTCCTCTTCATTCTCTTTTGACCTCTGCAGATAGTGAATTATCTGAGACTGCCATTACACTTAATTGAAAAAGCATATTAAGTGACTTATCTGATTCTGAAACTGGTATTTAAAATCGCTGGTACTACAAAAGTAATTGTCTCCTCTTCTAACTGTAAAAGGATGAGTAGCAGAAAAACAGTCTGCTGTGATTTTTCTGTCTCCTATTTGTGCAAGGTGTCAAGAAATTCAGTACTCCTTCTAAAGGTCTGCATATTTTTCTGTATGTATCAAAAGGATATCTGGATAAGTAATTTCCTATATATATATAATGTAATCCTGGTAACGGTAACTTTACAGCAGTCCTACAATATACTCCCTATGTGTTGCAACCAGAGGTTGCAATTCTTAGTCCTCTGAGAGATCATTCAAAAATAAAAGGTTTCCCATACACTGGAAAACATTTAGAAGGCATTCAGCAGCCCCATTTTAGCCCAGTTTGTTCTTTTCTTTTCTTTTCTTTTCTTTTCTTTTCTTTTCTTTTCTTTTCTTTTCTTTTCTTTTCTTTTCTTTTCTTTTCTCTTTTCTTTTCTTTTCTTTTCCAGACATTGAAAATTTTAAAGATACCTTTGTAATACAAAGTTCTGAATTTCCTACTTAATATACCTATTTAATTGGATGTGTATATCCCATTAAAATCATAATAACAGGACAGGTTTCTAGGTGTTTTTGTCAGCTCTCTTGTGTTTATAATGACCAAATGTCAATAGAAATCCTTATGTCTGTGTGTGTATTGATAGGGTTCATCTGAAAAAAGCACAGAATGCATTTATCTAAACATAAACTCTGCTTCAGTGTGAAAAGAGGAAGAAATTCCCCAATTAGTCTGAGAGGTTGTTATATTTCTTAATTAAAATTGATAAAAATATTTGGCTTTATTTCCAGCTTCTATTTCTGGGCACTCCTGCCATGGTCAATTGTCCTTTTTAGATCTTGCAATAAGAGAATGCAAACTCCAACTATTCATACCTAATCCAAAAAATCACATTTCTGAAATGCTGTCTTGAATGACATATTAATAATCTGTTAATGCGATGCTCATTCCTTGACTTTAGATATTTTCAGTTGACATGGTTATTTTAAAACTGGAAGGAGTACAAGAAACAGTAAAAAAAATTAAAATAAAATACAAACAATAATATAGATTTTCTTCTATGCAAAAATTTATATGTGACATATTTACATAAAATTAGAGGGGAAAAGTTTTTATTATAAGGAACATTAATTTGAGAAATTTCTGTATCTGAAATTATTTGCTAAAGCTGAGAAAGTGATGACGAGGCATAATGGCTGAAAATTCTACTTTCCAAGTACTCAGGGACAGTTACTACTTGGACATGACAGACACGTTCTTCAAGATCAGAGCATGTTTGTCATAGAATGAAATAATTTGGCATTCTGGCATGTTTGCTTCTTGCAGGACAAACAGAGCTGCTTAAATCTCTAAAATAAATGATGCTCCAGTCAGTATTAGTTGTCAAATACTTTCAAGAAGAAAATTAAAAAAATAAAATCTATAAAGGAAAATACAGTTCTGAAATACAATTTTTGAAATCTTAAAAGCTTAAGAGCAACCTGAAAACCTAAAACTTAGATTCTTACTATCCATTTCTTTGTTCAGTTCAAAACAAAGTATATTGTGGTACTTTACTGACAACATTTTTGCGACCCCTTCTCTGGACATGCTCCAACAGGTCTCTGCCCTTCCTGTGCTGAGAACCTAAAGCTGGATGCAGCTCTCCAGGTAGGGTCCCAGAAGAGCTGAATAAAATGAGGCAGTCATCACCCTTGCCCTGTTGGACACACTTTGATGCAGCCCAGGATGCCATTGTCTTTTTGGGCTGCAAGTGCACATTGCCAAGTCATGTCCAGCCTCTCTTGCACAAGCACCCCCAAGTCCTTCTGAGCAGGGCCGCTCTCGATCTGTTCATCCCCAGCCTGTGTTGACACCAGGTGTTGCCCCAATTCAGGCACAGCACCTTGCACTTGTGTTGTTAAACCTCCTGAGAGTCCAATAAGGCCCCACTCTTGGAGCTTTTCCAGGTGCCTCTGGATGACATCTCATCCTTTAGCGTGTCAACAGCACCACTCAGCTTGGTGTCATCAGCGAATTTGCTTAGGGTGAACTAAATCCATTTGTCTATGTCATCAATGAAGACATTATTCAATAACACTGGCCCCAGTACAGACTTCTGAAGGTCACCATGATGTTTGTTGTGTCTGAGCTGTTTATCACTACCCTGTGGAGGCAACCATTCAAGCAATTCCTTACCCACTGAGTGGTTCACTCGTCTCTCTCCAATTTAGAGAAGTGTGTTGTGAGGGACTGTGTCAAAGACTTTAGGGAAGTCTGGATCAATGAAGTCACCTCATAACAGAAGGCCACTAGGTTAGTTATGCAGAACTTACCCTTGGTGAAGACATGCTGTCTGTTTAGAATCTCCTCCCTGTCCTCCATGTGCCTTAGCATAGCGTCTAGGAGAATCTGTTCCATGATCTTCCCAAGAACAGAGGTGAGGCTCAGGGGTTGAGAGTTCCTAGAGACATTCTTTCATTCTTTTTACCCTTTAAGTATACGGGTATAATAAGTATATCACCTGGGACTTCACCTGACTGCTATGACTTTTAAAATACCATGGAAACAGGCTTGGCAACTACATAATCCAATTCCCTCAGGACTCTGGGATGCACCTCATTGGGTTCCATAGGCTTCCATACATTCAGGTTCCTCAGATGGCCAGGAACCTGATCTTTACATACAGCATTTTTCTTGCCCTGGTACCTGCTGTCCTGCTGTCCATCCAACCAAGAGGTATGCAGAGAAAAGTTGCCACTGAAGACTGAGGCAAAAATTGTTGAGCACCTACTTGTCTGTAGTTCACTTCAGTTGGGCTGTCGGCCTTATTGACTCCTTAGCGGAAGACCCCTTAATTCCTGTGAAATATTTCCCTGATATTTCCTTGGTATTTTCCTGGTTAGTTTGCACTGTTTATTTTAACTTATAAATATTTGGTTATTTAAAAATATTAACATATCAATTTATTGAGATAATTGTCAATAAATTTTAAGATTTGTCAATCAGCAGCTCTCTATATTTAGTTTTTTACACTTCAGCTATTTGAAAAAACTTTGTTGAAGAAGATTAAGTAGGTTTCTGTTCTTAAATCTTAGTTAACTGAATCTTGATTACTTTTTTCATGATTTTACCTCAGACTTGATAAAAGACTAGCAGCCTGCAGTTACAAGGGTCACTTCCTTTATTTTTTAAGTGGTTATATCAGTCTTCAATGTGTAGGAAAATCCATTGTATTCCAAAATTTATTAAAAATGTATATCATCATTAAATGTTTACAACCTGTAGATATTGTTTTATCCCTCTTTGCTCACTAATGGATTGGAAAATACTTTATCTTCCTTGTGTGATAAGAGGATTCATCATGCTGTTTCCTTTTGAGTAAGGAATGGAAATATATATTGATGTCTTCTATCTTCTTCCATCATTAACTGCATTACCATTTATTCTAGCATTTTGTCTTTTCTTCATATATTTTTCCTTTAATATTTTTCACACACTTATTTCTGTTTTATCTGGTCTCACTTCTCTTTGGTAGTATATCTGCCCTTAATCAATTTTCTGAAGTGATAATTGCATTTTCTTTGGTAACTCTTTTATGTTTCTTTTTTAATTAGTTGTAGTATTTGCCCTCTGTAAAAACAGGCTATTTAGATAAGTCATATGACAGGATGAATGAGGTCTCTTGTTTAGATGTGTTTGTGTAGAACCTGGAAAAATATCTGATCTTCCACAACTAGTAATATGATTTTATTTTCCAGTGCCTATTTGAATGTGGCATATTCAAGGAATATTCAAGGGATCAGTTATTTCCAACTGAAAAGACACATAACCTCCATTTAAAAACCACTGACAATTCAAAATTTGAATTTTCTTTTTTTTAGCTGCAAAGCATTAAAGATATAAAACTGTAGTTTACAGTATTCTGTACCTGCAATAATCTGGATTAATTTAGAGTGAAAAGAAACTCAAAGAGCTGAGCACAGAATTTAGGTTGGAAAAGAACTCCAAGCTAAAATACAATCTTTGATCATCACCTTGTCAACTATACCAGAACACTAAGTGCCACATACCGCTGTTTCTTGAACACCTCCAGGGATCGTGACTCCACAGCCTCCCTGGGAAGTCTGTTCCAATCCTTAACAACCCTTTCCATGAAGAAATTCTTCCTCATGTCCAACCTGAACCTTCCCAACACAGATTGAGGCCATTTTCCTTTTGTCCTGTTGCTTGGTAGGCTGGGAGAAGATGCTGACCACCTCCCCTTGCTTCACCCTCCTTTCAGGCAGCTGTAGAGAGTGACGAGGTTTCCCACAAGCCTCCTTTTCTGCAGGCTAAACAGAAAAGCCAGCCTCAGCCACTCCTCATAGGATTTACCGAAGAAGATTGACTCCTGCCATGTTACAGGCTAATTGCAAATTCTCAGCAGCACATTCTTCTTTCCCAATTCCTTTGCATAGTCCCAGAATGTAGTGAATACACAACCATCGTGGCAATCTTCCTTTGTACTTTATTGAGTGAGATTCTGTACTGTATGCAGGATAGAAAGAACCACTCCTAATTAAATCATGGGCAGTTAAAATTCTATTTAGTATTGATCATGCATTTAACAGCAAAGACTCCAAGATACCAGATCACTATCTATTGACATCCTAGCCCCTTGAGAGGTAATTAACAATGAAGCCAGCAGTATTGGATTAAACATTTTGTCTGTGGTTTATTCTCTGTGTGGGATTTTCTTCTGGCCTTCTTTGAAAAGTCTGCTCTTGGGAATACACCAACAGTTTTAAGTTAAGGTGCCATAACTGTCATATAAAATAAAACAGACTGTAATTTCTTTTTTGCAGTGATTAAATTATTTTGAAAATTTAAAGCCTTTTTAAAAGTATTTTTGACCGGTTTTACTAAGTATCTTGAATAAATAGCCATTTATGTATCTAAACATTTACATTTGAAAATAACTTGGTGAGATGAAATTAGTTTTGTATATAGGAAATCTATTAACATTATTTAATAATCACAATGCAAAATTTTAAAGTAGGACTATCAATATAAATATATATATTCAATATATAAGTATATTCAATTATTTACGTATGATTTTTAAGTAAGAAATGTAGTGTTAAAAAGAGGCAATGTATGCTTGTGATTTCATTTATATATTGACCTGTGTTGTTTTGAGATTGATTAAAATAAAGAAAAATAGGAGCAAATATTAGAAAAGTGAGAAAATATTACGTACTTGCTTCTTCACACAAGAATGACATGCAGTTCAAAGCCTTAATTAGATTTATAGTGTATTTAAAAGAAATAGTTTATTAATAACATACACTTTAACTTTTTCAGTTGTACCTCACAGAATAATCTGCCAGTAAAGAACTGGATTTTTTTAATAGCAGCCAAAACCTTATTGTAATATTGAGGAATGAAGGAAATGGCAGAATAGAAAACATGATTATGTCACTAAATAAACTCATAGTTGAAGCTTGACTAATGTCTGATGTATTGAAATATGAAGCAGAAATAATAAGAAGAAAAAATAAAGGAAAAGGAACAGGAAAAGATAAACATTATCAAATGCAGAGAGCTACCTGTGAGCACTGAATAAATAGATTGAAATTCTTTAATATGGAGAAAAAGATGATTCATGGGTGAGCATGTTAGAAACCTAGAAATTCATGAAAGACTAGGGAAAAGAGAACAGGAATGAAGTGTTCATTGACTTCATTGAACTAAGTGGCACTAAATGCAATTAGCGAGGGATAAATTCAAAATAAACAACAGGAGGGAGTTCTTCAGACAAAATGTGATTAAAATTGTAAAACAGTTTCATCTGCGTGTGAGCCATCTACACAGTTTAAAATCATGAAAGAAGAATCTATCAAGATTAAAAAAATAGCAATGACATGTTCAGAATCACCAAAATACGAATTGTGGTAGGCCGAGAAAATATCCTGGGGAAATATGATATGCTTGTCCTGCTTTACTTTTTCCTACACGTCACCCAACAGCTAGTGTAAAATTAACATGGGCCATGTAAACGTCTAGTCTGTTGTGGGCATGCTTGTCTTTTAAATTTAAAAGATTTCCTGATCAAAGATATAATTACCACTGCCCAAGTCTTTAAAAAGAAAAATCACTCAATGAGCTTTCTAGTGAGTTCTTGCAGGACTTCACCTGTTTTTAAAATGCAGGTAAAATAGATATAATTAACTCTATATATTCATTCAAAAAGGCCATAACCACACTTCTTCCCTGAAAAGCTCATAAAACTTTACTTCCTAATTTTAAAGACCATTGTTAAAGACTGGCTCAAACCAGCTAAAATGTGTGTTTTGGGGGGAGGGCAGGACAAATCCTGCATGAGTGGAATGGTGCACTGCTTCACACCCCAACCCCCTGAAGCCTCTTGTCCAGCCCCAGAGTGGCTATTAGCCACTGGCACACCAGAAGCGTACCTGGAAGGGAGGGTCACAGCCCACATGGATTTTATAGCAGTTGAGATCATGCTGGAATTTGAGCAGCTAATATTTATCTTTCTGTCTCCAACCCTCTGCCCTCTCCCTCTTACTGTCTCCCCATCTTTTGCAGAATTTGCGTAGCTTGCTGTTGGGTGGGGTAGGATTTGCTAAGTGAATGTTTTTTGAAATTCTTTATTTTAATTGAATGTTGCTTTAAAAATTCCCTTATCCTTTAATGCCTTCTAATAAAAGTTTGTTTAACCTCCTGAGAACTTCACCATGGTCTCCCTTGTGCCCACCTCAGGGAATCAGAGTACCTAAGCCCCTTTCGAGAAACTTGTCAGGAGAATTTGGGGCTTTACAACTGTCAGGTGAAATCAGGTAAAACTTTTAAGTGTTGCATTGCCTTCCCAATTATATTCCATTTACATGAGTGTAGAAAGTATTTCTTCAGCCAAAGAAGAAATTTCACAAAGTTGTGAGGCTTTGGTCCCATGCCTCTTTGGTCTCACGCCTCACCTTCTTTGTGGCTTCTTTATCTTTTTTTTTCTGCTGAAGAAATAAGCAAGTGTTGTGGTTTTGGTTTGCCAATCCCAGGTTTCCTGGCCAATGCACCTATTAATGTAGTGGGTTGAGTGCTGGCCAAACGCCGATGCACCTACTAAAATTATTGACTCATTTTTTGCTCTGAAATAAGGATTAGAAGAAGAGCAAAAGCAGGCTCAAAACTTGAAAAGGTATGAGGAAATTTTTATTAATAGAACTAAAAGAAAAAATAATAAGAAATTAGAATAAACTTTAAGAACACTTCTCTTCCCCTCAACTCTCTTTGAAAGAGAGAACACATCTGGCCTGAGGAAAGGGACTAAAATAATGGAGAAAAAAACCAGAAACATACCAAATCACAATCAGATAATATCTTTGACATGTTGTTTTATTTCTCACTGGAAAGAGAAAATGACAAAAAAAATCTGAACACAAAATGTGGAAGGGCCTACTGAAGTTTATATTTAAACAGGTGAGCTACTACATTTGAAAACAGTTTCAAATATTTTGAATTAAAGATTATTTAAGGAAAGCAAGGGTCACAGTTCTCAACAGTGCATATTTTTGCCTCTCTTCTCAGACCAATGTAAAAATCATTATTGCAGAGACTATATAGTAGGGTTTGGAGATAAACAAAGCTTTAGGTAATAGGAAAAATTTCTTTTATGCCAATACTTTCAAATTAATATTGGGTCACCTAGATGAATTGTTGCTTCATAAAGTAGGAATTAGTATTTCTCTACCCAACAAAAATAGAATAATTAGTTTAATTTTTTTTTGAGTTTTATATGTTCTGGTTGATGAAAGAGAGATTCTCATGTGGTGCCAATTTACTGGTTAAATCTTACTCAGTTGCTCTGTTTGTTTCTTCCACTATTTATACTATAGATGCTTTCCATTTTCTACCACATGTTTTTGGAAGTGAGTGGCCAGTTTTACCAGTCTGGAACTGTCCTGATTAATCTGGAGGAGATCCCTGACCTCCGTGGAGGCTCTGCATCCACAGCAGCGTATGCAACAACACTGAATTTTAATTAATTCCTAAATCCAAAATATACTTCTTCACAAACTAAGATGAACACAGAAAAAGAAATTAATTAATTATGGGCTATATTGCATTTGATATTCATATCTGAGAGGTCTGATTGACTTCTGAAGGAATAAGTCTTCTTGTGTGAATAGAGTAAATAGATTTTGACCCAATCAAGCACGTTTTTTAATTTTTTTCTTTGTAGGGAAACATTTAAATAACATTCTTAAGACAGCCACACAAAAGAGAGGATACTCTAAATAAAGACTTCCTATTGAGATTGAATTCTATTGTTCCGAAACATTGCAGAACATTTTATCTCTTCCTACTGAGATCCACTCTCCCTCCTACTGCATTTCCTAATTGGAACCTTTCTGTGGGAAAAACTGACAATTCTGTATTAGGTTTGTAATTTTAAATGTCAGCAAATTATGTCAGTAAGCAACCTGCAGAAGGGTATTTGCATTATTAATTGAAAGTTTCCTATGAATAGAAATATGTGTAAGAATTCATCTTTAATTCCATTGGATTATCAAACATGGCATTTCAGGGATAAATACTTTATTCTCAGAATCTAAGGAGAATTGGCTGAGAACCAGTTTCTGAAATTCATAAGTTTGGCATTTTCGGGCTGTGACTGCTTGTTGACCAAGACCTTATTTGGGTCATGTTCACAAAAATGTCAATGCCCATCCCATGCAACAGTATTTTGATGAGAAAAGAAAAAAAAAGAAAAAAAAAAAAAGTGTAGTTCTAAGTAGCTGACTGCAAAACTACGTCCCATGCAGAGAAATGGTGGTCTTACTTTCAGAGGGGAAGACAACATACATAAACATTAGGGGGCAGCAAGGACATCCAGCATTTTGTGCATTGTGCTTTGTGTGTCACATCACATAGGTATAGCCTAATGCAGTCCCGGGATGTAAAAACATGGGATGGCTCTAGGAAGACAATCACTTGCTCTTATCCCTAAATATTTATACATAAATATTTGGCATATATTGGCTTACTATATAGTTATAGTATAGATCAGGCCAGTAGTGGAATCTATTTGTGGCAATTGCCATTAAAACAATGAATAAGGTAAATAAAGAGGCATATAGATGTTAGTTTCTTGGATTTGGAGTGACTGAAAGGACCCCATCTATTTTTCTTCTCCAAATAAGGAGGTTATTTGATTACAGTCCATAAATATTTTCACAGGTTCAAAATATAAGACTAACTAATTTAGCAGAAAAGGGCATAACAAAGACAACTAGCAGAAAGATAAAGCCAGACAAATTAGAGTACAAAGTTAGAAAATTAATTGAGACTACAGTTAATTCTCTAATAGAATACATGAGGAAGGAGTACTTCCTGTATCTCTCCTGTTTCAATGAGAACAGTACCTCTCCTAAAGATAGATTTTTATTACCGTATTTTGTGGAGTTCAGTTCACTTTATTCATGTTGTTTTGAAATATTTATTTCAGGATAAATAAATGACTTTCCTTTGGAAATTTTTGTTTTGCCTTTTTTTTTTTTCCTTAAGTAAAATAATCCACTTGTAGCAGAAGCAAATACTTTATAAAACCAACTTAGTTTTTTAATATTTAGAATCATTATAATTTTTAGTTTTATATTTAATTATTTTAATATTGTATTGTACTGGTCTTGTATTTTATTTCAATCTTTAAACTCAGTACATAATTTTTATAATGATCTCAAAATAAATTATTTTTCCATGTAATGATTCTTGAAAAAATTTAAAAAAAGGAATTACACAATGCCGAGATGATTTTCCTTTGCTTTTTTTTCTTTTCTCTTTCTTAATCACAAACAAAACTGAAAAAAAGCACAGAACAAAATGAAGATGATTGAAATATTCTTACTTCTTCTGAGAGGGAGATTTGGTCAAAATTATTTTCATACTCTGGATTTTTTAAAGTTTTAAAGTTTTAATTTAGTTTGCAAATTGTTAAATTCAGGCTAAACAGACATTTAACAGCAAGTCAAACTAGTCAAGCTTTAAGAATCTCTTTGGAAAGCAGAAGAGTTTGTCCTGGAGATATTACTAAGCCCAAAAGAATAATTATGCCATTTCCAGAGATTACATTGTTTTTCAGTATTGTCTAGTGCTCTGTTCCTCCTTTATTAGACCAGGCTACAAGTCTGCTTGGGGGAGGGCTGCAAGGCTGCAGGTATACAAATAGTATTTCTCCAGTAGTTAACCAACCTTTCTGTTCATATTTTTATCAGCAATCTCAGATATATTTGCTTTTATTTCCCCCTCTTTTGAGTTTCACTTCAATATAACTGAGGGTTTTATTTATGAAGCTACTGGTCAGGTGGGCTCTAGATAACACTGTGGCACTAATGCCTTTTTAAAATTCTGTTGTGTTATATTTAGTTAATAAAGCTGTTTAGTTTACAATCAATAGAGATGAAGTCTATTTGTACAGTGCTTGCAAACTGTTACGGAAAAAGGATGCTGAGTGAGATGGGGGAATTTGCTACTTGTATCTTTCAGAAAAAACATGGGCCAAAGCACCTTCTATTTGTAGACATCAAGACAGTATTTCTCTTTCACTGTAATTCATGATAATACTTTTAAAAATGAGGCCTAGAGCATTCTTGTAAAGAACTCTCATACTATTTCCCAAACACATCACAGTGAAAGAAATATTGCACGGAGTTTGCAAAAAGACTCAGAAAAGAGGAGTTTATAGGAAAAAAGAAAATTACTAGGTCTCACAAGGCTTTTTTTTAATGGAAAAAGGAAAAGTCTTATTTTCTGTGGAGTAACTGTATTCTTCTCAATTCATATACAGTTGTGGCCTCTGCCCCCAGTTTTTCAATAACTCTGTAGACAACATTTGAATTTATGTGAAAGAGAGCTAAATGGAGGAATTAAGAATTCCTGAGGGAATTTTCTTAGAGAATAGGTTCTTTATGTAGACATAGGAAAACATTAACAAAATTTATGACTGAGTATAATATACTTCAACAAGTGTTATTAAATTGACAGGTCAATCAAGGTCTTCCAGGTTTATGCCAATGTAACTGCATACACTCCTGAGACAATAATTTGAGCCATTAATATATTATCTTGGATGATCCCTTAATGCAAACACACAAATTGCCAACACTGAAAGGCATTAATTAAACTATGTTTTATTAATTACTTGTAGACTTCTAAAAAGGCAGTCAAATGTTGCAGATACCAGTTTATAATCTTTAATGATGCCTTGTTATAGGAAATCCTATTATACTGCCATGATATCCTCTATAAATTGAATACTTAATTTAACTGGCACAGCAGAATTACATATCCTGTTCTGAATGGATGCTGTTCTGAACTTGCCTTCTTTAGAAAATTCATAGAGTCTGAAACGAGTTTTCATGATGAAAAATCTTTCTGACTTGAGGGGGATTCTCTATGAGAAAGATGAAGATGTCATGGCATTGCATACCTCAGTTTCAGCCCACTGTACCTAATCCTTTCCACTTTTGCCACTATACCTTGCTGCATTGAAAGAGAATCTGCAAGTATCCAAAATAAGAAGTTAATGCTAGCACTACTGAAGACCTACCAGTGTTGTATTTCCTTAATGTCTTTTGAGACCTCTACTCTTCTTTACCACCTAGAGAATTTTATTATATTGTGGTATAAATGAGAAGGATCTCTTTTTTCCCAATTTTTTTCCAATATTGTCACAAGAATAATTTTAAATTCCTAACCTGCAGTTTCTGAGTACTTGAAGTTTCATGTTCCCTTCCACTCAATAGATTCTCTCTATACAAATATGCAATATAAATTTTGCCATGTTTAATTTAGAGTGTAACTCCCTCATGACAGAGGTCTGTAACTTTTTTATATGTGAAAGAGGCAACACACACCTGGAATACAGTAAGATTCAATATTAAGGTATATTGCCAGGTGTCAGAGACTGAAATGGTTCATGCCTTAAGCATTGTTATGAAGGAGTTTTGCCCATTGTACTAAAACTTGTATGCAGAAGCTACAACCACAGAAGCCCACCTCTCCTTAAAGATGCCTGACCGGAACTTTGATCTGAGTTAAGTCACCTAGGTAAGATAAAGGGGACACTACTGTTCGATCATCTTAGATCTAGGGAGACGTAAACAAGGCTGAAGGAAAAGAATGCATCCATAAGAAAGCCACACACAGCGGAAAATTATCCCTGCTGGGTTTGGGTGGGGGGACACCACAGCTCACAGAGGCCAGGCTTACACAGACTCCCCCTCAGCCAAGGGGGGAGGAGGAGGTTTTGGATGAGTGGCATAACCTATGTCCAGATGCAGTGAACACCCATCCCCATCCTCCCTTACACAGACTGGCCCAGCTGTGGAACTCCCAACCCCACAGGCCTCATCCGCAGGGCATTTATCTGGGACACAGCTGAGGGAGTGTCATAATCCATCAAAGACCCCCTGAAGTGCTCCCCAGACTCATTGCTCAGCCCTTGCACCACAGCGTCACACGTGGTACAAGGTGACACAACAGATCCAGAGACTGCTGCAAGACACTGTCAAACTCCCCCTGGCCTGGAGAGCTACCTGGGCATTCCCACCTGGCCTGAGCATATATTTATCCATTGGATTCGATGCTTTTTGGGGGGAACCCTTACCACCAAGAAGACAAGCTGGAAAGAATCATCAGGACGCCAGTGGGATCTATGGAGTGGTGGTATTTTCTTTGATCTGTCTCTGTCATTCTCTTTCTGTTCCCTCACCTCTTCTCAATTTCTTTTTCTTTCTTTCTCTCTCTCTCTCTCTGTCATATTCATTATTAAATAAAATCCATACTATTGACTTTGGCATATGGTCTCGTTTGCCCCTTAATTCAGGCAGCGGCATTTCTAATAACTTTAAGAACTAGACTGCGACAACAGGTCAAACTCTGTGTTCCAAAGTGATTTTTTGCTTTTCATCCTTGAACAAAAAAAAAAAAAAAAAATATAATGAGATGAACTTGTGTCTATATTTTGAAATTAAAAAGCACATTCAATTTAATAGCAGTTATTTCCTTTTTCTTAGTTTGTGTTTCTTAAACAAAGTCTAGCAACAGATAGAGGTGATAATCACATGACAGAGTGTGAGAGATGAAGGTGACCAAAATAAAATTTATTAGGTTCTCAGGGAGATTATAATAGAAGCTTTTTTAGACAGTAAAAAACAGTGACTTTCAATGGTCTTTTTCTTCTAGGTTTGAAGAGGAATGAGCACAGAAAAGAATTTTGATTAGGTGAAGAAAAGGATGACATATTAAACTACATTTTCCTGACATAGTGGGATATAAAAATCCGATTTATAAAATAGTCATTTAAATGATTATTTGTATTAATGATAAAAATAATAAGGATGTGAAGAAAGGGGGAAAAGATTACATTTTGTATTGAAAATTAACAGAAATCTTGCTGTTGTGAAATTCCTGCTTTTAGAACCTAAACCCTCACCAAATTTTCCAGAGTTCTGTGAGGAATGACTGCAGTCACCTCAGCTGGTAGTCAGTTTGGGGCCTTTCAAATGTATAACCATGTAACTCTGCTACACAGTGCTGCCACGGCTTGATATGGGTCATGAGGCTTGTACAGTTTGTAAGGCTTCAGGACTGGGTTTGTCATTCTTGCTCATTGTGAACTTTTTTTGACCTGCCTGCAGCTTTGTTTTCCTTGTCTTAGCTGTGACAGCAATTTCTTTAATTGACCAGATGCCTAAGGCTAACTTCGTTTACTTTTTAGCTGTTTATGTTACAGCCACACACAATTTTATTGAGCTAGCAGTGCATACAGTTAGTTTTTTGCATGTAGCAATAATGAGTGGTTGCTGTAGGAAGAATAAGGTATTTACCACTCTAATACAGTGATGTAGTGCAGAGACATACAAGCCTCATATTATGTCAGGGCTATTGAGGATACCCAGGGTTTGGCACAGAATAGTACGGACACCTGGGACGTCGCAGCAGAAAAAAGAGTAGAAACTCAAAAAAGCATTTATATCAATTTTAATTGCATTACTATTGTTTCTTTTTCTATTACAATTAACTATATCTGGACCAATGACGTTTAGACTAGGTTTCAGTTATTCTGACAAAGTTTTGGCTTATAGGGTGTGCTGCTGCTTTGCCATTTTTAGTTTAACAATTGCTCTAAGATCTGATCTTGAAAATCACACTGAGCAGCATAGCTGATGTCATAACTATATGACTATGTCACACACAGTATATTTTGTATAAATTATTTTAAGAAATACCCTAGAACTTTTAAAAAACCCAATTTTTAGAGACAAAAAACATTGGTCCCAATATGTTTTTTTCTGACCATGATGAAGAGAGCTTAGTTTTAGTAGTTCTTAAGTAATTGAAAACTCTTCCTGATCCTAGTTAAGTACGAAAGTAACAAAAAAGAGGAAATCTTTTTCGAGGTTTTAATGTAGCAACTTCTTTTTGAAATATTTACATTTCTTTTCTCTGTTGCTGGAGACTTCCCCTGAAGGCGCTATGAAAACTTGAAATTTGGTAAATGCAAGATCAAAACAGTAACTTTCACTGTGCTATAAGCATTTCCCATGTATGCACTGAAAACCACTAATATACACTTTAAATCACTGACTAGATTGCATAAATTCTTTTTTCTGGGAAGCACAATGAGCACTGCTTTCTGACATGATCTCTTTATAGGGCCTGATGGAGTACTCTACAAGTGTCTCCCTGAGTAAAAAGACTATGATGATTTTTTGCTCGCTGTCAGTAGGCAAAGAGGTAGTTTATAAATGAGTTAAAAGAAAATAGTGCATTTGAACATGGCATACTTGAAATAATTTATAAATTTCTCTCACGTGCTCTGGTGGTCACTGTACTTTACAGACGCTTGAAGCCTTGAATTTAGACAGACAGAAAGGCCAGGAGGCTATTTTAACAGATTTGGGTAAAAAAAATTGATGCATTTCTTAAGGACTGTAATTAGGCAGGTGAAACCCAGAGTTTATGGCTTTTTCTGAATGCTGATGGAAGGGGGATGAAAGTTTATCCCAGACGGAAATATCCAGATTCTCATTCTATTTGCTTAACAGCAGTACCTGTAAAACAGTCAAGAATGCAAATCTATTTAAGGTATTTTTCCTTAGTATGCTAGCACATATTTCTGTAAGGATGCAGAGAGATGTATTATTATCTCCATTTTATTATTGGGTAACAGAAAAACTGATATTTTACTGAAATTATTGATAAAACCCTGACAGAATATAAAACTAAAATTAAGTTTTTTGAATCCTCCATTAGCTCCTGTAGTGCCACTAGGAACTCCTTTTCAAATCGGTATGCTGAGCTGCATTGATTTTAGTGTCAGATTGCATTGTCTCCAGAATCAAAATCAGGAACCAAAAAAAAAAAAAAGTATCTATAAGATCTGTAAAGAATCACAAACTTGATGTAGAGTATGAAATAACTGTTTCCTCTGCTGAGCTGCAAATACAAATCCAAAGTTAACAGTGCTGATCCTGTAAAAAACCCCATTTAATTCCATATAAGTGTTGGCTAAGATATTTCTGTCTTGTTCTGTGGGGTGTTCAAACTGTGAAGTTTCATGGAAGCATGGGTTGTCCTTGTACTTTCCAGGGAGTGACTGGTTTGTGGCACTAGAAACAGATTTTGCTAAGCTCTGGCATTGTTTTTTGTCATGCAGAAAAGATTATTTTATTATGTAAAAAAAAAAAATCAGAAGAAAGGTTCACTATCAATAATCTAGACATAGAGAAATATTTTGATTGTCCTTTTATCTGGAGATGATTCACTTATGTGTAAATGGTTTGCAGTTCACCTCTTTTATGGATTTTTGGCCCACTCCACTGTTTTTGTTGCTTGGCTGCCAGACTGCTGCAAACAAGAAAACTGGTCTAGAGAAAAGGATCACTATATACAGGCTTCAATTTAAGTTACCTGGGGTTCATAATTTTCTTTTCATTTTCCATTTTTCTATTGGTATTTAGTAAACAGGATTGGGTAGTTTATATACTTCATATTTTGTTCTGTTTGTTTTTCTTTGATATAGTCCAAACCCTCAAATACTGGGTCATTTCCTAATGACTTCCTTTTTTTGCCTCTTTTTTGAGTTGTTAATTTGGTTTGTTTTGTTTCTCTTTACTTTGTTATGCTGTGATTTTTTTCCACTATGCATTTTATATAATGGCTTGGGAAAAACTTTTGGTGGAATTTGAAGTCCATCAAACATAATGATTTAAAATCACCCTTTGTGTGATTTCACTACATTCATTAGCGCTATGCCAGAAATTAATTTAGCCTCCAGAGTTCTTATTTTGGCAATGGAAATAAATTATTAAGATCTGTATTCCTGGAACTGTTCCTTAGTGAAATAGGGAAAAAAAGAATATTTAGTAATAACTTTGCAAAATAGATTCTTACAGCACCATTGTTTCTTTAAACTGCTATTTAAGGGGCCATTACAGAGAAGGTCATAGAATCAGCTAGATTTTTCGCCTGTACCTTCACTTTCTTTTTTTTCCCACGTGATGAAACCATCCCACATCTCTCTTATGAAACACTAAGAACATTATTTTCCCTCTTTTTCAAACATCAAAAAGCATATTGAGCTTCTCCAGAGAAGTTCACACTAGAGATATATGAGAAACAACGTTTTCTTTGACATTCTGTCCAATGATAAAATCATGTCATTTATCATTTTCCTTTCTTTAAGTGAACTATATCAGGATTTTTAATCGATAGTTGCCACCTCTAATTGCATCCTTTGTTTTTCCCATCTCTATGGATTCCTAATAAATCATTTAAAAGTCATATGCTCTACCATTACTCATAAGAATACAGTGAAAATATTGTAACCCCTAGGTATCTTGTAAACAGATGGATAGAAACATAAAAGAATGGCACATTTTCTAGGTTTTGGTACAAGTATGTTCATTAATTTTTTTTAAGATTAAGGATTATTTTAGCCTTACACTAAAAGCGCTACAGTGTGTAATACATGCTGATAATGATCTCTGGGAGAAGCAACTGCCTATTGAGAAATTTGTTCAAGAAGTGACAGGATAAACATAATGAGCCCAGATGCATGTACTTCTACTTGTTGAATATTTTTTCTTGAAAATTAACCTTTTAAAGTAGCATAGTTTTGAAAAGGTAGAAGAATTTTATTTTTAGCTATGGTTGTTTGTAAGCATTAATCCCAGGAGGGTGGAAATGATATGGCTTTTTCTCCCTTTAATTTGATGCTAAACTTTCATCAGTGAAGCTTGATCATAAAATGGTCAGTTGTGCTTTCACAAAACTGTAGGTTTGAATCTCACAATCAGTAAAACACAAACTCTTATTTATCATAAGAAATATGTGAAGTAATTACCTTATCTTCCTGCTAATTCACCAAGTATTTTTTATAAAGCTTCCTAGTGTATTCCAAATGTTAATATAATTAGATCATAATATACTAAGTTTACAAGCTAGTCATTTTATTAATTTTAATTATCCTGGATAAAAGTGTACATGACTATTTTTTTTCCTTAAGAAAGGGATATGCCCCTATCTTAATACAAGTTACAATAATGTGACAATGTTAAATCTGCAGTGTTATGACCATTTTGGACAAAATTATTTTAAAAATCACTGTTATGCCATGGTAGTAGTCTTGCAAAATTCAAAAGATATTAAGATACAGTAAATTTTAGCCATAGATAAAACAATGTGATTTTTATTCTCTGTAAAGCCCTTACATAAAAATCTATAACCCTATTAGCAGTATCATACTGACCTGCATTAATTTACCACATGTTGTCAACTGTATTTTACACTTTAAATAACATACTGATTCTATATACTTATTGTGGTGGGTTGATACTGGCTGAACATCAGGTGTCCACCAAAGCTGCTTTACCATTCCCCTCCTCAGCTGGACAGGGGAGAGAAAACAGAATAAAAGGCTTGTGTATTGAAACAAGAGCAAGGAGAGATCACTCAGCAGCCACTGTCAACCAAAACAGGCTTGGGAAAATTAGCTTAATTTACTATTAATCAAATCACAGTATGGTAAGGAGAAATAAACCCAAATCTTAAAAACACCTTTCCCCCATGCCTCCTTACTTCCTAGACTAAACTTTACTCATCTCCTTCCCATCATCATTGCAAGGAGATGGGCAACGGTGGCCATGGTCAGTTCATCACGTGTCATTTCTACTGCTCCTTTCTCCTCAGAGGAAGGACTCCTCAAACCCTTCCCCTGGTCCAATGTGTGTCCCTTCTGGAGGCTGCAGTTCTTCAGAAGCAGACTGCTCCAGTGCAGGTCCCTTGCAGGATCACAAATCCTTGCAGCAAACCTGCTCCAGGGTAGGCTCCTCTCACCACAGAGCCACTGCTAAGAGACTGCTCCAGCATGGGCTTCCTATGGAGTCAGCCTCCTTTTGGCATCCATCTGCTCCAGCACTGGGTCCTCCATGGGATGCAGGTGGATATCTGTTCCACAGTGGACCTCCATGTGCTGCAGGGATGTCTTCACCTTGGATTGTAGAGGTATCTCTGCTTCAGCACCTGGAGCACCTTCTTCTTTACAGACCATGAGCTGTTGCTCTCACACATTCTCTCTCCTCTCTCCAGGTGCAATTTGCTCTAACACAGTAAAATTTCCCCCTTCTTCAACTCTGTTATCCTAGAAGCATTAACACCATTGCTGATGGGCTCAGCCTTGGACAGTTGAGTCTGAGGCATCTGGCATTGGCTCCATCAGACGCAGGGGAAGCTTCGGGCAACTTCGCTCCAGAACTGCCCCTGTAGCCTGCTGTTACAAAAAACCTGCCATGCAAACCCAACAAATATGACCCCATCAGAATTATAAATGAGAAAGTGTTTCTTCACTCAATTATTAGATAAACACATGTGGCTAATATAATTTTGACAGCACTCTTAATTAGATATAGTTAATAAATTCAGTAGATCATGTGTTTGAATGCTAATGTCCTAGTTTAAGCTTCATATTAAATCTAGTTAATTAGATAAAATTAAATTATTAAACTGTAAAAAATAAAATTGTTGTATGACAGATTAGGTCAGAAGTAGAGTTAATTTCTTCCTAAACTTGCACATTATCAATGAAATTCATAACATGATATAAAACTTTCAGGTTCATCTAGAGCAGTTTCTTTTAAATGTCCAGTGAAATCCTAATGTACCCAGATAGATCCATCAATTTACAAGAGCAGAAAATCAAGGAAAAAAACCCTTTTTTTGGTGATCTTTTTAATCATGTATGTGACAACTGCTTTTCAAAAAGTTGCTTAAGGCCTTCATTGACATAATGATGTTAAGAGTGTCATCTAGATGGAGATAGCTTTTCTAAAATTTGGTATACATATATTTGAGTTTGTGAGTGGGAGTAATTAGCTGCCCTTAAGGCTACTCTTTTAATCTAGAATAAAATCAGAGTTGTAGCTATAATCTTTGTTATCCAAACATATTTTTCCTTTTCATAAAATAAAGAGTGGATGGGTCAGATAGCTAGAATGGTGGCAGGCATGGAATCTGCACCAGTTTCCTCCACAACTGAGTGTGCTTCAGCCAATGTGAGTTCAAGATGACTATGTCCATGAATTAAGAGTAATAAAGTCAATAATCCTTTCAGACAGCTCAAAGAGTTTTTTGAACTATAGCTTCAATGTGTTCATCTGTCCAGCCTGGGAGATACTGCATTTATCTGTGTTTAGAAAAACATCTTTATAGGCAGAAGGAGTATGATTCTAAATCCTACCATTCTGATGTGAGAAAGTACTATTAAAATATGTATCTCTTTCACTGTAATAAACCATAAAACAGTGCTAACACTAATGAAAGTGTTACCTGTGCTGTGTTTACAAAAAATTTTGTGCCGATTCTATAGGGGTTTTTTTTACCTGTTTGCTTCAGAATTCTGTCCTCTATACTGTTTTGGACTTTCAGAAAGGCACTTCAGTAAAAAAAAAAATCATTACTTATCTATTATTTTTTGAAAAACGCTAAGTTCTACTTTTTGTCCTTTTTCTTTTCAATTTAAAAGAAAAAGAAAAAAACATGGTTCATATAGCTCAGTCTTTTCCGAACATCACACTTACACTGGTGACTCCCTGAAAGCAGATAAATAGGAGTGAATCCATAAAAGTTTGAATCCCATAAAAGTTTGGAAGGCACATCTAGAGGGTCTCCAACTGCACCCTGAAGTGGGGGCAGTGGCAGGTCAGCTGGAGCTTCATGTTGAAAAACTCAAGGAGTAGAGGTTTCACAGATTCTCTGGGAAGCCTGGCCATGCAGCAGTACCCTTGTAGTGAAAAGTACATTCCTAATGGTTAGCAAAGATCAAGCCAACAATAGGACTCACTCCTTAACTGCAGGCACCAGCGTGTCTTGTTTTATGGTGCCCAGTCCTATGGAAACTGTGTAAATTAGACACAACAGAGGAAGAGCTGCCTGCAGTATTCTCCCCGGTTGTTAATTTGAAGCATTCCACATGATCTGAAGAAATCTAAAGCACAGTTTTCCCAACTGATGGACCCTGGTCCAGCTGAGCTGCTTTTACAGAACCTCATAGCCATCTCTTTGGTAGATTGTTCTATGAGCAGTCAGGCAATTTTTTTATGGAGAGGTTATTGAAAAGCCACAGTACATTGTTAAGGCTTCTTGTCCTTTGTTACAATGCACAGAAGATTGACAATTCACTCACATATTGCTAATAACTGTAAGCCTGTAAGAAAGAACATATTTTTTCTCTGTAAGGTAGGCACAAAGTAGTACAACTAAATAGAATTCATAAATGATTTGTAAAGTGGAGAAAAAAATTATGATCTCAGTCAAGCTGTCTTGCAAGTAGTGTCAAGGAAAAATGATGGTTTAAATACAGCTAGGCTTTCGTACCTTCTTAAATATTCTCATATTGCCAGCTATAATATTTAACACTTCAGGCATCACAACAAAGCATGCATAGTAAAAAGGGTTGATAAATTTTCTTGTAAAATGCCAACGAAATTTATTTCTGTACTTTTACTTTGAAATTTATGTTTATTTGATGCCTTCTTCCCTCCCCTCTACATTTTTTTTTAAGAATAAGAAAAATGTGGAAAATAATCAAATGAATTTATAAGTAAGATCATGTCTTTTGTAAACACATGAATACACATTTTAGAAAGGTTTAGAATGCAAGAAAGGTGTATCAATGAACAACTGGGTTTCTTTTTGATTCAGGATGCATATTAGTCTGGAGTCAATTTTATAGCCATGTTAAAAATCCCAATTAAATAATAACGACAATCTCATTCCACCATGGAATTTATTGTAAATTGAGAAGAAATCTCCACCTTCACCTCTTCTCTTCTGGTTAAAGTTTTTTGACATTAGACCTGAAATTCCATTCTTTCACACAGAACTGTCTGGCATGAATCTGTGCAGTTCTATAGCAAAACTTCATCTAGTAGCTAAATTAGTTTAATTGCAATGCTAGAAGCTGCTTGGATTTTCTAATACTACATTGCAGCCAAATATATAGGCATGTCTGTATTGAGATTTCTGATACTCATTCAGCTCAGGGCACCATTAGTACAATTATCTATAAAATTCTTTGTTTTCAACAGATAGATGTGAATCAAATCTTATAAATGTCTCTATAACTAACTAAAGTGGATTTCAGTTTGTTGTAAGATATCTCTGTTCATTTGTAGAGAACTGTGAATTACCATTTTGGGCACTGTTACACGCTTGTAAATCTAATCAACTTCTGGATGAGAGGTTGCTTGCATTTGAAGGGTTTAGAATATATAGGATGACTGTCAGCTTGCATTACATCCATTATTCAGACAATTCCTAGTTTTCTCTCTTACTGGCAGGTGCATGAAGAAATTACCTTCTAATGTCATAGAACAAATTTCACTGAACTTATGTCCTGGAGCTATGTTTTTTGTCAAAATTAAAAAAAAAAAAAAAAATTTATGAGACAGTGTTTGATTTTATGAGCGTCGACTGTTATATCTGTTTACCAGATAGAGGACACAGAAGAGATTAATTCAATATTGATGTACCATAAAAGTGTTATGTAATTGGAGCACCTGTTTCTTACCATATGCAGTAAAGGAAGAGAAGACCAATTCACATATTACATATTATAATACTGAAATACTTAAGTTTAATACTTAAAAAATACCAAGATTTGGAAATGTATTATGAAATGTTGACTGCTTGATGACTAAAGCATGAAGTAGGCTGGCTTAAGTAATTTCATAGTGATTAAAATGAAATGGCTTTTAAAAGGTAGCTTCTTCCAATGCTTCTTTTACTTTGTACCACATGTAGCATCATGTAATTGTATTTCTATGTTTATGCTACCAAAATAAAAAAATAGCAGAAAGGAAAGCTTTTCTGAGGTTAAGAATATGAAAGCATTTTTAAAGCTAAGCAAAATAATTGCAGATTAATGATATATTTCTAAAGTAAGAAAATGCTGAATTAAGGAATGTAAATTTTAGAGATAGGCTAATAAGACTATCTCTCTATTTATATGAGGTTGTTCCTTACAGTGAATTAGGTGGCTCATTTTGCTGATATTTGGGGCAGACCACACAAAATGAAGCTTAAACTACTGAAAACTTTATGAATCAGTCAAGACAAGGCCTTATGGGCCTTACATACTCGGATAATAATAACAGTTTATCTTTCACTGTAATGTGCAAAACCAAGAAATAAGTAGATGGAGAAAAACATGGTATCTGCTGGGGATTAACTGTTCAAAGAAGGAAAGTACATTTCTGAGGCCATTGGTAAGGTACAACTTTGTTATTTCTGTCGCTGTCTCTGATTTGTTTTCATGTTTGTTGTTCACTACTACCCTGAAGTCTCTTTCAGTGTGCCAGCTTTCATAGTTCCTCCCAGTTGTAATGTCCTGGTTCTGGTTTTTTTTTTGCCAGATGCATTAGCCTGTTCCTTCCTTTGTCTATTTTGTTATTTCCTGCTTGTGCTTCTCTGACTTCTCATGTCCCTGCTGTTTCATCAGCTGAGTGTAAAGTATTTTCCAATTTAACACTATGTCTAAATTTAGTTCTGCTTATCTTAAAATAATTAGTGAAAATATTAAATAACAGACCTAATATTACACCGAACACAAAAACACCTAGGAAATTTCATATGACCCTTCGTGATTTATTATATATATAGACCATTTCTATCAGTATGAAATTTTTGTTTCAGTTACAAAAATATGTGCAGGTATAAAATAGCGTAGATGCTATCTAAATGCTAAATATTATAATTCTTCAGTTTCTGCATCTTAAGAAAAAAAAAAAAACTGCTTCTGGATGGTTAATTGAACTAGTAATTGCTTTTGAACATGTGGGTTGGTTGTTTCCTGCTTGAAATAATTATCCAATGAAGCTTATACCAGGGCTACCAGCAGGAAGCTAACAACTGGTGTTTTGGTGAAAAGAGTTTATAGAGCATTCCTATGCTTCTTTTTCTTAATTTTCTTTTTTTTTTTTTTCTTTTTTTCTTTGCCAGACGGAGGAACAGATGGAGGTGTAATGCACACAGAATCTAAGTACATTATCTCAGCTCTCAACCAGCAGCCACAGTGAAATGTACAAAAATCAGGTGTAGCTCCTCTACAGTTGGCTGCAAAGGAATTGACCCTTTGCCTTAAAACAAAATTTTTAAGATTAGTATTTCAGTTTTCATTTCCCAGAATCTCAGTTAGAAAGTTTATTTCTGAGCAGTAGAGGTGTCACCATCATTAGTGGGATTTATGACTGCAAATCATCAGAAAAGTGATAGCATGTTGCTTCATTAATTCTTTAAGTTTCATTTTATGACTTTCCATAGGTGTTCTGTAGCTGTACTGTGCTCTTGTATTAATAAAAATGCACTTGTTTAGTTTTTATTTGTTCTCAGTGGTTGTACGCACTATGTTTAGAATGCTGTTTGTCAGAAACAATGGTTAAACTTTCAGGTATAATCATACATGTTAATTTTTTTCTTCTATACATGCACTATTCCCTCGTTCCCAACATAATTGACATTTCAGTCTCAGCACAGTAAGAACACAATCATAGTTGTAAATGCATTGTCAGATTGTGCTTTGGTTTGCCAAAACTGTTCCTATATTAATTTGGGGTCATTGACTGTTAACAATATGAAATGTCATGAATATGAACTAAATCAATGTGATTACCACAGTGGAAAAATTAATCACCTAGCTTGTCTTTATCGTTTGACTACCAACAGATAGGAATCTATAAACATAAAGGATACTAAAAAGCAGCCAGGTATGCTCTTGCATATTTATACTCTTGATAAAAATATCTTTGAAAAGAAGTCTGTAAAGGACACATTCAACTTTTTATGTAAAAATACTGAGAAGTGAAACCATATTAAGTAAGTGAGCATAATTTATAATTCATTTTCCAGCTCATAATAAATATTCATTATGGTAAGTCATAAAATACTTCAGTAAAGAGTCAAGAAATAAGTAGTGAAGGTGTAAAAGAATAAACAAAAAGCAAGACAAAAGGTTTTTACATTGGAAAAATGGTGCCTTTTTTGTTTCATGATCACCTGCAGAAAAAACTTAGATATGCAGGACAAAACATGATAAGTATTTAAGGGGATTTTATTTGGAAAACAAAGACAAAAGTTTTTGGTAGTATTTGTGTTGCAATGACTGTTTAAAAAATGAACTATGATAGTATATTTGGATTGTTTACTGAATGCTAAAGCCAAGACAATAACATAGAAGGATGATTTTGTATTAAAAAATAAAAGCAAAGGGATTTTGAAGACTAAATCTCAAAACCTCCAAAAGGCAATAGGTACTGGACTCATCATAGGTGCACAATCGCTCATAAATACATTGTCTTATTTGTAGGTGAAATGTTACATTGTTGTACACATTGCTCAGCGATCATTTTTGTGTTTGGCTTTCATTACTATAGAATGATCATGTGCCACCTTTCCGAGTGACCAGATCAAGACCTGTAAATACTGCTAAACCAAAGTCACATGAATGCACATGAATGACCAGCTATAAGAACACATGATTACATTTGAAAACAGGTATTTCCTGCCAGAATTATTATCAAGCTTATATACTATAGAAAAGGACACTGGAACCTGACATCTGAAAAATCAAATAACTGTAGAGTTCATATAACAACGTCAGTGATACCTACAGAATTCTTTAAAAATACAAAATGAGTGTGCCACATGATAAAAAAAAAAAATTGAGAAAGGAATATTAAATGAGCTGCTAACATTTTCATATCTCAGTCATTGAAGAGTCACATTGGCAAATAATAAATGTTTTTAAGAATCAAAAGATGGGAAAATTAAATGTGACTTGGTGTCTCTTCAATATTTCTAAAGCAGAAGTTGAGCAGAATTTGACCTCTTTTTGAGCAAAGTTTGGGACAGACACCTAGGTTTCAATTTGTTGTGGCATCTTGTGCACAATTTGGTAATCATATTTTAAACAATATATATTTTAAACACTGTGAGGGTTTGTGGCAAGATAATGCTGCATATATTTTTTTCCTGTAACATAATACAGTCGAATGTTTCAATTTTAAGTATTATGTTGATAGATGTGGTTATAAAAGAACTATAAAATACTGTAGATTGTACGCATTATTATATTTTTTTTTCTGGTTAATATTTGACCTAAACAAAAATCAGAATCCCTTTCTTGAAGATTATATGTCATTGATTACTCTGAGAAAAACTAGTTTAATATCTGTATATGTTCAGACAAGTCATTTCATAGACTAAATGTGTTCTCATAAGCTTTTTTCCTATTCTGTAAATTCAAAGAATAGTTGGTAAAATTTCTTTGCAGTATCAAAGGATCTGGTCCTAAATTGGTCCTTTTTTTTTAAATTGAAAAATAATCATAAAAATACTTATTTTATTCATCATTTGCTTGGGAATTGATATAAGTCTTTCTTAATTCTATGATATAAAAGTTCTTTGACGATTTTGTTGCCTGGATTTGAAAGACAAACTTTCCAACCGACATTAATGATGGTAACATAAACAGTAATTCTTTAATAAAAATTTTCAGGTGCATAAAATATGTGTATGTGTATGCATGGCATTGGATTCTTAAAATTTTAATAAATTTAATTAATTAGTCTATCTAGCAAGTATATACAATAGGAAACTGGTTGTCCTGGTAACCCTGGCAGGCCTGGGCCTGCCCTTTGGAGTCTGCAAGGGGTCTTAGCCTCCATACTTTTTTAATGTATCCCAACGACTAGTGCAAAACAGGGTATCCTTGTTAGAGATTCTTTTTTTGAAAATAAGACTAAACAGAATTTTAAGAAGATGGCGCAAATTGTGAGAAAGGTTAATCTACTATTCTTCAAAAATAACTCTACCATCAATAAATAAATGACACACAGCTTAAAACTGAAGGAGTATTATTGCACAATATTCTAGTATCAGATACTATATTTGAAGAATAGGCGTCAAATATGAGAAGACACCAATGCAACTTTGATGTTTCTAGTGGAAGTCTACGTATCAGATGAAATTGTTAAAATCCAGAGGTATTTTGACTAAATGACAAAGTAGTGAAAACTTTGCAGTTATAGATGTTAAGATACGTCACTGTTTTCACTGAAATCTAAGTCAGTGAATATTCATTAAGGGTTGCATTTTAAAATATACCCATATGTAACTTTTCAAAACAGACTCGTGGAACCTATATTACCAGTAGGAAGGTTCTGCATCCAGACAACTTGATATGAACTGGGAGTTTTGCTCATATTTTTGTAGTTAAGCTACATTTTTACTCACATTTTTGTAGTTTGAAAGTATTTGCATGATAACCACCTAGTGCTTGTTCCATTTGCTCTGGTCAGTTTTTGACTGTCCTTTTCACAGACCAAGTTCCTGTAGTTACCTACATGAATCAAAGAAAGAGACTGAAATGAGACAGAATTAGAGCAGTATCCCCTCATCAAGGTAACTGTTTCGACACTGATCTGTTCAGGATAGAAATGCAGGGGGCCAGAGTATGTTGTTGAAGCCGAAGAGAAATACGTGGGAAATGCATTTGAGCTAGAACATGGAAGGAAAGTGCGAAGGGACAGTTTTTCCCAGAGCAGGATTATGTACATGGTGTGCTACATTTTCAGCCTCAACACAGAAAATTAATTATAGGAAATACGAACTACCCTCTGCAGATTTAGAGCAAAAAGTTCTAACGCATATTCATGAAATCAAGCAATTGCATTAAAGTAACAAATTAGGTCTGTTATTCTGTGCATTCAGATACTTCATTAAGTGGAAGTGAACAAGAAAGGTTCATTCCTGTTTGAACACTTCTCCCTTTGTACAGTGCATTGAAAACTTGTCTAAAATTTCTAGAGAATTTTTAGTAATCAACATCATTTGGATATCTCCTATTGGAATGTGTTTTGTTCAATATGAACAAAATATACAGCAGTCTTAAAAAGACAGTAGTCTTAAAAAAATAATAGGTACATCAAGGACCAAGAAAGCACCAACAGAGCCAAACCAACACTAAAACCAGTGAAAAAAATCACCAAACCAAACCAACCAGCCAACCAACCAACCAAGCCAAAGAAATAATTTTAAGTAAAGAAGGAAGTCAGAATATTCCAAATATTTGCCAGAATGTACTTTTCCTGTTTTGTGCAAGGTATATGTTTTTTGTCAGCAGTTATAATACAAGCTGGACTACAAAGACAGGAGAACCTGTGTAATAACTTTCATTTAGAATAGAAAGATTCTTATTCTGTTATTTACCTGTACAATATAAATGTAAAATTCTGTATTCACAATTGTGTTTTATTCATTAAAATTACTGACAGAATTGACTCTTGTCTGTGAGGCTGGGCATACAAAAATAGAAGTGGAGCATATAAAAACAGATAAAATTGTATTATATATTCTCTTATTAACAGTGAATTTCCATGTCAAGTCTCTTACTGCTACTACTAAGTACTTATATTCAAATAGAAAATTTCTCAAAAAATATCATAAGTAAATTTCTGACGTTGTATGGAGTTCTTCTTGACTATTCCAAACTGATGCTTTTGATGAGCTTTCTCATCATGTGAATGATTAATCCACATATTTCTTCAAAAAAGATAAACTCAAATTCCATTTTAAAACTCTAATACAAATACACACAAAATTAAAGAAAAAATCTACATACATTAGAATGTGTGAAAATTGTAATGTGTAATGTGTGGAAATGTAAGGAATAAAGTCCATTTCCCATCAAGACACTCTTTACCATGCTCATTCACTCACTTCGATACCTGAGAAGACCGCAGAACAGATTATTATTATTATTTTTAGCTTTTGCGAAACAAAATTTTTTGAGAAAAAAACCCCAACACCTTGTTCTGAAAGCCTCTTACATATTCTATATGGTGTGGGATAAAAATATTTAAAATATGGCTCATGTGGTATTATATTCATGTCTAATACTAATACTGAAGACTTCATTTAGTCTATTTTTTAAAAAAAATCAACAACCAACCAATTATACTTCTTCATATGGCTTTGTAGAATAAAATATTCTGTTCTTCTCATGGCTTCAAATGTGACTCTTGAAGGCAAGATACTGGTTCATCTGATATTATAACCACCCATATTTAGAGGTATATGAGTTCCTCATAGTGTTTCTAGAAAGTTTTTGAGTCTACAATCTCTGAATGAATACAGTATTATGCAATTAATAAGGAGAAGTTTCCATTAAACATTTTTATCACCAAATAAGAATTTAATGGGTTTCATAAATATCACTATTAAAAACACTGTCAATTGTCCTCTTCAGATACACTATTATTGTTCACTTTAAAAATTATTTGTGCATATTTTTTTCTGGTGAATATTATGAACAGTTTTAAAATGTTGCATTTCTCCTTTTTTATTTATCTCTTAACTTTCTGGAATGTATCCAGAAGTATTGTTAACAAACAAAAAAAAAGGTTTAACGTTTAAAAAGTTTTAACATCTAAAACTTGGGCCTTCTGCCCAGCAGACATCGATTAAAGAAAATGCTGTGGCAGTCATTTAAGAATGGAAATGATGGTTCCTTTGGGTCTACAGAATACGTCATTGTTTAGGAACCATAAACTGCATGAAATAGGTTTAATAGAAGTTAATATGCATTACTATTCCATACCCAGGATGTTAATTTGAAAAATGTTGCACTTTTACTTCTGTGAGGTACCTTTCAAATGAAAAGTTATTTAAAGGCTAAAATCAGTTGGCTACAGAGTACCATGTTTTCTAAAGAGAATAATAGAGAAAAGATGACTTAAAGGTTTTTTTTACAATGATAGAGTTTTTACCTCTGGTTATTATCAGCTCATACATTCATAATTACATTCTACTCATTTTTTTTATTATATTGATTTATTTTATTGCCTAATAAGTTTGTACTTGTATGAAATGCAGAAAACATTGATTTACTTAAATTATTCAATGCTTTAGTATATGGCTATTATGTAATTTAACACTTTAGACAAATCAATACACTTTTAAAAATTGCTTTCCTTGTTCAGAAGATTTACACATACTTTTCTGGACTCATTCATTGGCTATAGGGTGATGGTGTTTTATACATAATCTATTTTGAGCATATAAGGGGTTATATATAATATATATATATATATATATATATATATACATATACATAAATAGTTACAAGTAAAATGAATAATTTAAGTTTGCCTAAAGCAAGTTGTAATGTAGAATACGCCTTTTCATTTGCAACATTTTTCTCAGACGTGTCATGATATGGCCATGTAAAGATATTTTGTTTAACTTGCAAGCATTGCGCGGTGTTAAGATCGTTTCTTCCAGTATTTTAAAGACCAGAAATTTTGACTTTTGACAGAGAACAACCTTCAGTTGTCTGGAAAGTTCTAAGGCAGTGGATAAGTCTTGAGCACTAATGGATTTTTGCATCTGGGTTACAGATGAGAAGTGTGTGATCAAATATGACAAGTGAAAACATCACCTACAGGTTGATAACTGCATCATAAAGAAATAAATTCGTGCCACGTTCTTACTGAAATGCACGGTCTTAAGACAATGTTTTTGTACACTATGGCCACTGATCCCTTATTCCACATATACAATCATAAAAAGTTTCCCATTGATTAAAAAAGACATTGATTCACATAAAAAAAATTTCATATTTTAAACCAAATGTATTCTAGAAAAAAGGAGATATTGAACAAGCAGCTTGTACAACACCATTTCTCTACAAGAAAATCCTTTTCACCTGCGGAATAGAGCAATGACAAGCTAAGGGTTAATCCTGAGAGAATTTATTATTTAAATTATATTTATATTATGAAATGTATTGACAACAGTATAAAAGCTTTCATATTTAAATAGAATTTAAGTATTTCATTAGCTCAGTTGTTTAGACCATGATGCTAATAACACCAAGGCAGGTGTTAGGTCCACATATGGGCCATTCACTTAGGAGTTGGATTTAGTGATCCTTGTGGGTCCCTTCCAACTCAGAATATTCTGTGGTCTGTGAACTCTACTATTATCTCCTCCACGGCAAAAATCTCCAGGAAAAACCCAAATCCTATACTTGTGCTCTTTATTGGTTATTTACTTCTTTAATTTTAAAGTGTCTGCTCACTGTTTTGGTTGGATAGTTCAGTTTTTCATTCTCAGGTTAGAAAGCTGATGAATTAGCAGGATGTCTTTTTTTCTTCTTGCTTAAAGTTCCCTTTTTTTCACCTATTTCAATCACAAGGAAAAATCCATTTTGCCTGCCAATTAACAGATTTGCTTCCTTTGTCTCACTCCTTTTTTTAGCAATGTTAGCTCCTGTAGACTTGTGTTAACCCAACTTAATGCTCTGGAGCTATGTCTATATCATCAATAGCAGTATACGAAATTATTTCCAAAGCTTAAAACCATATATACAATCCATACGCATAATTCATTTCCACAGGGATTTAAAGTTCAAGCTTGCTGTATTGCAAGATTCCTTCTGTTTTGCTCCAGGCTCCATGAGACTGTTTTAGATCTTGAAAATAAAAATACTCTGTAGGTAGAAGTACAGATCAGTTTGTTCAATAATCAGTTCTACCTAAAACCGTATAATCTGACCATTAAGCAACACCTTTAGGAATCTTAAACAACCCCATTTCTAGAGGTCAGGATGCCATTACATTGAAATAGTATTTCTTTAATTCTGAAGGAATTGTCTGGGATTTTCTGCAATAATATATATATTTTCTGCAGTATTTCCCATATTGCTGATATTTTGTCAGATGTAGAAATATTTTTACTGGGAGGGCTTACACTTGGGAATTATTCAACTCTCATGCAGAACCATATCTATTTATCCTGTAAAATGCTGTAAGGAAGTTCTTTACTATTTCAAGTATTAGGAAAAAAAGTGACAATTTGTAGGCTCTTATTGTGCAATAGGTGTATACCCAATAATCAGTGAAAGATGACTCTGCCCATGGCAGGTGGGACAGACTATATTTAAAAGTCCTTTTCAACCCAGACCATTCCATGATTCTGTGATCTGCCTTCTGGCCATGCAGAAGTTTTGCCTGACTTGGGAGGACACAGAGAGGACGGGCCAACTTGAAATTCCCACTGCCTTCTTGTTCCACTGAAGGACGATCTTAAAATGACTCAAGAATCATGATTAGATCTTCTCCTCCAAGAGATAGAGGGTGTAAGCTATAAAGTAGGTTGTAATGGGTTAAAATTTAACTCCCGGGCGGAAACACCAAAAATGTAGTGGTTATTACATTTGCCGAATTTTCATTTTAGTGGAATAGGATTAAAAGAAAAGCAAAACAGGTTCAATTTAAAAATAGAAACAGTTAAATTTATTAACATACATTAAAGGTAAACAAACAAAAACTAACTACGAAACCTTCTCAAAAACAATGCCCCTCCTCCCTAGCAACAATCTACTTTTCCACGAAAACAATGCAAAGAGACAAAACATCAGAACTCTTAAGTCAGTAGCACTTAATAAAATAGTCTTTCATTCAGTCTTTTGAGAGAGACAAGTCTCTCTTGATTCTTCTGGTAACTTTCCACAAGAGACACAGTCTGTTTGTGGCTTCTAGCTCTTACAAACACAGCCCGCCCGACACTGCATTTGTGAGCTTCTCAAATGCAGCCTTTCATATGGCTACATAAGAGCTGTGGACTTAAAACACGGGGTTTCATTTTTTAAAGATGCACAGCTTCACAATAAAGGACTTCTTACTCTTCACTGGTTACGAGGCTCCAAGACATCTCAATAGGATCACTGCATCAATTTCTACTTCAACATCCATTTCAGAAAAGTTCAAATATTATAGTTTCTAACT
>WBMY01010739.1:580-59456 GCA_013397315.1 Donacobius atricapilla | reverse complement strand
GGCCCGGCCGCGATGTTACTTCATGGCTGGGTCCGTGGAAGGAGGGCGGGTCTCCCAAGATTCCTGTTTTTAAGCGGTGTCCCAGGGGGTGTACACTTTTTACCTGATTGGCCAGCTTAGCTGTTAGTTCCAAAACGGATCAACAATTGGTTTTTCCTACCATTTATGCTAAACCAATACAGAGTATATAATGAATTCTGTGAATTATATGCTTTTATAAGGAATTGAAATTTACTAATAATAATCAGTCTAACTAAGAACACACTAGTAGTTTTACAGTGCTCCAGAAGAGATATGCAGATTTGTTGCAACTTTGCTGGGCATGTCTTTCAAACAAACATAGAAGATATAAAAATATATGATGGGTTCTTAGGGAGATTTCTACTTTTGCTTGCTGAATGAAAGGTTTCAGTAGGTGATTCTAAGCATGGGATAACAATGGTCCTGACTGATTAAAACAGAAAAACTCACTGACATGTCGTGATGAGAAAACCATGAAGATATGAGGAAAAAAGTTGAAACTATGATTCTACCCTGTAGTGGTGTGCCCTAACGTAATATAGATTTAATAACAACACAGGAACAGAAGGTTTATCCAAACCTTTTAGTAAAGAAGTGGAATAATTATTTGGATTAATAACACTGACATTGACTGGGAAATTCGAACAACGACACTTATTTCCTATTTCCTAAAAATCCTCGCCTTATAAACAGAGCATTCCTGTGGACTCAGCCACCAGCAGCCTGGTGGTGGTTACAGTCCATATGTAACAATCAGGACCTAGTGCACCTAATTAATAAACAGATGGCAGTAACCCTGTGGGTCTTTAAGTCAGTAAGGGCTTTTGTGCTCCACTGGTTATGCCACAATATCCTTTCTTAAGGGATGCATATCCAAGACTCTATAAATGGCACAGCAGATGCTTCATCTTGGTTTCAGCAAGGCAGGAAGCCTGCCAAGATCCCAAGGTAGTGTCCAGACAGTTATGGAATGAGCTTAATCTTGTTGCAGCAGGAGGCAGAGTCTGCCCCAGGAGCGATGAGGAGAATAATTCAGCATAGAAGTGATTTTGCAATTCACAGAACTGTAAGGGTTGTAGTGGAGTGACCTCTTTAGGTTACACAATGAAAGACCAACTTTCTAGAAGAAGGCTTGGCACCCTCCACTCTGATGGGTGTGCTGTGGACCTATCCAGTTTAGTTCTGTTTTGTAGCATCCCCAGATACCTTTTAGGGGCAGCAATTCAAAACCAGCTAGGAAGTTTCTGTCCTAAGCTGTGGTCACAAGAACGAGATGTGTTGTGCTGCAATAGTGAATATTTAGCTAAGCATGCATTTGCAGCATGAATGTTACCTCTGACTATAGTGGAAAATATTGCTATTATTTCATTTTAGATTTCTAATGTCATTTTTTGGCACACTCAACATACATGATTTCCAAATTATTGGTAAATCATATTTTGGTTGAAACTGTGAAAGTAAATATTATTCTGTGCACAGCAATGGAAAAATTTATATTATAAATATATTTATACATATAAACCTAGCAGATCAAAGGCTAGTAGCATGCCTGTGTAGATGATTTCTGTACCATTCTAATATTAAAAAAAATTTGTGGACACTAGTAGAGAACTCCTCTTTTCTAATTTCAGTTTCCACCAAGAAGAAATATCTGCAAGGGTTAATGCCACTTATAATGTCATAATGAATTCATTCTAAAGAACTAGGTATGCCACCTCCTTTCTGTTTGTTCACAAGAAAACCAGCTTGTTGGAATGGCTATCCAGTTGCTACAGGACAGGCATTTGATCTATAACAATGCCTGCTTAATTGTAGCAGTCCATGAGAACTGAGACACAGTCTTGTTTCTGACCACACTGTAACTACAGGAACTTCTAAGGCAATGACTGCTAACCACAACATGACTAAAGGTATCTATAATTATTTAACCCAGTATAATACCAGGATGGACCAGATTTTGGGGGGTTCCCAGTAATACAGGTTAGACAGGGATTTTCTCAGAGAAATAGAAGAGCCATTTGCTTCTGGTTTTGCCATTCACAGATATAGTTCATGTTTTACAGTAACTTTTTATTAATTTTTTTTTTAGTAGTTGCAAAGGGACAGAAATTAACCCAAGATGTGATTGTTTAAGCAGCTACTTTTATTTGTGGCAGGCTGAATTAGATTGGATAGAGAAATCTCTCACTGAAAACTTGTTACCTGCAATGTCTGCTGTTATAAAATGCCAGTAAATAAGGAAGACAAGCAGAGAAGCCTTATAATTTTCTATTACATCCGAAAGAATCTGCTACTTCAGTAACCTCTCGCCTGCAACTGAATAACATCATCAACAGACTACTGAGTTTACTTGATACAAGTAGCACCTGCAGTGTCATAAGTGACAAGTACTATTAATGCCATAAAGCTCTAGAAACAGAGGGTGTGCATTGTTCCTTCCTTTGCTATTCGGGAAGAAAATTCCACTGAGTCATGTTAAACATCCTTTTATAAGCATGAAAAATTCTGCCTTGGTTCTCATAATCTTTCTTTAATTTCAGTTAATACTGTTGACTGATTCTCTTTAAGAATCCTATGCAAAATTATGCTTACAAGTCAGCTTTAAAGATCTGAAAATTGCTTAATATAATGTTTAGGCACAACTATCTTTGGAATAGTCCTGTAATTACAGGGAGGATAGAGGCCATCAGTTAGTTCCTTATACTAGAAGGAGAGCACTTCTTTTACTTTTTTTTTCTTTTTTTTTTTCTTTTCAACAGATTTATTAAAATCAGAAAAGGAGTTAACCTAACTGGTAGCGCTTCCGCAGTCCTGGGAGTGTATCTACACTGGTGCTTTAGCTGAGACCAGTAATGCAGTTAAGAAGCAACTGTCCCCACCATCCCACTTACTGCGCTTGGTCTCATATTGCCTTTCACCTGCAGAGCACATGCACAGAATTCGTCTGGGAAGAAACTAAACTGGAAGACGTGTTCCAGGAATAGGCCTAATGCTTTTGAGAGGCAGTCTGTGCACAGGACTAGGCTGGCATTTATCTGAAGTGATTGATTTAATTCCATTTTCATTAAAATGCCTTTATTGACTTAAATTTCTCCTGTCTAGTATCTTAGTCACATGGTAAAGTCTGTTGCTTTTGTATCTTTTTGACATACCTTTATGAAATTCCATTGCTTGAAAACGTTGTTCCCTGTTGCCTTTTTTCAAATGGTATGCCATGATGGCAAAACTTAAATCCCTTGCCCAGTTGAACAAGTTAAATCACAGAGTCACCCTCAAAGGTCACAACTCTCACACAGTCTTTCACTTTGTGTGAACAATATCCTCAGTTTCCTAAATTGCAGGCTTTTTTGGCTGCCCCTTAGGGTGACTGAACACATTAAATTCTATGGAATTTGGCATATTAAAAAGGTACTGTCTCCTCTATATTCACTTCTACTACCACCCTTGGTTGCTTTTGTTAGCTACTTTTTCTTTCATTTTGGGATTTTTAAAACCTTCCATTTGTATGTAATGCCAAAAAAGTTCTCTGATCAAGTAGGCACCAGAGGACCCAAGTTAAGATTATGGCAAAGGCTGGATGACAGCACCTTAACTAAGAGATTTTTCAATGGGATGTCAAATATCAAGGGTCCTGCTTGCCAATGCTGCTTCTGCCTGCACTAGGAAGAGCATGGCTTCTGTGGTATGTAACTGGGAGGAAGACAAGAACAAAAAATGGTATTCTGCATCCTAAGAAGTAAAATATTTTGCTAGGTATTGGGCTTCAGCTGCATGATACAGTTCATCTATACAATACAGATCGCTTCAATGCTTAGGTTTAATTTCTTCAAAACCAGATTAAATGATATTTCTAATGCTTCAAATGGAGGAGAAATTCACCCACTTGTTGGGTGAATGTCTCAATTATCAGTGGAAAAAAAGGTTGCCAGTACCAAACACTTTTAGATCACTCTGACAGAAATAGAATAGGGAGAGAACAAGCTTTAACCAACAATGAAGAAATGCTCTTATGTAGTTATTTCATGAAAAATAACACTGCTATCAAACATTTCTCTGTAAGGCAAAACTGGAGGTGAGTCAAGATATTCAGTGTACAGGCTCCTGCCTTTATGGCAATTAAATGCATCATAGAATTCTGTTACAGAACATTTACAAGAGATATGCCTTGTGCTGTGTCTCCTAATGATTATTTGGGCTTATCAATGAGATAATACTAGATCTTCACAATATCCCGACCATAGTGCTCCTGATAGCCTATAATAGCACAAGAATCAAGAGGCTAAAAGAAGCTTCTTAGAGCAAGGTTCATTTTTCATAACAGGAAACAGGACAAAGATAAAAGGTTTAAACCAGCAACGACTTATATCTGTTCCCCCTTACCTCCAATTTACTCTTCCATTTTAAAGCTCTCAAATAGCTCAATTTCTGATTGACAGAGCTGAATGCAATCTCTCATTGCAATGAGCTTTTTTAATACTTTGTCTTCTCCTTATGTGTTTTTCTTTCAGGATGAGAAATCATTTTCCCTTGCCCTTCCTCTCCAACTCAGCAGATCCAATACTGAATTGAAGTATTCTTTTTGATTCTTGTACCCGTAGTATCTGGTACGGGACTCCAGCAAGGGGCTGTTTTCTCTTTAGTTATTTGATTATTATTTTCAAGATATGTGATACAAGATAATACACCAGACTTGGCAACATTTTGTTTCCTGTGTGTCTCCTTGTTCTTTGCCTCTGGCTCAGTGTAATTCTTTATTATATTCATAATGACTTGGACCTAAGAGAGAGAGAGAAATGTTTTGATTTTAACCTTAAAATACCTTAAAAACACTTCAGTTCTGTATTCTTGCATTGTGAACATATATAATTCATTAATTTAATTTGTAAAGGGATTACTTCAGAATAATCTTATTAGAGATGATTATATTACCAGATAGACTAACATAAGACAATCTCATTAACTGTGCCTCAGGATGTCACTTCAGATATCTCTTTTTTACCCCTAATATAAATTCATTACATGTTCAAATTGGCTTCATACTTTAAACTGACAAGTGTTCTGCATGATGTGTGTTAACCAGGTTAAGTACATTTGGGTTTGCAATTCGTGAATATGGATGCTTCCAGTAAAAATTTAACAAATTTAAATGCAAGTAGGGATTTAAAGTACTGCACAATCATATACTGGAATTCCTTCTAATCTTGTTTAACATATACAGTCCACATCTTCAAATATTTTAGATATTGTAGCTCAGACTTAGTTTTTCATCCACTTTTTATACTGTTGCTGGTATCTAATACAGACTCACTGAAACTAGTAATAGACAATTCCTATTGATGTTGAGAGGATTTAAAATTAGCCCCTCTTGTTCCTGATTTTATAAAGAAGCCCCAACAAGTGATCCTCTGCTTATTGTAGAAGGGCCAGATTTGTATTCCAAAATATATGGTGAAGAAAGAACTGTATTATGTATAACTATGAGTAGTTTCAGAAATGTGACCTTGCAAATTAAAAAACCCCAATTTTATGTAATTATCAACCCTTTTTATGTATATTGGGCTTTAAATGCAAGAATCCAGCTGTCTATGCCTTCTAGAATAAAGAAGAGAAATATTTGGATTTGAGCTGATAGAAAGAGTAGGTTGATACAAAACTAAGGAAATATGAAGCATTCATCCACATTCCTTAGCTATGACTTTTTAAGGCCTTAAAAATATTTCCTTCAGCATTCTGTAAAGCTGCCAGTGAACTGTAGAGTTAAATTGCTCTGTCAGTTTTTGGTGGCAACTGAATCTTTGGTGCCAATCTTTCTACTTCACTGAACAATCTGGAAAGATTTATCAAACAGTTATTTCAGTTCCCTAAACTAGCAATCGAATAGACTGGCTTCATTCCCCCTTCAAATGTTTAACCCAAAAGGGTGGTGTTTTTCATTTTTCTCTTTTCAGCACAAACTAATATATGCATCGACAATGTGCTATTTACTTTTAGTTAATTATCACAAGATATCAATTTTAAATTTTTTGTAAGATTAAACTTCTATAAGAGCATACAATAACGTATAATGTCACAATTTTAGGTTATCATAGATGATGTACACTTCAGAATTTTGTTCAAATATTACTTCTAATATATCTGAAATGAAAATATTACAAACAGTGTGAGCCTTGCTTCCCTAGAGGAGGGCAGTGCAAGTTTGAGAAATTGCATATCTACCGCTAGACTCTTCTGTAGGACTCTGAAGTGAGATCTATGACTTTAGGCTGCCTTACTGAAAGTCTGCATGCAGGCAATATTAGAGCTGTTCCAGTGACACACAGGCAAGTGCCCACATTATAATGATAATGTATGGCTCTGCTTTGTCTTTATCTCACAGAAGGATGCCACTACCATAAGAACAGTTAGAAGTGCTTGAGAAGCTGTTCTTGATGAAGAATGGCAGACTGAAGCACTACCACAGCTAGACAGTGATTATAGGGGAAAACAAAGGAAAGAGAAATTGCAGAAATTTTCTAATACCCTGTTTGGAAAGCACAAAGAGCAGCTCATTATTTTAGTTTAAGGTTTACATAAGGCAAAGCTGAATTTCAAAGCACTATATTCTGTTGGTTCTGGTTGGCTGGGAGACAGTGCTGCATTCTGGAAACTGGGCTTGTTTTGTGGTATTTATGTTTGTTATTTTGTCAATTCATGGCAGGGCCAAAGTAATGCAACATGATAAAATTCTAAGCTAACATGATGGAGTTTATCCAGCCATCCCAGAAGTGTGTGAGAGCAGGGCAGCAGAAACTGTCATTGTGAAATAATCTATCCAGTGAGGCTGTACTTAAAATTTGTAACATGTAGTCACCAAAACTGACTTTTTAAATTTTGTGGTACGATATTATAGAAATTATTATAGATATTACTAAAGAATGACCCAAGTCTTTCTTTTCTTACAAAAACATTCTTCTAACATTCTGCTTATGTTAGCTCCAGCAGCATCACAGTCAGAGAGACAACTCTCAAGCCATATACATTTGTGTAACTTCCAAGATCATCCTTAATCTACACTGAATACACAGTAGACAAAAAACTCAAAGGTAATTTCAGAAATGAGTGTGATGTAGTACAAACCTATTTAACATGCTAGTTCTATTTACTTCTAATTTTAGACTCTGTGTGGATATGCAGTGCAGCCTTATAACCTTGATGCAAGAATGGCAACAGAAAGATCAATACTAGAAGAAAAGACTGTAATATATTACTGAGCAATGGAGAGAGCTAAGTGAAAGACGATGACCTAAAAGTTGGAATGATTAAACACTGGTGACTGATAGCAGATGAATTCCAAAAAAAGCAGTGTAGCTGAAATTATCACCTGTGTTCATGGGAGAAGAGTTCCCCTACCTTCTTTGAATTAACTGATTTCAAGTTGTAAGATTATCTGTTAAATGCTAAAAATGTGTGAGAAATATTCTTTTAGGCAAATCTCTACATCTGGCTGAATACTAAGGTGGAGACAAAGGAACAGTGTGCATGTGTCAGTCTCCACATACACATAGAAATGCCTTTTTTCCCTCTCTCACAGTTACTGCGGAAATGCACGCCCATATTTGAGAGCATATTAGGAACATCTGCCTCTTTATATATGGGAAGGCATCTTAGCTTGCTCTGTAATTTTATTTTCTAATATACAATAATAATTTGTGTTATAAGGGAATAATATGTTTGATTTTGAAGTACAGGTCACTAAATGAGGCTCAGAATTACGTACTCTGTTCTAGCATATGATGCTGGAACATGTCTAAGTTTGAATATCAAGTTTTATGGTACAGGAAATGACAATTCTATTACTTTAGAGAAATAATTATGTCAAATTGGCATTTCTATAAAATTCATGAAAGAAGGTTTACAAGAGAAATTCAGTTAGGCTTTTAATTATGATACTGTTAATGAAGATTGTTAAATCAAAAAGAATTGGGGTCAGGAAACTAGACTTATGAGCTGTGTTGGGGCAAATGGATTTTAGCCCTTTTGAGATGATGGTTATTACCTCTTGAAGGAAAAATGTCTCAGGCTGATAAAAACGGAAGCAGGGAAACCCATAGTACTTATCCTAGGTGCTGCGCAGACACGGTGAAGTGAAAGCTGCTCCATGAAATGTGACATGTGTGCTGAGTGTACCATCAGCACAGGTTATCCAGTGAAAAAAACTGCATGTTTTTGTTGCTCCGGTTTAAGCAACTCATTAGAGATAGTCCTCCTAGTACAGTACTGCCCTGTGTGTTGAGTCACATGTATTAACACTGGCCTTTTATGTCGTGATCCAGCGTTTGATTCTTTCACATAACAGAACAGAATTTAGGACTCAGTCCTGTCATTCATGCTCCCTAACTAGGAGCACCATTGCTAAAATAATATTACACATCTGGAAAATGGCAGAATTTGCACTGGTTTATGCCACTATTACTCATAGAAAATGGAATATTCCAGTTCACTAAACTAAAAATATGTCAAAATAAATACATAAATTTATTCAGTAATTTTCAAGGATTGTGTTGTATTATTGTAAAAGCTTGGTGAAATTTTTTGCTTAGGGGTTCTGATGAGATAGTCTTTTGCTACACTTCCTATTTTTTTAGCCTAGAGTTGCGCAGTAATTACACTATATCAACATCTGAAGAACAGTCTGGGAGCAATTGCAGTTTTCCCTGTGGACTTGATAAAAAATTGAGAATCACTACCCGAAAAACTGTATTACCTTTCTTTACAACTGCAGAGTTTTTCTATCCATCCAAAATGTCAAAAGAAAATATCTTTGAATTTGTTTCTCTCGCTTTTAATAATTTAAATCTCAGAAATACTTTTTATAAATAAAACAAAAACTGTAGCAGAATACTGAAACTTTAATGTCATTGTACAGTGAACTCAGTCTAACATACTCTATTTATACTGTTCTGCAGAAATTTTTATTTTACTGTGTTACTTCTTGGGCAGCAGGGCAAACAAGACAGAGTTTTTCAGAAACTAGTCTTCTGCCCAGTCTTAAACTTCTTCCCAGGTTTTCCACAGTTCACCTTTATATTTATTGTTAGGAGACTCCATGGCTTTGCTTTCCTCCCTAGCTTTCAACATGCTATATGACCTGAAATCTTATTTACTTCTGTGTTTGCTACCTGTTCAAATGTACAGCCTAACATCAGTCCTCATATGTCCAGAAGTATAACTTTGATCATTCACTTAGCATTTAATTTAATTTAATTCTAGTAAAAGTTAGCATTAAAAATCAAAAGCCATATTTCAGCTTTATGTATCAGCAGTGCCAGCTGTTTGTTCTCATGGATGTTGGTAGCTGTCTGGATCGGCAAAGTTTGGTTGTCTGAAATGATATGGCCTGTGTTTACTTATTTATTCATTCCCCCCACTTTCAATTTCGCATTCTTGTTTTCTATCACTAGACTTAAATATTATTGCACATTTTTATATGTTACTGATCAATTGAAATGTTCATTCTTTACCTTTGTGATTCAATTCTTTTCCGATCAACTGGATTAGAGAAAAAAGAATAGTCGAGTCTTGAACTCTCATCACCAAATACATACCAGAACCTCAGGTTTCACATTTTGGGTGACACAAAAATCAATGTTTTTCCCCTAAAAGCAGAGCTTTGTCCATAGATTAAAAATAAAATAAAAAAAAGAATATCATATAAAAACACATAAGAGCTACAGATATTTTTGGTCTTCTGTGCTTAATATACTCCAAAAGAGTTTAATCACTCTTTGAATAATGAGTTATTGTGTCTTATAATTATCTTTTGCCATCATTTTGTTCATAGTGTGTTTTTAAATTAATTTTATGGAATGCTTAGTGCTGTTGCACCTTTAAAACCCGATATATGAGAGGAAATTGAAGCTTCTAAGCTAAATGCTCTTTATGTATTAATCCACAGATTTCTAATATCTTTATGTGATAATTTTGGTATAGAATACATGAAGTAATATGGACACTTGTGCTGACTACATATAGAAAGCAAAAAGCAACACCGTCCCCAAAATACACCTAATTACTTGAAAACCCACACCATTAGTGGCTTTGATAAATCAATTTGCCCTTGAATAAGGAACGATTACATATTTTACTTGAAGATTTTTCTGGTTTAGAGCTTTCTTATAATTTAACAAACACATAATACGGTTGCAAAAAAAAAATATTTCTGCCACTGGTAATGCATTCCAACAGAAGCAAAATTTCCAACTGCTGTAGTCAGAGATCTTATGCTTTCATCTTTTTTCTCAGTACTGAAACTTTCAAGCAAAAATTCTCATTTGCACAGCATTGTCCTAAATCAAGGAAGAGAAAGCTGTGTTGCAGGTGGAACTCTTGTGAGGGAATCTAAAATGATGGAAAAATTCTGCAGATTGTCATCAGCTTGTCTGTTCTATAACACAGGACTGCAGCTTTAGCTGAGATATACATCTGATAGAGCTGTGGGGTTTGACAATACATTTTTTCCTTTTATATGCCACGTATTATTTCAATGATCTTGGCCATTTGTATGGGGTTATCAGATCTCAAGGACTGAAAATGATGCACTAAATATATATACAGGTATATGATTTTTTTGCATATGCCACAAATTTCTGAATTATACATACTACCACATATACAGACACATTGACAGTTGGTAAAGTAAAATGAATATTAGCAACACATTCTCAATTCCATTCCTCCTGAAGGGCTTGAGCCGTTTCATTTCTGTACTCACAAAGGTTATATGGGGAAGTGAATAAAATTATTTTTAAAGTAGCAATTTGAGCTACGCTAAAGTAAAAGAAATAGGAATATCACTCTGGTGGTTAGCACAAAACATACCAGATTTTTTTCATTTTCCTTATTGTAGATTTTCTCAGAAAGAAATTGACTCTTTTAGACTGATTAGTTTTCTATTTGCACTTGCAGCTGAAAATGTGTTATTTTTCAGGATATATTACTTGGCGGCATATTAAGCACAGCTATTTTATTTCTTTAAATATGTGAACTTTGTTTACACATAAGTGTTCTAAAATCCAAAGTTCACTCAGGAGAGAAAGAAATAGAAAAGGAGGAAAATGTTTGTCAAAAAGTAAAAGCTCCCTATTGCCATGACTCCAATATTTCCTTTGGTATTGTTTTTATAATGATACTTTAATAATTCCCCAAATAGTATTAAAACATTGCTTAGATTTTTTTAGAATGGTGTAATAAACCCCACACCTTTTCATAGGGGATTAATCATTTAAAAATTAAATAAATAAAACTTACCTGGGTAAATTTAGACAGTATATTATTATCCTGGTGTTTTCCCCATAAATTTTGAAGGAAGCAAGAAAGAAGTTAACTATAATATGCCTTATAAACATTACATTTGAGTTATGCTTTAACATAGTTATGTGGAAACTACAGAATGAGAGAGGATGAATTGCTCTTTTGTGATATATCTGTCTTTAACAATCACTATAATGCCTTCTCTTTCTGTATTCTATTATAATTATTATGGCCTAGGTGACAGTGCATTTTTAACACAGATTCCTATTATTATGATTTTAAAGGTTTCGCTATTTCTTCATTTCAAAAGATATGAAGGTTAGCTTCTAGCATTCTTATTTGAATTCTGCTAAAATCCTGTCAATTTCTATCCCCCGCTGAATGTGGGAAGGTTTGTTTAAAGTACTCTCAATCACTCAAAAAATAAACTTTTTCCCTCCCTTGGGATACCTGGCACACACGATCTGCAGATACTTCGACAAACGACTACTTCAGAAGATATATAGTACCAGTGTGATTACTGAACTGTTTGATTGGCAAGAATCAGAGATTATTTCTTTTAAGTGGCAACAATATTGTAGATATAAGCCGCTGAAAGCATTTGCACCTAAATATGATTTTCTTACAGCTCTATGCAGTAGTCAGGACTGAGTGTAGTCTTTTATGTACATTATAATTATGAGTACACAAATACTTGATTGCTCCAAATTTTCCTAAATGATACAAACACGAATAAAAACAGCACCCTGCAACTCATTTGTAGTCACAAGAGACTTCTTAATTAGCAGTCACATCTGTGTAAGAATACTATATTTTGCAAAGTTAGCAGCAACCTAAACCATATTATTAAATTTTGGAAAAGATTACAGATCTCAGTAGACCTGTTTAACGATTCAAGAAGTAGTGGGGAATGATATCTCTGGCCTCCTGAGTCTAGTTTGAAAATAGCTAAATCTTCCATAATTATGTCATTAAATATTTAATAGTATAATATTTTGAACACCTTTCCAACATAAATGACATTAAATTTTAACCTGTTTAAACTGTTAAAGGTGATCAGAGAAAATTCCATTTGACTACACTTTTAAAGCCAGTTTAAGATACCTTGAGATTAAAAGATGGCTTTTGTGAAGAAATTGAATTAATGTAAACAATAAAAAAAAAAAGATCGAAGTGAACAGGTAGATTTTTTAAATGAAGTATTTCATAAGGTTATGAATTAAAATTATTAAACTTTTTTTTTATTTTTCCACATGTTTCTATTGATTTTTTGTAATCATGATTAGAATGTAGCTATTATGCATCCAAACTCTCTATAACATCAGAGCAAAAGTTGTAAAGAGACATCAAGATATACAGAAATATTGCCATTTGACGATAAAGCAAAATTTCATTATATGGAAAAATCACCTAAAATATTTGAATAAAAATAAAGCTTTAAACATGAAGGAAAATACTTTTGTGTGTGTGTGTTCTGGCCATAAATTATCCACATCATTTTGCTTGCTACTAACAGATACTCTAATGGGACTCTGTGACTGCAGCTTTTATTTTGTATTTACTTTTTTAATATCAAATATCTTTGCTGCTCCATCAAACCCTAAAGACAATAGGCTGTGAGAATGCACATGAGATTTTATTGGGGTAGTACTGCCTTCACTGTTAGCAGAGTGGGCAAAAAGCAGCTCGTCAACCAAGTACCTGACTTCAGGGTCTTGCTTCCTGATTATGACCACCAGCATCCCCACGTAGTGGTTTACTATTTCACAGAATGGACAGAAAACAGTAAGAAATCACATATCAGCAGCGCAGAACAAAAAAAATGCTCAACCACAAGAAGTGAAAGGAAGCATTTCAGCTCAGCATATTGTTTCGACTTTAAAGATCTCCATCAGTTGACAAAAGTGACGTGAGCTTAAACATTTTATGTTTCATTTTAAGCAAAAAGTGGAAATCTTATGGTAGAACGCCATGTCTTTTAGAGTGTTGTTCTTGGAGGAGAAATAAAAATGCTTAATAATAAACTATTTTGTTTATGACTTGAAATAAAGCTGGTAGGTATTATCAGCTTGACTTTTAAGCTTTGGTCAACTAAAACAGCACAAAAGCAAACCTTTGTGAGATTTCTGTTCAATAAGACCTGTAGTCACTCTTCAAATATTTATGCATAAATTCAATCTAAATAATTGCATTGACTTTAGTGGGTTGTTTATGCATACAATTGCCAGAATTGAGTTTTAGTATTAAATCTATAATGTAGCCGAAGATTCATGATATTTGGTGTTATATAATGTGCAGAATGTTGCAGTCATTTCTCTGATAGCAAAACTCTGTATACTACATTCACTTTCATTTGAAATGTAAATAGGGAAAAAAAAGTTTGAAAAGAATCATGGACCAAGTATCACACTCATTGTGGTACCAAATAACATTATTTTTAAAGTTCATATAAATTCCATTTCATTAGAAAATCAGTAACAACTTTGAATACTGTTGTCTTTAACTTAACAGGACAGAAGCTGGAAGCAAAGAGCTTGTGGGACTTGCTTCTACTAAAAATCATAAAGTTTAAATCCATTCTGTATGGTTCCTGGTGTCAGAATGGGCTGTAACCAATTTCATGTCGGAGACTGGGAAGGTCATAGCTGTTAGGCCAGTCTAAACACTGGGTTTACAGCTGACTGGTAGATGGAAACATGAAAAAGCACTGAAAAAAAATCAGTGTTCTTGTATGTGTCTATTAAAGGCCATTTTCTCTGAAAGTAACCAGCCTCTTAAGAGCTTTGGTTTTAACTAACACAATATTTTGTTTCCCTTTCATGTACTTTAATTTGATGAAGCAACAGATACTCCTTAAGCTCCTTGGGAGTCTTGAGCAAAGTATTTTCATAGAATAAAACGTATTTCAGAACTGAGCAATAGCAGAAAATATTTTTTTGAGATGCATGAGAAATTTGAGTGACTTTAGGTGGTAAAATGACAAGGCGTTGTCTCCTGTTGATAGAACCTCCTCTATGCCTCATTCCTTTTATCTTTATATTTTTTTTCTGCTAAGAATGTGTATTGTTTCCTGTGAGAAGCAACAATTCCTTATGGATAATATTCTCTGTTCTGCAATTTCTTAAATAGATCACATAAAAGTACCAGGAAAGATGTATAAAATTTTGATTATGAGTAGTCTCTAGATTTTTTGAAGAGGATCATTACCACACCAAATCAGCTTTCATATATGTCTTCACAGTGAAAAATCTTCTTTGCTTCTCAGTATTATTTTTTCTGATTGACAATAAACTTTCTGCAGCACTTCTCTCAAACCATTTTCTTATTTCTTCATGGGTAGCTTCTCTTCTGTACTCACTTCTCTCCATCATATTTTGACTTATTAATGTCAGACTTTCCAGAAATAAATGTATTTAAGCCAAAATTTGAGGGGTGATAGTGCAGTTTTATTAGAGTTCAGAGCAAACAGTACTGTTGAAATTTGGGCTTTCATTTAGTCTGCTAAGGCCTGCTTCTTCAAAAGTTGTTGTTTGCAATAAGCCCCTCTTATGACAGTCTTTGACAGATTCGGTGTTTAGCATGAGATCTTGACTCCAGCTATACAATTCCTTCCATTTCTCTCTCTTTCCTGCATTTCTAACAGAAATATTTTAATCTGCATGTGCTACTAGCTCAACATCTAACTTTTTACGTATATATGTATTTGGAAGTAGGTTTCCATTTTCCAACCTGGTCTTTTTAAATTTATTTTTACTTTATTTTTTAATGGAAATTGCTTATGTTGTTCCATGTTAGTATTTACTCTAAACTGAATTTTAAGACAGTGAAAAATCAAACTCTTCCTTCATTAAGTAAGCTTCTTTGTATTTATAACATGCAGTATTAATTATTTAATAGACACCATATCATATTTTAGCCCACAAGAAACCTAGCGAGTTTCATACTGGGGCATCAGCACGGGGTTTGCCGGAGGGAAACTTTGCTTTTTGAACAAGACAGAAGACATATTGATTTAATGCTCAGGACTCCAGCAATTTATGTACAGCATGATACTGAAACATTGTGTGGAACTCAACATTAAACTGAACAATAACCTTAGAATTAACCAGTAGGCATAGAAAAAAACCCCAACATGATCTTAGTTACCTCATCAGTTATGTAATACAGTACTTATTTACTTCAGCATAAGTCATATATGCAGAAATAGATGGATGACATGGGGTTTTGATTTTCATTTTTCATTGTATGGCTGTCTTAATTGTTGAACTAAGCTTTTGTGAAAAAAAGTAGCTTTGACTTAATACTGATGTGTAGGAGAAAATATTTGGGATGTTTTTGCAATGATATGCCAATTTTGGAAAAATGTGAAATATTTTAAAGAACAGTTTAGATTTGGTTCTATTTCATTACTTGTAATATTTAAGACAGGATAGATTCCTTATTTTTCAGAGTAGCACAAGGTATATGTTCATATGTATAAGCCTTGTGGTCTCAGAATTACTCAACAGAATAATCCATTATTACTTTTACCCCCCAGATATTCTTATGGTTGCTATTATATGGTTGTAGAACAGACATAGCACGAACCAAATTCCAAGTGACAGTGGTCAGGAGCTTCTGTAAATGGGGTGCAACCTGTTTATACATTCTCTGTCTTCTGTTTCTGTTTAGCCCTGAGGTTAGAATGATGAAAGTAAGGAGAATGGGGGTTGTAGCTTTAATAACTCTAATATGTAGGTAACTTTATCATGTCACATTTGAGGCTACTAGGACAAGGCTGTATTTAATTTGGCATTTCATTATAATTTGATTGGCAGATTGTACCTACATTTGTTTTGCTTTTTTTTCCCCTGGGTCTTGGAGAAAAAGAATACTCAGACCTAAGGTACAAATACTGGTTTCTATTTTTCAAAAAACTCAGCCTCAATTACTTGCTCTTTATGAATGGAATTCTACACATTCACAAATGTTTTCTTAAATCATTGATTAACATACGCTGTTTTTAGCAACTGCTACTTCACACTGCCACTTGTTAATTCATAAATTGGTTCATTGAGTCTAGTACAATGGAACCACAGTGGTCATATATTTCTTGAAATAACAGAATGATACACACCATCAATCTCAAGACTTCCTCTCCTCTTTCTGTTGTAATTCAGTGCCCACCAAGCTTCTGTAAAAAAAATGATTCAGACCTTTTTCATAGATCTAGGCACTATCATTAACATCACAGGCAGTAAATTACACTGTCTTCTATCAGATTGACAAATGGAGGTTCTGCTAAAGCATCTGGCATGCTTCTATTAAAAAGGAGATGCTTTTTTTTTCAGATGGAAAAGCCTTTCAAAAAAGTCTATCTATCATAGCTGAGTTCATTGTTTCTTGAGTTCCTAGGTATTATATACTTACTTTTTTGACTTTGTTTTCTATTGATTAGTGTTCTTAGACCCTGTAATTTTGACTTTTATATCTTTTAAACACACTTCTTTGTATATGCTCCTATAGAGTGAAATTTTTGAGTAAAGGAGAGGGCATTAGGGAATAAAATATATTTATTCTCCTTTAAGGAATTTTCGATGCAGATATACAATTTCATGTGGGCAGCTACCACTGAACATGACTTGGTGTAGTTGTTTTCCTCTATCAGTGATCAATGAGTTCAGTTAGTGTGGCTTTAAAATCCTAACACTGTAATGCATGAAGAAGAGATAACAACCATCAGGACCCTATTTTGTTCAAAATTTTTTTTTTTGATGTTTCAGCACTACCCAATTTTATCAGCATATCCCTTTATGTGTTTTGTTTCTTTTGTTCTTTAAATGTAATAAGATCCCATTTTTCTAATTATCTATGTAACAATACGCAACCTCTAGTATTGAAAACCTCTACATAAATTTTGTCGTTGCATAACTACAAAATTTATCTATCTTCATGTGTTTCACAAAGACCTAATTTAATAATTCAGTAGCTTTTTGAAAAAAAAAAATCATTTCAGGTCAGAAAATCATCCAAAACTGTGTAAGAAGAAGACAAGGAAAGTTTCTTTCTTCTAAACAGTGACTCCAAGCATGGTCTTTAAGTAAAAGCTTCTAACACACACAGGTGTTGGTGTTTCTGTTGCTTTGAAGATCCAGAGAGACATAAATCTAATTGAGGAAACAACCAAATTAAAATTTTAAGAGTCATGAGGAGGCAAGACACATTGGATCTAGCATGACAGAACTCTCTAAAGCTTGGATTTTCATTTACTAGATTAGTATGTATTAATGAATACAACACCTTGGCTATGCCATACACTTTAACTATGCCACTTGTGAGCTATTACAAAATAGCTTCTTTCTTAGCTTACATGACACCTCTCAGAGCAGCAGAAGACAGGCTGTTGATGCAATTCAGATTTCAACTATATGAATACACATCCTTGGGCTTCCTGACTTTACAAATTCAATTATAGCTAAAAGTGCTATGAAATTAAGTTGAGGTAACCATTAAAATAGTTATCTCAGCCGGACGTCCTTACATTACCTTTACATTTGAATATTAGCACTTTTTGGGATATCCTGTTAAAGATTACTCAGGAATGGATGTTACTGGAAGAGGTTAGGAATGACATTTCACCTTTGTATATGAGCTGAGTGATAGCTGCCATGACAGTGCACCTCTTATTTGTACAAGGTATCTTCAAAGCATTTTTATATTGCCTAGAACTACCAAACTCCTCTGTGTTTATGCCCACTTGAAAAAGCCTGTCAGGAGTTTCACAAGAACTAGGAACTTTCCTCAGTGGCGGTTTTTTAGGAGAAGTAATTCTAAAAATGATTATTAGGGCATTAGGAAGCCATCAAGTCCAAAGTATGGAATTCCAAACACAGACGAATTCTTCACAATAAGTTCTGTATGTTGTGCTAAGTCTTTTCCACTGACTAAAAAACTTTGGGTAGCTCTGTGCTACCACACAGTTACAAATAATAACACAAGAAATTGCCAGTGATTGTACACAGTAGGTGACCGTACAGAATGAACATTTACCACAGAATGGAAAAATACATTTTGGCTACATTTTGAGTATAGAAAATGAAGCCAAGACTTCTGTAAGAAGGAAACGCAAGGATGAATAGGCATTTCTAAGAACAATACATTCTCTCTCCTTCTTGAGTGATGCAGAGTGGTTATAGAGCTATATTTCTTGTGGAACATATATTTTCATAGGAATTCTTGCAACCTACACTCATTGCTTGGCAATGGAAAGACCATCTGGTTCCAAAAGCTTTTTAAATCACTTCCTCTGTGCCATTGCATTCACTGCTTCTTTCTCTATGCGTGTTACTTAAGCATTCTTGGATTTGTTTTAAGGCAAAGTCTCTCAAAATTAAAATAAAACTCACACTTCCCAATATACGTCTTCTAAACAATGTATAATTTCATATGCTGAGCCACAAAAGGGGGGAAATATTGTTTCAGCATAGAAAAACAATTTTTGAACCTCCCACTTCTGTAATACAGTACTGTATTCCCTTTAGACACAGAATACATAGGTCTTGAAATACATTAGCTGTGGGATACAGCAATTTCATGTATGCCTGTGTTGCGAATTTTACTAGCAGGTACATTTTTTTTTTTTTTAATGAGAGAATTATAAGAAAAATAAGAAGAGATGTTGGGTCAAGTGGAAAGAGTGAGAAATTTCACATGACTGGAGTTATATATGCTTGGAAAGAAAAGGTTCAAAATATGGATTCGTATGAGTGCGACACAGTACAGAACCGGAATCCCTAAGTTTATGCATCATCCTTGCTGTGACAAGAATGCAGCAGAGATATAGCCTTCAGTTATGATGGAAAGAAAAGTGCCTAAAAAAGAGAATTCTGAGGAGGTTTCTGAAATTCAGAAAGTAAAAAAATTAAACAAATCCAGGCCTTGATAAAAAAGGATCTCCTTGGAAGGACAGAAGTTTAAACCTGTTCTGTCTTGTGTATTTTTTTTCAAATTAACTTGTGAAATACATGGAATATTCTCAGTTATATTTGCATATCAGCTGATTTCTTCAGGTGTAAAATCCTCTCAAGTTTTCTTTAAATGTTCAGTACAGAGAAAGGTTGCTATGGCTTTCACTCCTTTCTTTACTGCAAAGACTGGTATCTCTGTGGACATTTATGGTGTTTTGTCTTGCCTTATTTGCAAATCAGTACTGAGAAGCAGGTAGGTTTCCTGTGTTTGCTTCAAGTATGGTTGGCGTTTCTGTGTATCTAAAATTAAAACTTATTATTGGGAAAGTTTTGTGACTGTTACCCTAACAGTTATGAAGTTATATTGCAGTTTGGGTAGATTAACAACTTAGTATTTGAATAATTCTCAAGAAATAGCTTCACATATATGGAAAGACACTATAGTAATTGCAATAATATCTTGACCAAGAACAAAAGGTCAAAACTGCTTCTAGATGGTAAGTTAGGACTAGTGATCCTGGAGGGAGGTGTTTGCATTTGAATAAATGACTAGAAACCAATATACAAAAGTAGTTATATATATACAAAAGCAATGTATGTAATAGGAAAACAACAAAACTGACAATGGCTTCCCTGCTATGGTTTTCAGCCTAAAATTATCTTTAAGATTTTTAAATGTAGGAAGATCACATATATTTAGGAGTAGAGGTTTTTTTGTTTTGTTTTTTGGGGTTTTTTTGTGGCTTTGGTCTGCCTAACCAATGTTTTTTCCTTTTTTCCTTACTGGCAATTGTATGCAAATAGTTTTCAGGATCAGTAATTAAGAGAGAACTTCATTGCTTTGGTGTGGCATTCTTAGGGTTGAATGTCAGAATGTTTTCCAAACGCTGTTATTGTATATTACCCTGCAGGAGTTTAAAATGCAGCATGGTAAATCTCATCTTAGAGGCATGGGTAAATGTGAAGCTATACCCCTAAGATAAGGTATGTGAGAAATGTAGAGCGCTTCAATACTAAAGGAATCTACAAAAAGAAGTTGTTGGTACATTTTAAGCTTTTAAAAATAACCTAGTTTCTGTAATTATAAGAGTGAGAGCTAAATTAGGCAGCATCAGTTAATTTCTAATTAATTTTATGATTTCTTTTTCCCTCTTTTAACCTTTATTCAATAAATGTCTTTTTCCTTTTATACATCTTTATATCCTTGTATGAATATGCATCTATTCAGCAACACTAATGTCTTTTATTTCTTCTGAAAGGCAAAATGTATGTTTCACAAGTACATAGTAGTATGGAAACATTCTTGCAGGATTTTCTCCTCCCAGAAATTAATTCCCTAGTTGCAATAAATTATGGAAACATGATAGGACAAACAATACTGTAGTTCATTATGTTTATTTTCTTCTCCCAAAAGCACATTTTTAACTTACTTTCTGTTGCTTTTGGAATACTTAATTACCTTAACAAAACATAACACACTCAGTAGCCTTTGGAAAAAAGTGATNACTCTCTAACAGTTTAGAGTTAGAAAGTGTATGTTTATTATAACGGCCGGGCAGCACGTGGGATAGCTCCCTAATGCGCACTGCGAAGTTCACAGGTGATTACAAAGCCTTTTATTTACAATAGTGTTGAATATACAAAATACAAATGCATATTCATACTCTTGTCACCTCCTCTTCTCCACTTCGTATGCTAATTGGCAAGAAGGCCATTAAGCATGCGTGGTTTGTTCCCTGAAATGAGTCAGTGGTCTTTTCTGAGGAGGGGTCAATTAAAATGACGTAGTAAAAGGAGTCTTCCTCGTTCTGACCTTTCTACCTTTGCAGTGTATTCGTGACAAACATGACAGACGAATCCTTGGTAGAATTTAGGGTTTCCTGTGTTCGGTCTGGTTTTTAGCATGGGGAAGTCTTGGCTATTGTTTTGTATTGCCAGAACAGCTTAAAATTGACAAGCAATGAGTTACTAGATCCGGGGTAGCTTATCTGAATCCGGCTTCTGTTAGCCACAGGCAAAGGCTTATCTACCTACTTCAGCTAACTCAGCAACATCTGCTTTGACTATGATCTTAACTCTCCTAAAATCCTTAATTTCTTAAAATTAACATTTCACTCCTTCCTCTAATGTAATCTGGATAGTCAGAAGAAACTGAAACTACTGATAAATTCACCTACCTGTAAAAAATAGATGGGATTTCTACTAAAATATCATGTAATAGAGTGAACTTTAAAATGCTTTTAGTCTAAATAAATAGCGTCCCAGTGAAGAGAAAAAGAAGAAAACAAGTGGAAATATTTCCGAGGAAATGTAGAACCCCGGATTTTGTAAAAAAAAAATAATCTAATATTGGCACCCAGCAAGAATTTTTATTTAAAATACTAGATTCTTTTAAGTTCAACATGACATCAACCAACTTTCAATTATCCATTTTCCAAAAAGGAATTCCCACACTCCGGTTAGTTTTCCAAATATACCGCACCATTCATGAAGAGAGCTGGGAGTCCTCACAATGCATTTCATATTCAGAGCCATTGCATTAAATATCTAAACAATCTTATCTGGACACAGGAACAGGTGTTAGGTAGAGGAGGCATTCAGTTTCACTTGCCTGAGGCTGACTTTATTGCCTTTCAAGACCTTGAAGGATTTGTTAGATTACTTCAGCATTTACAAAACTTCATGGAGCTTGATGTATAATTATTCCTTCTACAGGGAAGCAGAAAGTTTATGTTTTCTTTTAAAAAAATTGATGGATGGAAGTGCAGTTTTGCAGAATGGGATGGTGTTAGGCCATTCTCACAGGCACTTCAGTGCTCTTGTTTGTGTTAGTATGTTAAATAAAGCCTGTCATTTCCTAGAACACCTAATGATTAGACTTCAGATAATTTTCCTCTCAAATCTGTGCCACTGTGCAGAAATAATTTAAGGCTCATCAGACCATAGTTTTCTAGCTCAGTGAGTACAGCACTTACCTGGGGGAAGGATAGACTCAGATTTGAATTTCTCCCCCAAGCTAGATGTGAAGTTTTTCTTCAAAAAAACATTCAATAAAAGACTGAAATGCACTTATTCAAAGGATGAAAAGCTAAGCCTCTTACAATGAGGCCAAGAACCCCCCTGTCAGACTAAAGCAGGTTACTTAGGGTCCGTGCTGCTAAGCAGCTCAAGGTATTCCAGCTGGGGAGATGGTAGATGTTGGTACTATCTGAAGTTGAGGAAAAGAATGAATCTTGGTTTTCTTCTACCATGTCAAAATCTCCAGCTAGATTTTTTTTCAAATGAAGACAGTGGCACCCTTATTGTTTCTCCTAGCTTGATTTTTTAATACAAGTATTGGGTTTGCATGGCCAGGTTTTGGTAGCAGGGGCTCTTACAGCAGTGGCTTCTGTGAGAAGCTCTTGGAAGCTCCCTCCATGTCCAGCAGAGCCAACACCAGCTGGCTCTAAGATAGATGTTCCACTGGCCAAGGCTGGGTGCATCAGAAATGGTGGTAACATCTCCGCAATAACATATTGAGGAAGAAGATTAAAAGAAGTTATCAGCAGGTGTAATTGCAGCCAGAGAGGAGCAGGGTGAGAACATGTGGGAGGAAGCACTCTGTAGACACTAAGACAAGTGAGGAAGGAGGGCTGGGAGGTACTCCAGGTGCTGGAACTGATATCCCCCTGCAACCTGTGGTGTAGACTGTGGTGAAGCAGCTGTAATCCTGCAGCCCATGGAGATCCCTGGGGATGCAGAGATCCCCCTGCAGCCTGTGGCCAGAGCAGGTGGGTGCCTGAGAGGAGGCTGTGACCCTATGAGAGGCCCATGGAGAGAGGAGCTCATGCTGGAGCAGGTGTCCTGGTAGGAGTTGTCACCCTGTGGTGGACTGAGGGTACAAATGTCTGTCCTTGAAGCACTCTCTGTTTGTCGAGATCTGTTAGTAGGATAGGCTCGCACTGGACAAATTAACTGGACAAATTAACATTAAAAGAACTGTCTCACATGGAAGGAGCAGGGCATGGACTTCTCTGCCTGAGCAGCTGGAGAAGCCATGGGTGATGAACTGACTGTAACCCACATTTCCTGTATCCCCACATGCCTCCTTTGGTAGGTGGCAGAGCTGGGAAGGAGGAAGCACTGGGGTGAAGGTGTTTTTAAGGTCTTATTTTACTTCACATTACCATGTTCTGATTTTGTTAGTAGAAAATTCAGTTAATACCTCTAATTCAACTCTGTTTTGTCTGTGATGGTATTGGGGAGTGATCTCTCCCAGTCCTTATCTTAACCTATAAACCCTTTGTTATATTTTCTCTCCCTTGTCCAGTTGTGGAGAGGANCCCTGCAGCCTGTGGCCAGAGCAGGTGGGTGCCTGAGAGGAGGCTGTGACCCTATGAGAGGCCCATGGAGAGAGGAGCTCATGCTGGAGCAGGTGTCCTGGTAGGAGTTGTCACCCTGTGGTGGACTGAGGGTACAAATGTCTGTCCTTGAAGCACTCTCTGTTTGTCGAGATCTGTTAGTAGGATAGGCTCGCACTGGACAAATTAACTGGACAAATTAACATTAAAAGAACTGTCTCACATGGAAGGAGCAGGGCATGGACTTCTCTGCCTGAGCAGCTGGAGAAGCCATGGGTGATGAACTGACTGTAACCCACATTTCCTGTATCCCCACATGCCTCCTTTGGTAGGTGGCAGAGCTGGGAAGGAGGAAGCACTGGGGTGAAGGTGTTTTTAAGGTCTTATTTTACTTCACATTACCATGTTCTGATTTTGTTAGTAGAAAATTCAGTTAATACCTCTAATTCAACTCTGTTTTGTCTGTGATGGTATTGGGGAGTGATCTCTCCCAGTCCTTATCTTAACCTATAAACCCTTTGTTATATTTTCTCTCCCTTGTCCAGTTGTGGAGAGGAGTGATAGAGAGGCTTTGGTGGGTCAGCCGGTGTCAGCTGACTGCATACAAATATATTTAGCTGCATGCTTTATCTAGAGCTAAGTGAAGTTAAGGTGTTGTAGTTGTTCTCAGAGCAGGTTAACTACTCAGTCTTTCAGAAGGAAAGAAAGAAGACTGCCTACTTTGAAAATCATAGTTTTCCAAAAATTGTGCTATTCAGACAGGAAAATGATCATTGTATGCCATCCTTGAGAACGTGTTAATGGATAAAACCTGAAACTAAAGGACCTGGGGACTTTTAGACCATAAAGGTTTCTATTTACGTAATCTTGTCATAATTCTTTCTGCTGGTCTTGGGCTACATACCAAATTCTCTTTGACTTCAGCAGTATTCAAGGGCACTTAAAAAAGCAAGCATTTGTCAAAACCACACACATATTTCTTGCATTTCAATGACAACAGTGTATCTCCTTAATATTAGTGTGATAATCAGTACCAGAGTTATGCTGAGATTTCTTTATAAATGATTTTGTTATTTATATCTAAATAAGTAATATGGTTACAATTAGGTATACTTGTAGAATTCTATTATTCTATTTTCCACTTGTACTTTTCAATAATTATAGCTGCACACAGCTCTCATCTGCAGAATGCAATGGCTTCCTTCCAAGTTATGCTTGAGTTTCTCTGCAGGACAATAGATGCAGTGAACAAGCAATGCCTAAAGGCGTTAGCACAGAGTTCAGGACATGCTAAAGATGCTCTCCAGAAGCAGCAATCTTAGATACCATTATCTAAAAAAAGTTTCTACTAAACCTATTTTGATACATTTTCGTAAACTTTGTCATTCACTCTATGATCTGATCCTTCTCAGAAAATTTGACCACCTGTCACTTAGACACAATACTTATGAGACAAAAATTTCTTGCTTGATGATCTAATGCTATTGGGCTTGGGAAATAAAAATCTGAAAAGCAGAAAGTTTTTCATTCTAAATTGAATTAGAAAAAAATATTCCTTTCTCTATGATAAAGACAGCTTCTATGCATAGTGTTATCCCAGACATAAATAAATGAAAGTGAAAAAAAAAATCTGAAACTGATGTAATTGCAGAGCTTTATTACCATAAATGTTTAGATAAATCCTAATATTTCTTTATCTTCTAGTTGCAACTACCAATGACTTTTTAGTCATTACTATGCCTGTTATATTTAGCCCTTAATTTTGTACAGAGTGTTTCTGGCCCTAAATTGCCATTTTGATTATTAAGATGAAGTTAAAAACAGCCTTCTTTCATCTGGAAAGCTTTAAAAGTAATGTCCAAATGAAAGATGTGAAATCATGGTTCAGGAAGTGGGGGATCCCCTTGCGCCAACAGGACCCTACAGGAAGAGTTAAAATACTGTACTTAGAATAGTATGGTTTCTGTCCCAAGCACAGAAATTAATGTAGCCTATGCTTTGGAGACTCTAAGAAACTGAGTCTGTCTCCAAACTGAAGAAAGAAAACAAACCACTAGGTAACACTAGATATAGTATGGCCCTAAACCATTGATCAGTTGTAACAAACTTCCATTTTTAAATGTTGTGCGTTTTTAATGTAAATTATCTAAAGCTGGAATCCCCTATGTAAAAGCACCTAAAATCACCCATGGAAACTCCAAAGCATGGAGAATTATTAAGGATAACAATTTCAAAAAGTAGCTTTGTATTTCTAAATTTGTTTGGATTTCTAGATGTTAATGGAAGTAGTTATCTCCCCCTGTCTAACTGTTCAGCTATTAAAGACACACTTCAAGACATAAACCCAATAGCAAGGAACATAGTAGTAATTAGGACTATTAGTGATGTCTCACCTTGCCTCTGCATTTCCAAGTGTACACAAAGCTCCTGCTGTGGAATAGTGTTTGGGTGAAGACCTAGGTAATTCATGACTGAATTACAATGGAAAGAAAAAGTTTCATTTTGCCTTAAAACAGCAACAAACACCTTTAAAACAGCAGCACCTCAATTTCCTATGAAATATCATACCACAGAAGAGTCAATGTGTACAGTGACTAGCTTTAAATAATCTTTTATGATATTGTATGTCATGCTATAGGAAGAAATTTTCAAGTATTATTTCTTGAGATAGGAACATACCTTTTTATTTATCATCATTTATAAACTCTTTGTAACTTTCTAGACTAATGTGCAATTAGCAGGTTGTGACATCCCACCCTTAAGGGGAAGGGAGCACCCAAGATTTGTACACACATAGTCAAAAGGAATGATGGAAGTCAGAGGAAGCAAAAAATCTCACAAGGTTTTGTTAGTAAATTGCACAGTCGGCATGGAAATAGGCATGTTAGTCCTTATAAAAAACTATATTGCTAAAAAAATAAATTTAAAAAAAGAAAAAGAAAGAAAAGTTAGGCTATAAAATATTGTCTGAGGAATCATTAGCATAGTTTCCGGGAAATGAGAGAAAAAAAATATTAAAAAACACAAACCTGTTATTTTTATTACCTACTTTGTTTTTTTTTTGTACATCAAGGAAGTCAGAAGATTACTGTTGCTTTCTTTCTACTTTTTAAAACAAATAAAAGCAGCTGCGATATATTTACTTGTCAACCATTCTTGCAGTCTTCTGTGTTCAGTTTTTAAATTTGGAGTATTTGCATTCAGTTTTGAAAAAAGCTGGAGAAGGATTTTTTGCCTGAAAAATGAAAGAATCTGCAATAAGCAAATTTCCCCTATTACCTGCAAAGTGTAGGTTAACTGGCCTTTTTTAACATAAGCATATCTTATTAAGAGAAAAACTTTTACATTTTTTAAAAGTTGCATTAGAGTAAAATCAAAATGTTCACTGCATGTACATTTAGTCTCTGTATGCAAAAGAAACCATATATAAATTAATTTTTTAGCTTTTTTGAACTGGAAGTGGCAGCTATCATCAATATTAGACTTAGTTTGTTCCCACAGCTTAAGATCACTATCCACTTTGTGTAGTGATAGATGTGTCTAACCCTAGGTGGACAATTGGTGCACAATGTTATCATGTGCACATTGGATATTCAACCCCAGGTTCAAGGGGGTGTCAGAGATCCAAACATTTATTTAGGCATGTGGATTTAAAGGGAAGGCTGTCGCACAGAAGTAAGCGGCCTGCTATCGCTACTTATCTTCCATTGTTGTAAAGAGATGATGGCAATTATTAAATGAAGGGAAAGGGAGATTTGTTAGAATGGTTTTTGCTATTTCTTTGAGTTTAAGATATCATCTTGAGAAAAAGTGATAACACTTCGTGAAAAAGTCTATGATTTTTTAATACTTATTATAATATCCCTCTAGCAGACTTTATTGCTGTTGGCACTGAATCAAATAGGAGCAGCCTGGCCTTTCCATTTCTTTTCTCTGTCCTAACAATGTGTTCCTGCTGCTTTTCGAGATATTGCACAACAAAATTCACAAAATCTGCGCTGCTACTCACATATCCTTTAAAGCTGGATCTACTGTTCAGACTGAAGTGACAGAGACTGCTATATACTTTGAATCTTAATGTAACAAAGCTAATAAAGTCAATTCTATCATTTCAAGACATAAGTAGTGATGTAGAAGGTCACTGTACACATGAAGCTCCTCTTCGGTAGCTGAATATGGAGGAGTATTAATAAGAACTGGGATTACCGTGTCTCACCACTGCTCCTGTATTCTACCTGAGGGACATTATGTGAAGGAATTCAGCCAAGACAAGATTTTGTGTCCATGCATTGTGTGTGCAGTAGCAAAAAATTATAAATTCATTCAAATATACAATATTCAGAGAAGCAATAAAACAGCTAATATAGAAAAGGAGACACAATGCTGTACAGTGAACAATACTCTGTGGCAGTTCACTCTGTGATCATATTACCTGTATAATTCTGCCAAGGTCAGTGAGAGCTTGAGCTGTGTGCTGCATAAATACTGGAAATGCAAGTTAAATTTTCTCCTGAGTCAACTACTATTTTTATGCTACTTCTTGAATTTGATCTGGGAATGAGCATTAGTGTTGTGTAGTGCTTTCCCCTTCTGTTGAATTAGTGCGTCAGTTTCAGAGCATGGAGATCTGTCCACATTTCTTGCTCCATAATAAAGCAAACCCAAGAAAACCCCAAACCTTGCTGTACTGGTGAATGTGAAGTTGATAATGAAAATAGAGTGCACATTTTGTACTGTGGTCATTCAGAACACATTTATGGTTCCGGCTTCTTCTGATCAAGCCAAGGAGAAGGTCACTTTCATTTTCCTATACCAGATCTATATTTTTCCTAAAGAGGGTGTGCAAGTTTACTAGTCTGTAGCCTAGCATCTGTTCATTGTTTCTCTGGATACAGAAGTATGTTTGAGATTTTTTGGAAGGTTTGACAAATGGAATTATAGCTGCCTTCAGCACCTGGCATCTAAGAAAACAAGATAGTGATTCACTTCCTGAACTCTATCAATATTTGGTGGCAGGGTCTTGTGCTTTCATCTGACTTTTGGGTGATGGTTTCTGTCCGCCAGTTGCTTAGAGATGGAAGAGAAACTTCTTCAGCCTAGGGAAACATCTTATTTTCTCCCTTTTTTCTTTCCGATATGACTAAGAATTAGAAAAAAAAAAATGGCATCTAGGAATCTGTAGTCTCTCTGGTATGCAGTTATGTGTGAAATGTCTTGGAAAGTAGCTGCAAATTCGAAGTGATCTTCACATTTTGGGGTTTGTGTATGGGCAGTGTGAAAAACTAGTAGTGATCTGCTGATAAATAGGAGGTATTATACGGAAATACAACAGAGTGGCCTTCAGACACAGATATACCAGCAATTTTTTGGGTGGATGTAGGAGCCGCCTTTGCTGATGCTGACATTTTGCAGAACCAATTGAGAAATAATGGTCTGCTGGAAAAGTTACATTAACACTTTCTTTTAGTTGCCTGCATCAGCACTGCCATAGAGAAAGGCTGTCAGGCAAAAGGCTCTTAAAAAATAATACTAGTGGCATTAACATTTGCACAGGTGAAATATGAAATTTTAAAATAAGCACTAAAAAAGCACTGTTAAGTAGCAGCTCCTCTATTTACAGGTCAAATGTGAGGAATGTACACAAGTTTTTCAGACTTCCATTTTCAAGGGTTTTTTTCATTGTATTATATCTCTAAATGCATCAGCAATTCACTGAATATCACCAAGGTCACTTGCTCAGTTCAATGAACATTTGTTAATATTCCTCTACTATCCTTTTATCACTCCATACTGTTATCATAGATATTGAGATACTTGATAGAAAGGTCATTTGATTTTGAAACTCTGGCTTTTTTTAGTATACTGAGTGTTCCTATGAATCAAATAATTAATGTGGTCTGTAAGCTTAATGTGAATGCAAACTGCAGCATCCTGGCTTGTTTCTAATCAACATTAGAGATGTGCCAAACTGTCAACAGCTCATGAGCAATATGAACACTACAGTTCTTCACACCCCTTTGAGTTCACATCAATCATTTGAAAATAACATTTTTTTTTCAGTATGAACTGTCACTATCAATTTGAATAGTAGCTGTACGGCTGGAATTTGTCCAATTTTTCAGCAAGCCATTTGGTACATTATGTCATGAAGCAAACAACTTGCAAAAGCAGATTCTTTTCATGATGCTTGTAGGACAGAAATGCATGTTTAAGCATTTCAAGCTTCCTTTGCCAGGTGAGACTCATCTTTCATCTGTAAAATCTAGAGATTATTTAAAGAAAGGAGGCTTCTGAGACCTTATCTAGTATATTATGATGCACAGAATTTTAAATGTTTTTTCACTACTTAATATTTTGATAGAATTAACAAGGTAATAATCAAATAAGAACTTTCTGAAATGCTATATATTTCTTCATCTTGTGCAGCATATAGTCTGTAAATTATTTTAAAAATCAGTTTACCAGATACTTACAGTACTCCCCAAGAACTTGTTACTGGTCATTGAACGTCTATATTGTGCATTCATTTTATATTTGAGGATATTAGATATATTTAATAAATTTAATGCAAAATGGGATCATTTTCTGCTCTTTGCTTAATATCATGGGCTTTTTCCTGTTTTAATTTCCCTGGCTCTATCACGGGTTAACACTTACTGACAATAAAACTATGTGTAAAGAATCAAAATATTTATCATTGAAGCACACCAGGACAGACATTTTATACCTTTCCAACAGACATATCAACAAAAAAAATTAAACTGATTAATTTTTTTACAAAAATTACAACATTTGTTTCTCTCTGTTTTAGAGAAAAATCTTCTAAACTTTTCTAACAAAATGTTTTCCTTTCTTCTTCCCATTTCTGACAGACCACAGAAACAACCATGAGCATCACAGTTTTTCCTTCTTTATCGGCAGTGAAACAGGGATTTGGACAACATAAGAAAGCTTTTGAGGCTTTATATCCATGCTTATTTCATTTTTTTTTTCCCAGCTGACTAATCTAAGAAGCCTGAAGAACTTTGAAAATACTTTGAGGACATGAAAAGTATGACTTGTTTTTCCCTGAATATCTCATGAATATGTGAGCTAACTTCTAATCAATTAATTTGATTTTTTTTGTTCCAAAATCTATTTTATCAAAATTTGAGAAAAAATCAGCAATAAGAATCATAGCTCTACCTATCATGCCTTTTTGAAAAGGAAAGGAAAAGGAAAGAGATAAAAATAAAGAAGAAAATAATAGATTCCCATTAAAACTACAAAAATTCAATGAACTACAGAATCTGATAGTATATTGCTTGATCATATGAATTTATGAAAATTGGATTGTAGTTGGGCACCATCTTTTAATAAGCAGTCTACTGCTTGATCATGTAATACTTGTGAATTCCAGTCTCTGATTTACCCAATGAGAATTGATGGAGTGAAGCACAGAATCAGAATTCAGCTTTAATTTTTATTGTCTCTATACTAATATTTAATATTTTAGTTATGTTGACCATATGTCAAGGTTTACTGAGCACTTATGCTTCTCTCTGACTACAACATAAAAAAGACTATTTAAGAAATTATCCCACTAGAAACTTCTCCTAAGCAAAACTAATATACTCCCAGAGCTGTTGAAACAGAAGTGATAAACCCTATTGTAAGAGTATTTCACCAAGCTTTAATACAGTTTTATCTGGTTTTGAAAGTAGGAGCATGAACAGAAATGTAGAAAATGAGGTATATGATAAAGCATGTAATTATCATTACACGCTTTCAAAAATAAGGATCATTTACGGTGTGCATAATATATTTTCTCCTCTCAGCTCTGTTCTCTTTGCTTATGAAAATGTCTTAATATATTCATGTCAATCTATTATTGATTTAATAGAATAATGTTATTTTTTTCAATAAATATTACAGAGATTGCTGAGTGTGACACCTCAAGGCAAAACCCCCTTGCATTCCAGCTATTAGATATGATTTGTATATCATCAATTATTGATTTACTGTTCCATCTAGATAGTGTAATAGTTGATTTGAAATCTAGCAACCATTATGAAATTTATTACTGTCAAGAGAAGACAATAAGTAATAGGAAACAGCTTAGTCAAATAAAAGAAATCTGTCTGTACCTCTACACTAAGTGAAAATTCCTGTAACTGCTCTTAGGAAAGCGGTGAGTCATGTGATGCAGTAAGGTCATACAAGATAGCATCATCCCAGACAGTTGAAGGGATATATGAATGCTATAAACCAACAAAATATCTGGACTTGCTGTAAGGCCTGAATTTATACACGATGTGAAATTACAGGAAACTCAGCAAACATGCGACAAAAAAAGGTAGCTGTTTAAAATACTCTGAAACAAAGAGCATGTTGGGAAAAGTGGTAGGATAGTTTTAGATGAAATTCTGAGCCCTGTAAGTTCTCACACAGGAAAATATTAGTAGCTGGTGGCAAAACCATTCGAATTTTCCACTACCAGTCTACACCTTTGTTTTAAACAGTTCTGGAGATTTTGTTGTGCCCTTCAGGTACTGGCGGCATCTCAAGAGGCACAAAGAGGAAAATCCTAGGACCACATAAGGTTTTCAGGGGATGCCTTCCAGCATTTGAAAAAGTGGAATTACCATGACTCAAGTTCTGTCCTGGTTCTTTCTTGTGGGAAAATACTTCTGTGCTAAAGTCATACTGTGATGTGTGGAAACTGTTAACGATCTTGACATGCAATCTTGTTTCATTTCTGCCTTTTGTATTTTTGATGATGAGGCTAAATAACACTTTATTTTGAAAAAAATAATATTGCAGTGAATTAGTTGCTACAAATACTGGTATTAGTCTGTCTCTGTAGGTACTCTGCATTCAGAATTCCTTCTGAAATAATAGAAATAATTGTTCAGGATTGCTTTCCAGTGGAGTTTCCAAGACTGTCACAGTGCCTCTGTTAGTCTGTTAGTTAGAATAGGTTTTTACTGGGAGTAAAAGCTGGTTGACCATGCTCTATAAGGGAATTTTGTTATTTCATATAGCTTATCATTGCATGCAAGGTTGCTAATTAGAAGTAATTTAAAACAGCTAACATTCTTTAATATCTCACTGTTTTCTCAAGGTTAAAAAGATATCTTTGTAAGATATCAGTCTAGATTAAAGAAACCCCAAAACCAATAATCCCCCCAAACCCCAAAGGCATTCTTTAAATTCTCTCTGTAATATAAGTTATCTTTTGTCTTCTCTTTTAAGGTCATTTATGTAATCAAACCTTGACTCACTGAGAATAACTGCATTTTTATAAATACCTTAGTCTATGATCAACTGGAGATCACTGTGAGTTTCAGAGGACTCTTCTTGGCAAAGGATCTCTTCATGCCATGGCAATTAACTCTGTTCTTAGAGCATCTTCACATCGCTATGATTAAACCTGAAAACAGTGTCGTTCTAATCTTAGACTCAGGAAATAAACTAATGACACTAGGAAAATAACTTTTTAGCAAAAGAGGATGTTGTACTAACATAACTTCTGTAGTTTTATAGCAACAGAACAGTTAAAAATTCTGGTAGATTAGTACTTTTAGGACATATCATACTACAGTGCATTATCCAGGTTTTGTTATATACCTGAAATGTAAGAAACTTTTCATCAAATATATGCATTAAGCATTTCCTAGTGATGAACAGCATCTCCCACACCCTAATTTTTGTGAGACTCTGCCTCAAGGGCCAAAATTTTATAGATCTATGTTGCAATAACTAGATTCCAGGAAGTTTTTGGTATTTCAGTGCAGGCATGGGTTATGTTGCTTAGAATAGCTTAGTATAATCAGGTGCTGTAGTGTAATAAGGCTTTTAAACATCATAACATATAACAGTTACCTCTCTTTCTTTCACACACTATTAAAAGTCTGCTTTCTGTCTTTAAATTCTTATAATGCTGGCTTTCAACATTCTTCTCTTGAGGATTTTTTATTTCAATTGTTGTGGTAGGGCTTTTTTTTTTTTTTTTTTTTTTTTAAGATTATTCATGTTCTTAACTCATTGATGGTTATATTTCTACATATATGCCGGAATCACTATTTCATATAACTATTCAAGATATGGTTTGGCCTATTGCTGTCAGCCATTCAGTTTTACTGTCTCTGCCAACATTTCTGAACTGGTCGCTCCTGCTCTAATTGTGCCATGCCAACACTTTCCAAAGTGCTACAAAGATGTGTCCAGTTGTTCTCTCTGTGGCTGATCTGCTGATATCTAGTAGTCTAGTTTTCTAAACTTTAACCTTTTGCTTTTCAGATGCACCCGCCTGTTTGATCTAGCCTGGCTGTTTTTCTTTTTTTTTCCATTTGCCCAGGTATTTTCTATTTGTTCACCTGTTGCATTGCATCTATAGATGCAGGTGCTCAAAGTCCAGATTTGAGCCTCAGATGAGATGTGAGTCCAGCTGCATGGCATTGTAAGTCAATGGATACTAGAGATGAAAATTTCCAATCAGGGACTTCTCATATTAATCAAAGAATACTCAGTAGCTGCTTTTGTTGGAGAAAGATCAAGTACACAGTAACAACCAATGGAAAATCTTTGCTGCTTTCGCTTTAAGTGATATGAGAAATATACTTCATTTATTAAATGGAATTTGCAAAAGCATTATATATATATATATATAAATATAAAAATTTCTGTTGCAAGACAGCTGATGAACATCCTAGAGGTGTTTAGTAACTTCCTGAATGGTGATATACGGAAAATGCTTTGAGAATTTGACATGAGTTGGAGAGTTACATTTTAGTAAAAGCAGCTAAACTATTAAAAATTGTTCTGTGCTCAGAAACTGCAATTTCCACGAGTGCAATAAATATTCATAACTGCATATTAAAACAAAAAATTAATACAGTATGTCACTTTCTTGCCTGTGTTCACTGTTATCTCTTGCTTCTTGTGCAGTTTATATTTCATAATAAATTCCTGATACGCTGCAGGGTTACCAACATCGTCTTTAATGTAACATTTCTCTTTGAAGGACTGAAACCAAGTAGTATCTCCAGGGCATCATAAATCTTAGTTTTCACTTGTAATATAGAAACAAGAAAAAGTATAAAACAATATTTAAGCTTCAGACTAGACTAATTTTCAGTATAAAATGGGATTGTTATGACAGTAAATAAATGAGAAGACAAGAGTAAAGATTCTCCTATTTACAAAACCCTGCCAGAAAGAGAAAATAGATAACCCTGGAACCCCAGGGGTATTGCATGATAGAGCAATGTCCAGAAGACTGAAATAATTCACAAGGATTTATTCATCTCTTTGATGTGCATGTCCATACAAGTGAAAAGTGCCTGTGTTCAAATACTCTGTTTAAAAGTCTCATGAAGAATGTAAATAACATCTATTATGTGCCACACCAGTGTGTGATATGATTTTCACAGATCAGAAGTAATTTTGTTAAAAATATAAAATATCTATCAGAGAGTTTTGAAGAATTAGGTAGTTTTAGACGCTGTTCACTAATTGCAGACACCATGGTGCTAAATTTAAGGCATTAAAGCACAGCAGGAGTCTTCTGAGACACAACATTTTCTGTAAGGCCTTTGAACAACTTCACTAGTTTAGAAGCTCTTGGAAAGTCAAGAAAAATAAAGGAGAACAAATCTTCAAATTGCTCAGGTTTCCGAAGTTCTGTCATGTTCTTTTTCAGAGACCCTCTAGGGTTTCCAGCAGACAATAAAAGTGAACAGGCTCACAATCATCAAAAGGGAGGCTAGAACAATCATCTTTTTGATAAGATAAAAAATATGTTTATGATTGTTTAAAGTATTAGTATATAACTTAGCAGTGGGAATACTTCTAATAATGGTGTGTGAAAAAGCATGTGTGTGATAGGGATGGTGTAGGTTTTTGTGAATCACTATGAAAAAACCACCATATTTGGCCTCATTTTGTACTGCTGTAGATTGCTTTATTAATTTGTCTACCAGTGTAAAACAAACAAAATCTTGAAAAACTAAGGTGGTTTTTTCAAGTTAACCATCTCCGGGTTTAAAGGCTCATTGACAAAGCAGCATGCACAAGTCAGAATTTCAAGCCTGCCCAAAGATAATTGGAAGTCTTCGCCTGCATTATTTCAATCATTTACTTTCTACCACACTGAATTATTTATTTGGATTGAAAAAAGCATTGAGAGTTCTAAAAGGTTCCTATAAATTTTCTTCAGACCACACAGAAAGGTACTATTGATTCTAAATTCTAAACACTGTGAAGAGGAGAAATTCGAAGGTATTCCTTTACAATTAAAATTAAAGTGGAAATAATCAGTTTGTTTGAAAGGAAAAATTTCCACTGAAGTAATATAGGAAGATATATTATTTCAGTGGCAATTTTTTTTTTTTTTGTAGTGCACTAAAGCAATGAAAACACAAGTAGTGAACAACTACAATCACATCACACATGAAACAATAAAAACTAAAAATTGCTCAGCTGGACTGAATGCTGGTTATCATTTTAGATGCAACAACATTTTACATTTTTAAGACTAAAGTTTTAAAATTAAACAAACTTATTAGTCTCTGTTAAGGATCTGAACTATATGTTAAAAAGGAGAAAAAAAAAAACCACACCAATCCAATCAACAAAAGAGCCAACCGAGTGAATAAAGAAAAGAAAGCAAAAGAAACAGTAACAGATTTTGAGAAGCTATTTCCTACTCAAATGACTCAGTTTGGGTTGGAATGTTACCCATATGATCTGCAGGGTGTCTGTGAGAAACAGAGCAACAGCTGAATAGGAAATGGCATCTGTGGCTCAGGGAAAGACTTGGCAAGAAGAACAAACCAACAAACAAATAGAAAGGTTAAAAAATGCTAAATGGCCATAAAATTGCAGTCTTGTGAAGCATTGGGGTAGTCTAATTTCTTAATTTTATTTTCTGCTTTTAAGTAAAGACTGCTAGATAGAAAGAGACTCAAACTGCTATTTCCACTGAAAAATAAGATCCTAACACATTCTCTGCAAACACTTTGTAAGTTTTATTTTATGCCTGGTAAAGTACACCAGTAAGGAATACAGTTCTGTGGCTTGCGAACACAACACAGAGAAATGCAAATATTTAAATTGTAGACTGTGTCATCACATCATTGTGGATATGTAGAATGGTGGTAAGAAAGACCAAGCAAAATCAGATAAATGGAAGTGCATATTGAGGAGAAATGTAGCAGTCATTATTCCCGACTCAATTGTTAAAAATCAGTGTAATGTAGGTAATTCTCAGATGACAAAATATCCTCTGAGAAGAACACAGTACTTTTCAAATACCTTGAAAATCTGACATAAAAAGCAACCAAACAATCAAATAGCAAAAGACCAAGAAACAAAACGTACTAGTAAACATCCCAGCACCAGGAAAAAATTTAAAGCTGGTCATAAATCAATGCTGGAAAATTATATTCTCTTATTTCTTTGGAGACCAGCAATTTTGACCATGGAGGGTATAGATATCTGTCTTTACCCATTGCAGCAGCAGCACACAGAACAGAATATGAGGAGACCACAGCTTTGTTACAGAAGCCAGGCAGAAGTAAATTGCAATAGCAGCAGGATGATATAGTGAAAGCTCACACAAAATCCTATGTGTGTGGGATATATCTCACCTAAATTCAGCCAGATACTTAGGATGGGGAAGGGAGAGAGTGCTCATTCAATCCACATATCAGAGGTGTCTATATTGGCATTTTATTTCAATCTCTGGAGAGACTTATTGCCTTACAATAACTAGAACAATTGTATAGACTAAATAGGAAGTGCTTTTTTAGTGGGATTCACAATGCACTCAGTTTTTTCACTGATAAAAAAGGTCTGAATTCTTAAAATATTATTTAGTTGGCTGCAGTACTATATAAAAATATAAACATGAATAGATACAATTCTGAAAAAGCAGTACAGACACCGGGTTGTGTCTACTGAGGGCATTAACGAATACAGGGTTTTTTTTGTTCTGATCTTTCTTTTGATGACATGTAAATATTGGAAGAACAATATATATGATCCAACAGCAAGTGCACATCTGCATTAACCATGACTGAAAACTTGTACAGAACCTGAAAAGAAAGGCTAATTGTATGATAAATACAATGCTTCTACAAAACAAAAGGAGTAAAAACCAAAACTGTAGTGTAAATAAGTTTACATAATACTGACCAATGCTGAAAAATTGCTGTTCTAACCCCAGCCAGCATCTGAGTACCAGGAAGCCGCTCATTCCCCTCAGGTGCAATGAGGGAGAGATTCAGAAATGTGAGAAAACTTGTGGGATGAGATAGAGATAAAGCAAAGACACACATACAGACAGAGCAAAACAGAATTCATTCATCCCTTCTCATCAGCAGAAAAGTGTTCAGCCATTCCCAGGAAAGCCAGGCTCACGAATAACAGTTTTTAGGGAAGGCAAACGCCATCCCTACAGACATTCCCCCTTCTTCTCCTTGATTTTGCTCGCTGAGCATGGTGCTGTGTGCTTTGGGATACCACTCCAGTCAGTGGGGTCAGCTGGCCTGGCTGTGTCCCTTCCTAATTCCTGTGTACCCCCAGCCTTGTTGCTGGTGGGGTGGAGTGAGGGGTAGAAAAGTCCTTGATGCTGTATAAAAACAGATCAGAAATAACAAAAACATCCCTCAACTGCCAACACTAGCACATTTCCAGCAGAAATCCAAAACACTGCCTCATACTAACTACTAGGAAGAATAAATCTACCCAGGCCGAAACCAGTACACAAATGTAGAGTCTAACCAGTTAAAGAAATGCTCTGCAGATATGTCAAATATGTCACATATGACAAGTTTCTTATCAACACAGAAACAAAAGCACTTAGTGAGACTTAATCTCCTGACAATACCATGTCAGTAAATATATAAGTAACTAATTCATAAGCTTAGATTACCGATTTTAACCAAAAAAATTTGCTTCACTCTTCTTCCAGGAGCAATAGTGCACCTAAAATTTTTAACTGACAGAAAACACTGAGAATAATGACAGGAAGTAAGACTTTTACAGGTTGAATGAGAGTGTGTGATGCCTGAAATCATCATTATTTGGTCCATGCTAAACATAGTATAGTAAGCTCCTGGTTCCCTGTTTGTTGGTCTTAAGACCATTAATTAAGAGGGCTGGGAAAGTGTAGCCTGTTGCAGATAGCAATGGTTTAACCATACGTAATGAATAACTTCGGAAACATGTTAGTGATGGCATTAAAATCCGAGCAGGAAAAAAGAGAATCCAATGAATTCAATTCACGAAGTTTGTAGGAAAAAATAATTTAAAAAAAAAAGCTGTAGGCTTCTAGCAGATCCATTATCATCTGATCATACGTGAAAGTTATGAATTCACATTTTGGAAAAATTGAGACTAAAGCTGATGGCTGCACATAAGTAGTGCAAATCTGTATGACTCTTACAAAAAGAATTTAAAAGTAAATTTTCATAGAAAAAAATACATAAGACATGTATGCATTTTTTACTATCTTCCAGACTTTAATTTCCAAACAAAAGCTAAATGTTAATAAGCATAATAGGAAATCCCATTCCTTGTGGCTTTGGGGGATTTTAAAGTTATTTTTGTATATATATTTTTCCTTAATATTAAAGTTATCTCTTTGTAGTACTTATCATTTTCCTATGAAAGAGTTAAGACTGCACTGTACTTCTTTGACATCTTGACCCCAACTATAGCTATGTTATTTTGATACTTATGCTGATATTCTGTCACTGTCATAAGTAAGCCTTGTGCAGTAAAATAGCTATATTATCTTTATTTTTAAAACAAATAAGCAAACATGTAAATCAGAGAAGGCAATTTCCTTGAAGTTGATACAGAAAGTTTATGAATAGATTCAATTTGATTCTGAATCTTTCAAAATGTAGATCAAATTATGATGTTGAACAATAATAATTATATAGGGTGTTTGTAAATGATTAAAGCAAAAAAAAATCTGTTTTGTGAACATTTGAGTAAATTAGTATAGCAGAGAGGTCACATATAATCTATATGCATACGTATCTTCATATGTGCAATCCATCAAAGATTTAAAATAAAAAAATGCATTAATAAAATTCATGAATGCTCATTGACAATTTGCAACCACATTCAGAGGCCAAATTCAAAGGATTCATTGTTTTCAATGAATAATTCAATGTATTCTGGTTGTAAACTCTTTAAATGAAATTTTATGTTATGAATAGATTAATGCTTTGCAGCAAATTTTATTTCATTTCTTGTTTTTAACTGCCTGCAAATTCAAATTAATCAATTTCATTTTGCAAAGCAATCAGAAAGACAAAAGCAAATATTTTCCTATTTTTCACTAACTCGTTATAAAGAAAAAAGGTTTTTTTGGCCAGTCTCTAATAAAATTTATTCTACTGGGACAAATATTTACTCATTTAGTGTTTCTATTTAAAAAAAAAAAAAAAGGAAAAAAGAGGATAAAACAGAATCTCCTTCATATTATTGCTTGTACATGAAATAAGCCTAACCTGCGGAGTTCTTTAATTAAAGTTTATAGTTTGTTTTGTTTTGATTTTTAATTTTTACTTTTTAATTTATGGAAAGGTTCCATAAATTGTATTCTGTAACTGCTATGTACATAACAATAAAATTAGAATTATTAGTTTTCAAATGGAAGTAAGAAATCTAAAAACTCCAGGTCTAATGCAGAGAAATTGAAGAATTTAATTTAGAAGAGTGTATCTAATTTATTCTGAACTTGTCATTTTACTCTTTTTCTACTATCATATTCCATATTTTCCTAATAAGTAACCATAATTTTGCTCAGTTCATTTGAAGAATAGAAGATCAAAAAATAATTTTACATGATTTTTTTCATTCTCTACTGTCCTTGTAAAATTCTGTGGTCACAGCAATATATTAAACAACTTACTGCAATGTTTTTCTTGAAATAGATATGGTAGGCATTCGAGTGGTTTTTTTGTTGTTGTTGTTTTTTAGTTTTGGGGTTTTTTTGGTTGTTGTTTTATTTAGTAAGGAAAATGAAACTTGGTTTGAAACCAGAACTTCCAGCTGGAACACTCCATGGAACCCATGATACGTGGGGTGGCAGCTACCTCCACCCATAATCAAAAGTAGAGTAACCATCTCTGGTCACAGAATAATTTAAAGACAGTGTTTTATGCTCTACTTGATTTCTTTATTAGATATCCAAGTGTTTTCTGAAGTGGTGGAAGCACTAAAGAAAAGTCAGTTATCTTTTCATTATGTCTGGAACTTTATACACGTTTCCCAACGTGAGTCAGGCTGCTGGACGGAAAACATGAATTTGAATAAGCTAAACTGTAAAAGTGCAACAAAAAAAAGAGATGTAGCTTTTACTACTAAATGTTAAAACACATGAGGGAATATTGAAAGAAGAATCTGTAGAGTAAGAAAACAAAGCTGTGCAATGAGAAAAAAAAAATTGTGACCTTAGCAATTGCAACAATGTATTGTCAGTACTTGAAATCATGGATCAAGTGAGTAGAACTGCAAAACTGAAAATAAATGCTCAGAATTGAATTAGACATAACAACAACAGCACTAAAAAATTGATAAGAATGTTTCAAAGAAAGATTCAATAGGACTTAATCACCCTCAACCATCAGAGAGACTAATGAAGATGTGCATAGGCCTTAAAAAAAAAAAAAGGAAAATAAGAAGGACAGAGCCAGAGGCAAGTGTCTGGAAGATATTATGCAACTAAGTGACATCCTTGAAAGGTTTTATACAAAGATAATCTGACAAGAGTAGCAGACCAAGCAAGCTCTAAATCAGTTAATTCAAAACAAATTTTCTTGAAACTCACAGATTAAGCATCAATATCCTGCTTGGAAGAAAAATATATGGAAAAATCAGAAGCTCACCTACCTGTTTTACAATGTGCAAAACAGGAGTTGTTCAGCTTGGATCAGAATATTGTAGAGTTGTTCAGAATGAAGTGATGTTAGTGTTACGAAAGTGATCTGTAGGAATAAAAGATAGCCAGCTCTAACAGGAAAAAATTTAATTACATGCCTTAAATGCTTCCTCGGTGACAGTGTATAAGATGTGCCTGCAATGCAGGCAAGTTTTCTGTTTCAGGAGAAAAGGAGACAGCTGCAGGTACAAGCATCAATAAAATATTTTGGGCAACATGCAGAAAATACCAGTTCTGAGGAAGGTTTTTTAAAAGTCATAACCATATAGTCTACAATAGATAGGAAACTTTTGGGACTTTGTAAATAAGGTCTCCACTCTCAATAAGCCTTTAATGCAAACTGGCTAATACACCAGACAAACCACTCAGGGGAATTAGGAAAGCATTTTAAGAGACCTAGAAGAGTTTTAGCAGATGGGGAGCAATCAACACCAACACAACAGAGAAGTTATAAGCCCTGGAAAATGACATAACAGAGTAGAAGATGTGGTCTCTGCCCTAGGCACCTTCACTAGCTTTGGCAGGATGAAATGTGATAAACTGTAATGACACACTGAACTGAATGCAGCAGGTCTTTTATCCCGATATGATTATTTTTTGCTGCGGTAAAAAGATCAAAATTCAATCCAAAAGGACCATAACAGTAATATCTGCTGGAGCAGAGTCTCTGCTGGCATTTTCAATGGGCTGCACACTACCTACATGTGTAGTGTCTGTGTCTGAAACAGTAGATTCTCAGTGGATTCTCAAGAACCACTGATTAGAGATGTCTAAAACTAGAGCATCTTCAGACGTTTTCCTGCTTTGTGCAGGGGTCGCAGACCCTTTGGTAGTCTGGGACCGCTAGAATGTTCTGTAATTTGAGCTGAGCTACCTTTTCCCCTTTCAACCTTCAGGTCCTTTGCTAAATGTAATTCATCCATGTTCAAAGATTATTACTTGCAATTTTCAGTGATCAAGAGATTTCCAATGACATGGCAAAGCAGTGAATGAGTAAAGTGGGGGAAAAATTTGAACATCTTATGATGAATTTCCCAAGGCCATATATATTCTTTTATTTGAGATATATTCATTCAGTGAACATAGAATAATTTTAAAATGAAAACCAAAACAAAACAAGTCTCAGCATTTCAATAATCTTTTAAATCTTAATCTGGAAATCCAATTGCCCCCTCTCACTAGATATTCCTAATGTCTGTTTCATAAAGTAGATGTCTTCTGTCTCATTGACTGCCTTTTGCATTTGTGGGTATGGGATCTCACCAAGCAGCCAAGAAACAATGATGTACTCAATGTGTTTTTCTTGACCCAACTTATTCTGCAGTCAGGATTATGTTAACTCACACAAATCTTAAATGCTAAAGAGGCTACAGTAGCTTTTATTCCATCTCTTCTAAAGTACAGCAGAAAAGTGGAGCCAAATTCAACTGTGATGAGATGGATAGTGCCAGATCCACTTGTGGACTGGGCTAAATTTGTGTTAGAGTTTAGGATTAGATATTAGTGAAACAAAATAATTAAAGGAGTTGATTTACATTTCTAATCATTAAAAGTTTAGGAAATGAAAAGGATGATAAAATACGTATGACCTTAAGCCTATTGACATATCAAATTATGAGAAGAGTTTCATTTATATCCAACACAGATTTGCTTTCATGCACTCCTCATGCAAAAATACCAGAAGTAAAAAGGTGAGAAAAATGTTTTTAATTTGAACTATCGCAGAACATTTTTGTGTAAACTACAATGTTTTCATTTTATAATAGAACAGTACTTATGCAGTTCCTTTTCTAAGCTCAATGTATATTTATGGAAAAATTGATGAAAAAAAAAAAAGTGTATTTTTTTTTAAAATAAGGATAATTAATCGATTAATTCCAGTCTGGAAATCGTCCCAAATAAGAACCTAATAGTCTGAATTTTTTTCATGAAAGTTTAACTTTTTAAAATTATATTGGATTGAAACAAATTGTAATATAGCAAAGAATAAGATGGCAGCACATTTTTACTTCTTACTTGTTCCCATTACTTCAGTATATGTCATTATATAGATCTTGAAATTAGATCCTAAACCAGTGCTAGTAATTGGGTGAAGACTTATCCCACATTGTTCTTGTACATTGATGAAACAGTTTAATATATTTAACATATATAAACAGTTATATGTTAAAAGTTAAAAGGCCAAATATGGAGACCTGACCAGCAGAACTTGTTGCAGTGCAATATGTTTCAATTTCGAACGTGAGTTTTTTTCTATCTAGGTCTTTTTCCCCGGATAAGAAGCATCTCTTAAATGTGAAATTTGTCCAGACCGACAGAGTAGAAAATAACAATTAAGCATATGTCAAAAAGCTGTAAGAGCATGATGTATGTGGAGGTAAAATGGCACAATAAGATTATAGGGCATGCAGACACTAAAGAAATAGAGTGTATATTAGACCTTCAAGACAATCAAAACAAGCTGTGATGGCCAAGCTGTGACATATAGTTAAAAAAACAGAAAAAATTCAGAAAGAAAAGGAAGACAGAACAATGGAATAATATATTCTAAACAGGAGAGAAAGAGATTTTTAAAACAGTGGTAAAGAGGATTTTGAGATTCACATTAATAAGCAAAAATAAGTGAAAAGAGTTTCAGATCTAGAAAGGAGGGTGATACTAACAATGTAGCTGCAGATGGCCTCACATATGACAGCTTCTCTACAAGATCCATTTTCACTGAATTGCCTGACAGCCATCAATCACTGAATAAGACTTATGTGACAGGAATTGAACAGATTTTCAGAACAAATTGTGTTCTTTCAAAAACCACAGGGTTGATGCTGCTCTATAAAAATTGGTCAATCGTAGCTGCCGATAACTTACACTTCCATTAAACCAGTAACAATTATGGACCTCTCTAGTGGACCCTGTTTGTGTCCTTTGATGATTACAACACAGCTTGGTGCAATATTTCTGTGGAAAGCAGTGAAAGTTATTTTAATGTCTTAGGTAACAACCAAATGGAAGTGAGTCAATTAATGTGTAGCTCTTTGTGTTCAACTTCCACAGAGGTCTCATAACTAAAATAATAATTTCTGCCATGAAATGAACAGACCAACAGCTGACCATTCTACATGCATTGACAATACAATTCCACCACTGGATGGGGATATGAATCTACTGTGATAGAGTGTGCCTGATCTTAGAAAGGACTGCACCTGCAATTCAGCTTTGCCCTCAGCCTGCTGTTGACTGGCTGCCTTGAGGCTGAGTTCAGCAAGAAATAGAGAGTTTGGTAGTCCTTCCATCAACATCAAGACATTGCTTCAGTGGTGACAAGTTTTCCCATTCCTCTTTTGAAAGTTCCTTGAAGGCTCTCTTGCTAAACCACAACCACATACATGAGACTGACATCCATTTTGGGACACACTAGATGGTGGAGGACAGACCTTCTCAAAGACTGGAAAAGAGACAGACATGTGAATATCCTATATAAAAGATGAGATGTTTTCCTTCAGAATGATAAAGGGGCAGTTGTGAGGAGGCTAAGTGCCAAAACACAAATTGTTCAGCATGCACTGTGAATGGCTTTGGGATGTTCTGCAGATAAAGCATACAGTAGAACATTTTAGTCTGAGTGCCTTCCGCTGAAGCATCCCTCAATCTTTCAGGAACAGGATGTCTCTTCTTTTTTTCCTATCCTTCTTCAATGTCCTGTAAATTAGCTCTTCAGTAGTTACCTCTATTTTCCCCTCCTATCTTCCTACCTTCATTCTTTCTTCAAGGTCCTTCAAATTCTTCTATTCTTAAAGTCTGGTTCCTTCTTCCCAAATGGTTCCTTCTTCCCATATTCCTTTAGATGAGTCATTCAGCTTCCAGCTGCTTCCTTTCAGCTCTGTTGTTCAGTCAGACACATTGCACATGTTTATCCTTTTCTCTAAAACAGTGATTAAGAAATCATCATCATTTTACCTAAATACGCAACAGAAAAGTTTCTTTTAGTGAACTTTTTTTTTGTTCCAGCAGTTATTGGAGGAGACAGTGACTGACTCACTTGTTGAAGTCTGCACGCAGTTTTGATTTGAAATGGATTTCAAGAACATTTCATGAGATCAGAGAAACTAATCTGAAATTATTAAGAAGTCACTGAATATGCAGGTATCAGAAAGATTGAATAAAACTGTTTGTCAAAATTTATAAAAGTAGCTACTTTTATGTCTGTGGCTTCCTAATCCAGATGCTATATTTGCACTGTGTAGCCTCCTGCATACTCAGTCACACCTGTAAATGGAGTAGCCAAAATAGTATTAAACCTTATTTCACATCCATTTTGAAACCATGTAGATGGATACACAGTGGCATTAAAATGTTTACGTATGAATATTTGCATATTGCATAAAGATGTATTTGCTTACTAAGTGATAAAAATCTGCTAAAGGCAAAACATTAGCATGAAGAAAGTGCTTTCATACCATATACTGAAAAGACAACAGAATGTTGCATTTCCATAATGTCTAAACAGAGGATGTTCTCAGGGTACTGATGCCACCTATGAGATTAGCAGAACATTAAGGCATGTCAAACTTATTGCAAGATTGTTAGCAGAGTAAAAAGGAACTTGGAAAACTCTATATTAATGGTAAGGATCAATAATTAAGATAAAACCAGCACTTTATTGATCATAGACCACTTTCTTCTATTAAATAATAAAATAATGTAGTTTAATTAGATTAGTAAGTGAGAGTGCTGAAGACAAACCATCCTGTTGGAGATTTTGCCTTTATTACCACATCTGCCCAAAGGTCATACTGTTCTTAACCCACACATCGTCTCTGTGAAGTGTCTTGTGAAAATCTATTTCAAAGTCCCTATGACAATCAATATAAAAATACCTTACTCGATATTTCAATTCTAGTAATTTAAACATTTTTATACCATTCTTTAAGCAAGGATATTACCTTCCTCCAAGGAAGGTACTTGGGTTCCCTAAGAGTCTTTAGCCAGTATATCTATCACTAAGAATTATCCTCATGATGATGTTCTTAACTGCATATATTCATTATTTAATAAAGTAGCTATTTTTATGATGGAAATGATCTGGACATGACAAATAAATTATTCAGCATTATAAGGATATTGTCATTGGCACCAGGTGTGAGTTGAAATTTTTAAATTAGTCTGCTAGCACTTTTGACAGATCATTCATGTGCTTTGTAAACTTTTTGCTTACTTTACTATTTTTACCAATTCATTAGTTTCTGTTACTAGAATGCCTTGTAGAATTGAAGAAACATTTAATAGCAACTATAATATTTAGCTGATTCTTTAATTACATGCCAATGTAATTAAAGAAGAAAATATTAATTTTATAATTCAGGAATCAAGAACTTAATTAGAAGATAGGAAATGTTTAAAAGGGGAGAGCAAAAAAAAATATAATAAAAGTTTAATTTAATTTTTTCTCTAAATCATTTTGCAAATAGAGGTTATCCTTTATATTAGAGATGATCCTTTATGTTACACTTTATGCATCTGCCTAATTTTGCAACTGAATAAAACCACTCTTGTATTTATTTAGTGTAGTAAGATAAACAGTAAAACCAGTAAGAGACAAAGAGGAGATTTGGCTTCATTGTCCAACTCCTACCACAGTGAAACATAATCAAAGATGAGATTTACAGTGGAATCACTGGATCAGCTGCACCGGACTTTCTGTTGTTCTTGGGGGTCTACTGCTCTGTCAATATTGCCACTGTGCTCTGCATCTGAGAAAAACCTGGGGCAGGCTGCCTTATTTGCTAACTCTCCCTAGTGTGAACTGGGTGCTTTATAAAAAGTAAACTTTATAAAAAGTGCATTAAGACATTTCTGTGTCCCAGGTGATTTGCTTTTGTCCCTGAGGCATATATATATGCCTAATAACTATATCTTGGAATTTCTTAGTATTAAGTGGCAGCATCAACAGTAGGCAGCATGAAGTGTCCCACAGAAATGCTTTTAGGGTGACATCCCAGATATGTACAGGGAAGTGTGGGGCACACTATGAAGGGTTATGAAGGTGCTAGCGATGTGCAAGATTATCTGTGATTTTGGAGCATTGGGAGGACTGGGATTTGCCCCTTTGTAAATAGCAAAAATCGATGCTACCAATCAGTAGATGGCTCTTTTGTCCACTCTGCGAGTGTCCTCTTGGAGGGAAGGAATCCCAGTGGAGATTGTGACTGAACTAATATTCATGCAGTAAGCATAAGGAAACTGCAGCCTTGACCAAAAGTAGGAATAATTCCTATTGACAGTATTGACATCTCCACAGATGGAACTGTAAATTTCTGAAAGAGGCAAAAAAAGGGGGAGAGGAATCCAGAAGTAGTGAAAAAATACATGAGGAGCCAATAAGGGTAGTGAGGAAAAGGGAAGGTAACTTTCTAATTATATAGTTGTCTTTCTTCTTACCTACTTCATTGCCCATCTTCTGCCTGTACTATTAAGAAAAGTGTCCATGACTATTGAAAAATGGCCAGCATATGACGTAGAGATTCTTGTGTAACACATTTATCATTCTGTGACTGAGACAGCTGTAGGACTGTCTGTTCATTAGTATTTAAATCAGTTCATAAATATTTCACTCTAAAATCCGGCTTAAATAAGCCTTACATCTGGTCAGGGTAATGCTGTAGTTTAGCGTCTGTTGTAAGCCTTAATTCGAGCCTAATATAATGCTATTGTGTAGTTATACAATTTCATAAGGGCACTCATACAATAAAACAGGGATTTAATGGAGCACTTTATCTTTTTGCAATTTTTAGTTTCAGCTGACCATAGCAAGTGAAGCTAAAGGTTGTATAAAATTGCACGTCTCCCTCTGGCAAAATGACTCCTTTGCATAGAACATTTTCAGAAAAGTATGAGATATTTTGGTAAGTCTTAGTGGAGATTTTCCTAAGAAATGGGAATGCATTCCTCTCATTTTCTTCCAGTTTCTCTCTTCCATTTAATTTTTAATGTTTTAAGTGATGACTGTGAACGTGTCACAATGATGTGATTAATGCCATTTTCAAAACTCAGAGAATCTTAAGGACAAGCAGATACAAAGGATATTTTAGGTCATTACAAAAAATCAGAAACTGAATATAAAAGAGAGCTACCCTTATATTTCCACATTACTCTGTGTTAATCAACACTAGCACCTATTCCACTGAAATACCCTAATCTCCATAATTTTATCATTCTGTATGAACTTTGGGAAAATAATTAATGGGAGGACTCTGAATTTGTCAAATGAAGATTAGAAAAAGAGAGTAGCAGAAATGTCACCATTTTTCATTAGCAGTCATATATGTGCAACAAGTTACTTCAAAAGAGCATAGTAGGAGAAAACCAGTAGTATAGAAAGGTCAGTAGCCATTTCACGTTATAGAAGACAAACTCCTGCAGAAGGCTGTCTGCCTTTTTGCTTTGTCCATTATCACACATTACTGTCTCTCCAATCCAGTGATTCTCTCTAGGTAACTCAGACATGTTTGCTTTTCTGTCACCTGAAGTACAGAGAAAGACACTAATGTAAATTTAGTGCAATAGAATCAATAAAACTCTGTGTTGTATAGTAATAATAGTAGTAATAAAAATAATAATACTCAGTATTTAAATAACATGTTCCATGTAAGAATTGTAGGTAATTTTAAAGCATTAAGTCAGTAAACTCTTGTGACATTATTGCAAACAGAAAAGAAAACAGAGCACAAAAAGGTGCAACTTGCCCACCAAAGTATGCAATTTATTTTCTCTTAGTTCATCCAAAAATTAAATGTCCAGTATAAACTTTAAACTTAGGATTCTTCTATAATAAAGACAGGAAAAGAAATATTTTCAGCAGTGGATTATGCCATCTATGTTTTAGGTACTTATTCTCTGGCAGGTCTTCCTTCAACATCTATAGCTGAAGCTGTAGGCATCTTTATAAGGTGAAAAAAGTTAAGTGATATGAATCTCCAATAGCTAAATGGCAAACTTTTAGATCTTTATTTCCAATTTTTTTTTCCAACTGCTAAAAAAAATAGTTAGCTGAATATGTTGCTTGCCAGGGCTTTTCACTGTCAGTCTCTACTGTACTATTACCCTAATTATAGAAATGCAATGCAATAAGTCAGCACAAGGTATTTATAAGTGGCTTCTGAAATGGTTGGGACATATTTCAAATTGGTGGGAATCATCCTCTGGTAAAATGTTTTGAAATTATTCAATACTATTATAGATTAGATTTTTATGGTCTGATTTTTCAAAATTGCTAGATATCCAATCTGCAGAAATCTTCTGAAAACAGATTGCTTATTCTGATACTTAAAAATGGGAGATTAATTGCAGGGAAATTCTGGCTGAGAATAACAATGCTGAGTTCTTTTTAAAATACTAGAGATTTAGAATAATACAAGGGTTAATGTAGCTGAAAATATGCAGAACCATGAACAACCAGTGCTTCCTTCTTGTGAAACCACCCTTGTTGAAACAGGAAACCTCTTGTGATTTTTCCTACTTTCAAAGAGAATCAACATGCCAAAGCTTTCAATATCCTTTACAGTATTATTCCATTTTGCTTAGATGCTAACATAGATTTGGTGCATTAACTTTCCAGCTGAATGGCCGGAACTTGGTGGTTTAATTGCCAGTTGCTCCATGGTTTAGTAGATAAACTCAGCAGCTGTTGTTTTGTGTTGGACGTGGTTTGGAGAATTTGCAGATACTTCAGCTCTTCTTTGAAAGCCAAAACACTTTGACCCAGCTGCACCATGAAAGAAAGCTGGCAAAACTTCTCTTCAATCAAATGTATCCAATTCATTCAAACTCTGCTCACAATATGTTTGAGACCAGATGCTGAAACAGCAGAAACGCATGATGAATAACAGACCAAGATCAAATAAACTATGAGTAGGAGTGGCTTTCTTCATACTGCCCAAGAAGCCATGCTTTCTACCAAGACTTTGGCTATTTTTGGTTTCTCTGATGGAACTATTCTTGTGAGAGTGAATTCTGATATTAAAGCTGTCCTGGCAGGTATCAGGAAGGCACTTTTCATATAAAGTGATTTTTTAAAAAGTGAAAATAAAATCACTGTGGACGCAATAGCTCCAAAATTGTGAGAGAAAGCATGTTGCTTATAAGTTTAGAAAAATAGACCTGTACCTCAATGAAAACTTAGTACTTAAGAATGGCCTAGTATGCAGAGGGATAAACATTACACATGTAGCCTTATACATGGTCGCTTCTTCTGAAAACTCCAGATATAAACAAGTTTCACAAGCCATGTAGTGTTTCTAAATGTGTTAAATGGTAACTTTTTAGCTACCAGAATACACTGTTCTTCAACAGTCAATACTGAACATCTGTAGGTTCTAAGATACTTAACAAAACTCAAACTTTTTGCAGAAGTCACAGAATCTTACAAGGTATGTATAGATTTTAAAAGTTAATTTAGTGCATTTCTTGCACCACTGAGGTCAATGAGTGATCCATTACTAACTCAGTAAGGATCCACCATCTGCTCGCTGAGCTGTTCCAGTGAAACATAATTAGATGATTCTTGCCATTACTTGGGACTCATGACAGATTACTTTATGCCCTGAACGACAGCTTTTACTGAATGAAAACTTAATGCCAGATTTACAGATTCCTGATGGGGTTCCTGTTGAGTTATGGAGCCATAACCTGAGATGTACACAGGTACATTAAGAGCTGGGTAATAAAAAGCTTGAGCTCCTATGAAAATAATTTGCTAAGAGTATGCGGTTTCAGAATATTAGCTCGCCACACACTCGATACATTTTGAATACAACTAAAGAGTCATGAAGTGAACATTTTAGCCTTGTGCAAATTCCAGTGACTTTGAATGAATTTGAGGTTAGGTCTTGAAGGTACAGAAGGATGAAATATGTAGGGAAGTGGCAGCTCCAACTTTTTCCCCACCTCTACTGCTTGGCACAGATTAACCTTTGAGCTTGTCTCTCATACAGTGAACAGTTTATTTTGTGTGTACTTCTAACCAAAACAGGCCCAGATGGTAAAAGTACAGTTTCAGTTAGTGCTGTGACCTTTCTCCAAAGTATACATAAAGTATAAACCACATTAGAATTCAGGTTAATGAAATATACACTTAAAACCAAGGAACTGATAGGAGACCTGAGGTCTTTACGATATTTGTTATGTGTTGTTACATAAAGTTCCAGCATAAGTTTCAATATTGTTCCTGGGAATAAATGTATAAAAAGGTTAATAAGAACCTGAAGTGCATTCACGTTCATAGCACAGAACTGTTTAGGAACAGCCCGCAAAGGATTTACATGAAGATGATAGATGTCAGGATAAAAAAAAGCATATCTAGTTTATTGCTTGGAAAAAAAGACTAAAAAGGAACCTCTGCATGAAACTGCACAGACAAATCTAATGGTTTATTGTTTTGGAATGACATAAATTCCAAAATTTGAGGTTCAGGACCTTAGACATGGCATCTGTTTCAACTCTGCTGCCAAATGTGTAATACAAGTCCCCAAGTTCACTTGGGAGATTTACAGAAATAATGTTGATGGTTTCTCTTCTTTCTGAGGGACAGATTACAGTAGCAATATTTCTTTTCATTAAAAAAAAGAAGAGTGAAAGTGTGTCCCAGCAACACAATTCCGAATAGAACCAAAGAATCAAGACAGAAAATAGAAAATAGTAAAACAAAATGCAAACATTCTAACAAAAAGGGTTTATTTATGACTAGTTGCATTATTTAACTTCATTTGGACTGTATAATTTATGCTAATACTGTTAAAACATAGAATAAAATCTCATTTTCTCTACAGACCAGGAATATAAAAGTAAATATTTTGATTATAAAATACAATTCCAGAAAATGATGCCTGTACCTTTCCTTTAATTATTCTGAGGGATATGATTCTAGTAAGATTTCTTAGTTTTACAGAACCACAGAATGAGTTTCCAGGTTCCTATCTGCCAGGAGGTTGTTCAATGGTGAATTCTCACAACTCAAGTTTTTAATATTGCCCTACATTCATAATACAGGAAAACATTTTTCTACTTCGTCTGTTATATGTTTCATTCATCACATAAAAAAGGCCTTATGCAGGTTTTGGAAGCCTGAAGTAATTTATTTTGCCTTTTACATGAAATGTCACATACATGGAGTGAAAATCTGGCCTCACTGAACTTAACAGAAATAATTTCTATTGGCCTTCACAGTGGCAAGATTTTGTCCATAACCATCAACAGAGATGTCAGTATTTACTAACAGTTATAAGACAGCTTATTTATATATTTATTTATAATGACAAAAAACTGAAGAAGCTTTGCTAACTGTGAAAATTGTTGGCAAACGGTGACATTCTATTAGTGAATTCTATATTGATCATGTTAAAATAATACACACAATGATTCTTTAATGTTTTATTCTTCTCAGCAATGACTGGGACAAAGTTAGGTTGTGTTTTTCTTTAGCATTTAAATTAAATTACTGACAATGGATACTTACAATGGATGATGAATAATTTTATTGCCTGAAAAATCCCATTATATGATACTTCTTTATTTTAACATTTTCCCCTGATTGGCTTAATTTTTTTTCTGCTGAACAGCACCATTTTTCTGTGGTCATTTTTGAAAGACTTATGAATGGTTTGAAAAATAGCAGGTGACATGCACTGACCTGACAGTCGTTCAAGTACTTCAATTATAAATATGCATTAATATGTCATACTGCACTGACTAATTACTTTGAAAAGTGTTGATTAATTATCCCATAAGATTTCTACACTGTAGTATTCTCACAAGGTGACATCTGCAAATGGAAGCAAGACAATTTGATAAGGAAAGTGGCTTGTAAATGAAACCTGTAGCATCAAATAGTTGCCCTGAACAAATCTGTGAGAACATGTTTTGAGTTTTCTGTATCCTCAGAAGACTGAGATCCTTTCATTTTATCTTCTTTAATTTTGTTTTCCCATTCTTTTCAGTGGAGCACCTTGTAAAACCTTCCAAACTTAAGAAATGTAATCTCTGTTTCCAACATCCCAGAGAGCCTGACCCCACAACAAAGAAGTAGCTAACATTTCTGTTTCAGAAAAGAGAATTAACTTTTGACATGGTCATGGCACTGTCATTTATGTGCTACACCACTAAACTAAAAAACCCAACAAATAATCTTCCAGTGCTAGGGATTTACAATGTAAAAAGCACCTTGTTGATCTAATCCATATTACTATGTTCACTATATCATAGGATTCAGTGCAGACACTTTTTAAAAAAAACTTAACTGTTTTATCTGATTTGCAAAAACAGAACTAGTGAATGAACCTTTTTTCTATCAAATAAATTGAAATAAATGCTAGTGATATAATAGTGTTTAGCATAATATTCTAGTCTATGTGTATATTATGCAAAGCCTCTATTGATTAAAAAGAAATGTTTTGTGAAAATATTTACATAAATAAAAACTCTAATGATTAGTGTGCAGTCACAACATAATATTAACACAACATCTGATAATCAACAAAATATGATACATTTTATTAAAATGTATTACAAGGAAAGCAATCAAGAGCAAAAATGTTATATTTCATGAACTTCATATTTTTGCTCGAACCTGCTTTCTTGTGTTATCAACTCAAGATGTCAGTGTTCATACCTTTTGTAGGGGAAAATTATTCTAAACCCCATACAATCTGTTTAGTTATTTAGCAGATTAAAACAAATAATCCAAATTTCATAATAGTTAACATCCTTATATGCTTGAAATTATAACAAGTATGTTTCTGTAGCTTTCCAAAGGTACTTAGAATAAAACCATAATTTTAATATGAATTCAGGTGGGAAGCAAAAATTCAAAATCAGGAGAAAGTGAATGAAGAAGAAAAGAAAAACACAGATCAGGCTTATAGATGTTCTGTCCTGGACATTGATGAAACAGTCATTACAGACAGAGATGGCATCCTCTGAAGAGATGAATTGCTGCTGCTGCTGCTACTTTGCTGAAGGTGCTTTGAAATGGTAATATTAACAGGCTTGAATGTCCTGACCAAGCAAGGTTGTGTGCAGAAATCAGAGCTGTACTTGGCAAACGATAAGAAAAATTGCAATCAAAGCTGAGTGGCATAAGTGCAACATGCATTTCCACAAAAGAATTAGAATTAGGCAGCATGGCAAGGATCTAGAAATGGAAAAGTTCAAAGGCACAAATGAATTGTCTTTGTTAGAAAAAAAATCAAATCTAATCTTCACTAGCACAGGAGTGTACATAAAAGATATCTACTGACATAATCAAATTTGGATTTACACCAGCATCTGCAGAGATAATATTTGGGCCAACCTGGTTTTATTTGAAGAATATGCTGTTAGACTGGATGAAACCTTTCTGATAGTCACAAAGAAACGAATAGGGAAATAGAAGGGGGCAGTGCTGACAAAATTCTGTAAGAGAGTTGTGTGAAGCAGTGGTGGTATCTCTGGTGCTTATAGCTCTTGAGCAGCTTTGTTAAATGTGAAGTGTCAGGGGTCTATATCAGATGAGCCATCAATTATGCCGAGGTTCTGGAAATGGAAGAAACTCGAGTGGATTATGGAGCTGTCTTTGGAGCTGTGACATCCCAAAAGCCCATTCCCTAGCTACATGAGTGTAAACCTGGCTACCACATTAACTTTCTGTCCAGGTCATGAAAAGGCTGTCAAAAATGAGAAATCTGGGGCTCAATGAAGAGGTGTTTTTAAGTGAAATACTGCCTATAGTGCTAAAGTGCTGTTCAAACCTAACAAACTTTTAGTCTCCTTCAGTCATTAAGTAGCTGAAAGCACTGTACACTCTGATTTGAAAAAAAACCCAAACATATCTCAAGTATAGGCAAGGCAGGTGTGAGGAAAATTATATCACCAGTTATTTTGGGGAAATCCTGTGGAACTGCAAATTGTCAAGCAGATTAAAAATGAGGTAGATAGGGCACCAGGTATAATATGAGCCACCACTGTGAATAGAAAAAGGCAAGGAAGAGATTAAGGCCAGATGGTAATTTAGTTTATTCCAATAGGAAATGGATCTATGAGCAGAAAAAAAAAATCCTCCTTAGAAGAAACTGCCATTTTTTTGAATGTTTTATTCTACATGGCCACAAATTTTGGTTGATAATTTTGTTCAGAATATAGAACAATACCATATGTTCATTCTGTGGTGATTTTTTCAAGATAACTACTTTTTAACAGAAACAATAAAAAGAGTATGAAGTATAAATACTGACAAAATAGACATCACTTTGCTGCTGTAGTATGTTTATGTAAAGTTATGTCATGAGAAATTTTGGAATGATTCCTGTTTCAGTTAATATCCCTTTCTTTTTAAAATAAGAGATCTACCAGGCCTCATTAGTGCCCTTAAATTACTTGCAATTAATTTGAAATAGTGTTTGCTGTGGAATGTTTTTTTATCCAAATGCTAGCATTGTGTCGCTGACCCGTAGAATGCAGCAAGCACTACTATACTGCAGTTTCCAGAGCAAACTTGAGCCCCCCGGGCAATGCAGAAGAAATCATAAGAAAGTTAAAGAAATTCATTCAAAGCCTCATACTTCTTCCTTCCCCCTCTTTCCTCTCTGTTTTCCCCCTTTCCAATGTCTCTGAAAGTTTTGGCATCTTTGGCAGTCTGGAAGATATTTCTTCAAAGTCTGCAAGGTACAAAGGCAGGGGGACAAAGGCACAGCCTGTTGAGGGCTATTTGCACAAAAAAAAAAAAAAAAAAATTGTGAAGTTTCCTACCACCTTCTCACACCTTCCCTTTCCCCTGAGAAACAAGCCAGGGTAAGTGAGGATGGCACATCAGGGTGGCTGTCTATGCCTTGGGTTTGTGATGCTGTGAAGAACCCAGGCTAGGGCAGGGCAGATGGGCAGGGAGCAATTCAGGGGACTGGGGACTCCTCTGAGCTAGCCCTGCCACAACAAGAGAATGAGCTCAGGCAGGGAGGTGGTTAGCCCTTGCTGAAATCCAGAGATCAGAGGGTTGGTGGGTGTGTGTGGTTGGTTGCCTTAGGGATCTTGGAAAGGATTTAATTGAATAGGGTTGTATGACTGTGTGCGTAGGAGTTCCTTCTCTCTCTTTTTGGATGGGGAGGGCAGAAGATAAAGTCAATAAATTGTCATATTCAAGGACATGAGTTAGGGATGTAGATATTTAAGGTATCTAAGGACTACAGGAAGGTCAGGGAAAGGAAGAAGTAAACTGAAAGAGGAGTTCTCAAAAGCACCAGGAGTCCTAATGCTACAGTGCATTAGCAGAACAAGTATTTCTTTCTTACCAAAAACAAATGCAAATGATGTTTCTGATCCATCAGTCAAGATATAGCTGTTTGGCAGAGAAAAATGTCAACATACATAAAGCTTCATAGATTTGTCTGAAGTGTATCTATGCAAAATAGAGATAAATGTTAACATTTTGAAGGGTTGTGACATGTTTTAATATAAAAAAAGTCATTTTTTTAATGCTTTAAATTTTTAAAATGTTTCTGCTTAAAGATAACTCTTTCAAGTATTGACAAAACAGGTATGCAAAATTGAAGAAGAGTGTGGAGTGAAACAGAAGCAGATAACAGACCTCGGGTATTTGCAGTGATCTTTGCTCTCACTATTTCATCTTACAGCTACTTCTGTGTCTTCCTCAAATTTCTACTCACTGTGTTTGTCTTCCAATCACAAGTTCTTTACTAGTCCAAAAATATGATCAAGTGCAGCACATACATTCAGTTCATTGTAGTTTTCTGGTTTGAACTGCCACTCCTCACAATATAGAACAAGCTGGTAATTTTGTGATATCCTTCTTCAAAAATGCAGACAATGCTCCTACCAGCACAATGGAATCTGAAAAATTGTTTATTTTATAGTATGATACGTGAAAATATTGCTTAAAATTGTACTTTGATAACAAGAGTACCTAATTGTTGCACGGTCTCATTTACCATATGCTTCTTAAAAACCTGGATAATGAGGGAAAGAAAAGATGTCTCTGTTTACCCTGATTTGATAGTGATTTATTTAAGTCCTGTGAAGACATTTTCTTAGTTTTTGTCGTGACTTCTTAAGTGTGGAGTTTTAAGCTCTTTTCCTGCAACATACTCAACAAACGTAACACCCTTATGGGTAAGAGTAACTAAATCTCTCATTTAATTTTTGAAGCATGTAACACTGTGGAATCTAACATACTAAATAACATTTTCAGTTATCCTTATCACTAAGTAGCTTGTAACTTCAGAAAACCAAACAAAATAAAAGAAACCCTCAAAACCTAAGCCCTCAATAAACCTGAAGTTAACAAGAAATTTCCTGTCCCCAAACTACTTTCTATTTGGTCTGTGAATTGAGCCAAATATCTAAGTGTGGCCCAGAAAGACAGACAACAGGGCGCTGTGCTTCATTCAGACAGTGATATTTTAAGTTCCTGTGGCTGTATAATCATGAGTCTCTGTGTGCATCAACACTAAGAGAATCCCCAAAATGGTCCCATCAAACTATTTTAACATTCATGATTGATTTCTCCCTAGCTTTTTCATATGAAAACTTCTCTCCTTTTCCACAGTCAGGAAGACAAAATAATTCTGATTAAATGCAGTTTCAGTTTGTAGTACTCAAGACTACATGCGTGTGAACCTATCTCACTTCAGGTCAGAATTAGGCATACATTTTTCTACATGAGTAACCTGGATAGAAGTCAGACCTTATCATACCTGTCTACAGAGGCAAATACAATTGGATTATTTGTATTCCATGCTGTTAAAGTGTAGACCTTAAAAACTTGCAAAGAAACTAAACAAAGGTCTTCTAAGGTTCTTTACTAAACAAGTTTTGCTTCCTCAGTTTTCCTACTCAAACATGAAAGAGTGAGGTTATTCATTGAAAAGTCCCATTTCTTTGTAGAGATTTTTCCTCTTAATAGCAAAGAGGATTTTTTTTTACATACTAATTAATTATGTGAAGGAAATAAAAGAAAAAAAGCAACTTGTGTACCCTTCATGTTTTGCACATAGATCATACTATATGTTATGGTTGCCTCACTTTTTTTTTTTTTTATTTACAAAGTTATACTCTATTTATAGAGAGTTAGAAAAGAAGAAGAAAGGAAAACTGTGGTAAGTTGCATTTATCTTGAATGATTTAATTTAGTCAGTGAGGCTGTCATTCTGGATGAAAGCTCTCAATTGTAGTAAAAATGGTGTATTATAATGATGTAAAATTTATCCCACCATGCACTTTAATCCAGTACATGAATAAAACAACCATGAATAAGGCAACCTATTGTGAATGAATGGATGATACAATAATGGAAACAGTAAAAA
>WBMY01010738.1:597386-702293 GCA_013397315.1 Donacobius atricapilla | reverse complement strand
AGGAGCCAGCCCAGACCTTTCCCTGTGCTGCTGGGCTGCACCCAAAACTCTACCCATCTTCCTCTAGGACACTCAGTGTAGTCCAACAGCAACAACCCAAATCTGCTGGCAGGGAGCCAACACAGATGGGCCAAACACTAAAGGCGGACAGGGAACACATGCTGGGGTCAAGAATAGAGGGACTGCCACATGTCAGAATCCATACAAGCCCTGATTAAACCTTGCGTTTGCAGGGGGCAATCAGGAATCAACATAGAAATGCCAATAGAGCCTCACAAAACTGCTCCTGTCTCCTATGTGACACCAGCTACAATTTTTCCATGTGCCAACAGAGGCTGATGGCCGTGCTGGGGAACAATGGAAACAGCTTTTCCTTTTGGGAGAAAGCTCCTTCCTATCATCATCCACGTCCTGTCTGTCTTGGTTTGAAAGATAGGTGTCTGCTCAGCAAGGCAGGAGCAAAGCAGCTGGGCGAGCAGGAATCAGCAAAAATCCCAGGGTGGTAGATGAGATGTATCGGAAGCTTCGGAGCTGTGTCTAACCACGGGACATCCCAGCAAGCAGGGTGTACGGGGCTACCGTGCAGCGAACGCTCGGAGCAGCGCCGAAGAGGCAGCGAGGGTGGGGCAGCGGCGATCCGGCTCCCAGCAGGGCAGAGAGGGGCAAGCTCAGTATCCCAGGCACCCGAGCAGGTGGTGATATNACTACACTTAGAAGAGATGACAGGCTAGCTATTAGTTTAATAGAGCACACCTGATTTATGAGGCCTTTCTTTTATAATTCTACCTGTCACAACATACGATCACAAGAAAGTCAGGACGCTGGGGTAAAAATCCTACACATCACAAGTGTAGAAAATTGAAGACAGTGTACNCTCTGGCAGCAGCAGCAAATTCCCCAAACAGCAGCGCTGACTGTCCTCCTCCGAAGCCAAAAGAGAGAGAGACCTAGCAGCTGCCCCAGCCCTGTCCTTTACCTGCCCAGTTCTCAAGGTATCTCTGCCCCTCGGAGAGAAACTCCCAGATAAGAGAAATGCAACCAGATGCCCTCCTCCCCTGAGCTTGGCCAGTTGTTTTGTTTTTCTTAAGGGCCCAATTCTTCTTAAGTACTCAGTCGTTAGTGTTTCCTAGCAGGTTATGGGAAAAAAAAATCTCTAAGTAAAAAGGAACAAAAGGAAAGAAACCTGCCTGTGCTAGTCTGAAAGCAAACCAGTGGGAGATCCAATGTCAGAATGACAATTTACTAGGAAAATGAAAATAAAATGCAGTAGTACAAAAATAAAAACCACTAACGAGTCAGAATGCAACCTGACATCCTGTTGGTCAGGATGCTGGTAGCAGTCCAATTAAATTATGGCTGCAATCCTCCTGGAGGGACAGATGTGGTTCTGTTGAAGGAATGATCCTGTAGAACGGTGTTTTCCCCTCAAAGTCCAGTGGTGGTGTAGATGGGTCTGGTCTTCTGGGAGTCCAGTGGAAGAAGGCTGCTTGCTGTGTTCCAAATCTCAGATTTCATCCAGGCAGGAATGCTTGGTTCCTCCCATTGGGCAGAGCATCTTACAATGGGCTGATGTAATTTTATCAGTCATGCAGTGAGACTCAATGGCCCACCAGCAATGGATATCTCCCTGGAAGAAGGATGGGTCATTGAAGAGGTAAAGAAATACTGCCCCACTTGGTTTTAACAGATGGCAATAAAATACATACTTTCGGTTACATCTTGCATTGCAGCCTAAGACACCCCCAACAGCTGGATTTTTCCCCTGACAAATCTTGATAAATGATAGGTAGGTAAGAGTCCATTTTATTTTTAAACTGATGGGATTGTAGCATTTTCTGATGCTTAGTTACTGCTGTTTACATGGTATATTGCTAGAATTTCAGATAGTTTCTAAGAAATGTAAGTACAGTTATGCACTTTGGAGATGTTTTTATACTTTTGAACTTTGAAAACTAAAAGTAACAAAACCCATTAATGGAGACTGTACATTAAAAGGAAAAATAAAAGAAGAAGAAACACACCGAGACATCTCTCTTTTTGAACTGCTCTTTTCAAGTCCTTCTCCATGGCAAAAATAAAGCAAAACTTCAACTGCCTCCTAATGAAGCGAACTGCTAGGAAAGATTATCACAGAGAAGTGAATTTTAGAATTCTGGTCCTGGAAAGACATGTACAAATGCTGAACTTTGTCTTGGGTTTGCAGATGCTGTTACTCCCCTCTCCCGGTCCTGCACAGGAAGAGGACTCCTGAGCTCTAAAATGTTGTCTTTATATCCCTCAGATGATTCAAATTCCAACTGACACAAATAGCCAGAAATTGTTTGCCCCACCACACCAAGTCAATCCAGGCAACAACTGTGCATTTTGTTTTATCTTTTTGTCTGTGCCAACATTAATGGTTATTGACTGGAGAACATTAAATACAAGTCTGTGCTTTTAAAAAGGTGTGAAGTACCATACAAAATTGTACTTTATGTGATATAAATAAGCTGTTTAGTGTAAGACAACCTCTTCCCATGTCACTTGAACAAAGCTGTCTGCTGTAGGATGGCAGTAGGGTCTGTTGGGCTTCCCATTCACAGGGGCCACCTCAGACACGTCTGTGTTACCACACTGTGGTGCACTAAATCATTAAAATGTAAATGCTGGCCATGAACGAGTTGTGCACAAAATAAGATTACAGGAGTGAAAGACAGAGGGAAAACTTGTCATTCCAACAAGTTGCATTTGGTTTTATTCTGTTTACTCCTAAGTAAACAGTTGAATAATGAATGTTTCTGTTAATGGCAGTCAAATTCAAGCATTTTTCTTTTAATCACGCTGATACATTGGTTGTGATTTTTGGTGTGCACAAGTTTGTACTGGTTTGAAAGTAAAACCGGTGAAAGACTCCAAGTCAGAAATACAATTTAACAGGAAGGGGAAAAAGGTAAAATAAAATAAGTTAAATAATACAACCTGTTAGTCAGGGCGCTGGTAGCAGTCCGGATGAAGTGGTCTCGTTGAAGCTGTGATCCTGTAGAAAAGTCTGGTAGCTCCTGTCCTCTGGGAATCCAGTGGGTTAAGAGCCCTCTGTGCTATCCCAGGTTATATCCAGGTGGGAATGCTTGGCTCCTCCCCATGGGAGGAGCATCCCACAATGGAATGATGTAATTTCATGACTCAGGCAATGGGTCCTTGATTGCCCATTAAACAGAGATAACTCCCGGAGGGAGTTACCCATGAGTCATACAGCACAGCATGAATGGGCCCATTAACAGAACATAGTCCGGAGGGTGGGGACAAGGGGAACACTGCCCCACCTGGTTTCAACAGCTCATGAAGATGGTGATAGAATACATACCTTGGGCATATCTTACATTGTAACCTAGGACAAAGTTTCAAAGGGTAAGTGCTCCCAGCCATCCTCCAGCCTGAATCACCCTCTTTGTAGCTGTTTGCAAATCAGTGATTGCTGCTGCCGAGGTTAGAGCTGGGCAACCAGACCAAAATTGTTACAGGTTGAGTAAAAAAAAAAATGTCACAGGGATTCCAATACCTGGAGAAGTACAAAGTAACCCACTGGTGGTAGAAGGGGACTAAATGGGGCAGAGTGGCCTGGTGTAGCATAATTAATTGTGCTGATGGCCCAGCAGGATTTCCTGGGCTCCTCCTGTTTCTCCCTCAGGTGTTCACTAAGGTTTGGTGCCTTTGACTGCCACAGCATGTGGTGTCAGAGGCCCTTTGCTAGGGGTGGAAGACAGGAATTGTCTCTGAGAATCCAAACTGGACAGCTCACCCCACACCCCCACTGCATATCTTGGTGCCCTAAATTTAGAAGATTCATGGAAAAAGCTCTTGCCCTTGCAGACTGGAGTGGATTGACATCTCCAGCTTTTGGAGAGGGCCATCAAGTTTTACCAATCTGCATGGTCACTCACAGCATGGAGAGTGGAACACTTGCTGGACCTTGTATGGTCAGCAAGTGTATGATCCTTGTGCTTCCCTTTGGACACTTGCATGCAGAGAACCACCTCCTAAAGTAATGGATAGGTACATGCATCATACAATACATAGTTTTGTGAATAACTTGGTATACAGCAAATATCTGGGTTGGCTGAGTGCAGAAGCCAGTACCAGAGTGGGTATGGGTGCCTGACTGAAAAAAAAAAATGTTAATAATCCCTTTTCTTCAGACTGCATTTGGAGTACAAAAGCAACTTGGGAATGCATTCCTCCACTAATAATACCTCAGTGACTTGGCTTGGGTCTCTGTTTACATGACTTATATAAGTAACTTCAAACTGAATCGATGGTGTCCTTTTAAACATAAATTGATTGAAAAACATTATGTGTATCCTTTGTATTTTGTATAGAACAAGAAAATACAACTATTTTAACTGCAGGTGCTTGGTGACAGCTTCTGTTCTGTGTGGGATGCTGCCAAAGATGGCTCAGCTCAATATAGTGGCTTATAAAGTCCTCAACAACCCTGGCCCCTCCTCCCTCCTCCTCCTCAGCTGAACAGAGCTGACACTTGCTACTGGAAAGGAGATGTGTGATATATAAATATACACACATTTTGCATTTATATAGTATATAAAACATATACACACTTACCTCTGCAGTGTAATACATGTTATCTACAAAAATGCAACACAGTATATACAAAATACAGACTATATACACTAGATACAACAGTAGCTAGACCTTAGGCAATAATAAAGGTCACACAGTAATGTGCACACATTACATTGTATATAAGACGATACCTGCATATTCCTGTGTCTACGTATGATCCATCCACCTAAACATAAATAAATATGTGCAATAGGTGCGTCTAACCACACATGCATTTATGAAATGACTGAGAGCTGGTCTAGAGTCCAAGCTCTTCCATGGAGGACTTCCCTTTGTCTGAGACAGGACAGGGGGAGAGGCAGTGCTGGTGCCTGGAGCAGCCTCTCCTTTGCTTCCTGACATGGAAAGGCAGCCACTCCATCAGAATTAAACATCAAATTTATTGCATAATACTGTACTATGTACACACACATCGAAAATAAACATTTGATATAATTGTATATTTGTCTTCAATGCTGCATTAGAAAGAGGCTAGAGGGCTCTCAATGTAGCCCATAGCTTGTCTTTAAAAAAAACAAAACAAAACCCAGAAGCCTAAAACCTTTTGTTACGAGGTGCAAAGTTCAATACTGTAAATTGAACATGGTGCATAAATACTATGTCCTAATAACAAGTCAATGTCAAAACCACCCTAAGCTTAAAATGAGATTTACATCAAAATCTGAAAAATGGCCGGGAAGAAGGGAGAAAAATCATTCAAACTTCTCTTAATGGGGCAGTGACTGAGGAAAAGAGCGCAAAAGCTCTCCAATCATACAGGATAGATTTAGGTAGTGATTTTTTCTACATTTTCAGTGTTTCATTTTCACACAGATTGTCCTTCAGGTCCCCTGGCAAAAGAGCTGCCAAGTGAGAGAGCTGCTCTCAAACAGCCATGTCAAGTAAGCCTAGCTGCAAAGATCAAACCAATCTCCAGACAGGGGGCTATCACTCAAATGGGGATCTTCTACTCCTTTCTTTGACCTGACCTGATGAGACTGGAGAGATTGTACACACCTTCCACATTCACACACCCTTGCACTCAGACATCCACACACACAGCTCCTCTGGACAAGGCAGGCAGCAGTAAAAGCAGCCACATCATCGTTACTGGAATAACAGGGCTGTTGGGATGGAAAAAGAGAGCTGCCCACCCTCCTAGACTGCAGACTTGCCAGGACAGAAACACAACACGGGGGAGGCATTTAGAGAAACCTGCTATTATAGGTAGGGTTTGTCCTTCCACAAGCCTGAACACAAACCCCACTCCAGAGGGATTCTGAGGCTTTGAGAAGCTTGAAAACAAATTCAAGACAAGTGAGGAAAAACAAGCCGACCTCTGTAAACTACCGTATTTTCCATGAGACATCCTGGTGCAAAAAGACAGAACATCCACTAATGCACCACTCTGGGGTCACAAATGACATCCCAGCCCAGTACCATCTACCAAGGACTGAAGGGCAGAGGAAATATTTCCAATCAAAGCAAGCAAGAACCAGCTTGCATTTAAAAAGGGAGGAAAAAAGGGTGGGGGGAAATCACAGCTTTTCAAAGAGGAGATTGCTATTTCATCCTCAGTTTTCACTATGCCCTAAATGCAAGGGACATCAAAATATTGCAGCAGGATTAAAAGAAGAGGTAAAAGTGTGTGTGTACAGGGCAAAAAAAGCAACCTACATGGAACTGTCAGGAGGGCAGTGATGTCAGGTTGGAGAGGAAACAACAGAAATGCCCACTGAACTGGTTTTGTTCAGGAGATGAGAAAAATACAAAGCAAGAGCCTCTCCCTGCTGAAGCCCCACAAAATGCTGGCAGCATCAAGCTGAGACTGCATCATCTCTGTTATCATTATTTATATTTACCCCCCCTCCCCCAAAAAAAACCCAACAAAAAAACCAAAAAGAAGTTCAGGTCTCTTCCCTTACAAAAATAAAGCCCAAGACCATTGTTCTCTTGCTCTGCATCCAAGAGTCAGTGCCAGCCCCGCGGCGTCAGGCCAAGCTGAAGCCCTCATAGTGGTCGATGGCCTGCACGAGGCGGGCACTGAGGATCTCCTTGCTGCTGTACTTGGGCAGGTCCAGCAGGTTGTAGCAGGTGTGAGCCACAGGCAGGTACTGCTCCCCACTGGGCGTCGACTGGATGATGATGCGCAGGCTGGACATGCCGTAGATGGGAATGCGGTCGCTGCCCGTCAGGAACACTGAGAGAGGCACAAGGAAGGCTGGGCAGGTGGGACAGGTGAGGGGCTTCCCACCAGGGCTGCACCCACAGGCAAAGTTCAGCCCCACCTGCCTGGAGGGGCTGAAACCCTGACGACTCCATGGAGGGCTTGGCTGCCAGCTCCCAGGGGAGCTGCAGCACAGCGAGGCCAGTGCCAGGCACAAACACTGGCCCTTATCTTTCCAGCAGTCACAGAACCTGAGTGGCTGGGGTTGAAGGGACCCCTGCAGGTCCTTGGGGCCAACCCCCTGCTCAAGCAGGGCCACCTAGAGCCGGCCACCCAGGACAGAAGGAAAAAAAACCACTATAGAGGGAAACCCCAGCTCTGACTAGCAGATCCTGTCACTCATGCTGGATCACCCAACTTAATGCAATGAAGTTCTGCAGCCACTCCTACCCAAGTCTTTCAATTCCAGGAGATGCTGCACCACTGCAAGATACTTACAGAGAAATTTCTTCTTCTTTTCCAAGGGAAATGCATGGAAGGTCTCCCAGAACATTCTCACAGTTGGGTGTGATGCAGTGTAGTCTCCTTTATAGACAGCGCTCTATTAAAAACCAAAATACCACGTTTTCAGTTGGCACTAGAAAGCAAAGACTAAGCAGAACCCAGACCTGATCTTTTCTATATCTGACATCTTATCATTGCCTGACAGCTTTGAAAGGGAATGCAGGAAGGCTGATGGGCAAAGGCATGGCTCAAAGACCCGGCAAGGGCTCTCCTGGCAATGTGAGGAAGGCAGACGTTAGCCTTCTGCTTTTCAGCTAATTACAAGTGTGGAGAGCAATTCTGGAGTGCCTGTTCACAGGCTGAACTCCGGAACAGGATCCTACAGTCTGCACTGTGAGTGACTTGCTGGTCTATGGATTTTGAGAGGACACAACCCTTTCTGGGTGTCCAGACTCCTCTTTGAACCCTTGTGTAGTTTTTGCCCTTGTGCAATGGAGTTCTACTATAGGTGAAGACCCTTTGTCTCCTCCCTTCAGTCATAGATTTCATCCCTAAAAAAAAAGGAGATGGAAGTCCTTCTCCCTGTCCTTCCTCATCCTGAATTTCCTCCCTGAGCTTTATCTGTAGCAGGCTGACACAGTGAGAAACTTTTCATGTGAGTGACAGCAAGGTGTACAAGGAGCACAAAAAAAGCAAATGCATCGTGGCTTATCCCATCTCCTGACACAGACTAATGCCCATCTCATTCAACTGCACAACCCTGGCACTTGTAAAAAAAGGGAAGCTTTACCTCTTCCAGTTCCTCCCAGTTGTAGTTACTGTTTCCAACGATCATGGCCCTGAGCTCTGTGGGCTGGAAAAGTTCCAGGACCTTCCCACCACACACTTTCAGGAAGCCAGTAGAAAAGGCTGTGTACCACTCTTGGATGGAGATGTTGAAGATGTAATTTACGTAGGCTTCAACAAATTCTTCCCTAATGCATTGAGAGAAACCAGGCAAAGGAAAGCACTTTTAATCATATGTCTAAGCAACAGAACTGCCACGTTCTCCTGCTTCTGCCTGTAAAGTGTTTTGCAACCACAAGTCTCCAGCAGGCTCAACCCACTGCCCTTCTCTCACCAAGTCACTGCAAGGTGGAGAGGGTGTTCAGCAGCAAGTGCTACCAAGTGTCTGCTTATTCCCTGGCAGATCCCCCAGATTCTCTACCACCAGTAAAGCTGAGAAGGCTACAATTGGAACAAATATTCTGGCCTTTTGGTAGAGGAGTTCTCACCATATACACTACGCAAAAGCAGCGAGGAAAAGGTGAGAAAGTAAACAGGAAATAAGACTAACAAAAATGAAAACCTGGAGTAAGAAATCATATACCAAAGGAGGAGTTATTTTCCAGTGCATTGGTTTTATTGTAATTTTCCCCACAGTCATCTGAGTATTAGGGAAATTCAAGCTGATTAAGCACTTAACCGTTGCTTAATTCCTCTCTGGCTGTTACGATCATGAACCCAGCATCAAGAGCATTTTATGAACTCCAAAGGAGAAAGGGAAAATGCAGGCATTTCCTACTCTGCATGTGTCAGTTACAGCAATCCTGTGCATTCCCCAGCTCCCAATGAACTCCCCTCACATGGGAAGGGCAGTGCCACAGACATGCACATAGCAAACTGTTCAGGCCATAGGGTGGCAAATTGGTCCCTGGCCTCTAAATGTAGAGGTGGAGGAAGTCATTAAGCACTGTGAAGTAAATTGACAGTCATGTCTAGACTTGGATTTAGAGGTTAGCTTGAGTTCAAAACGCCAGTCAGGATAAAACAATTGAATTTTGGAATGTTAAGCTGGTGGAACTACACATCAGCCTTTCTCCTTAAGAATTTTCTTCCCTTGTTTCCTATCCTGACTTAATAAACAGTTCCAGTAGTTAACTCTGGTACTCTTCCCAAATGTTCTCAGCTAAAATCTTTGTTCCTTTGTACTGGATGGCATACAGTAAAAAAAAAAAAAGCAAGTTTGCTTTTGAATGTATATGCCCAACCTAAAACCCTTAAGGCTTCTATTACTAGTATTTTTATCTTTCCTTCACTGTTGCAGGAATAGATTAAACACTCCTCTGGTTTATCGTAAGTCCATCTACTCTTTGCAGAGAGACAGAACTATCCTGCCCCACCCCCATGTGGCTGGAGCATGGAGACAGCTCTTTAGCTGTATAATTGCACCATTTTGGGTAGTAGTAAAGTAGGTAAGAAGTAACGCAGACAAAGCTTTTGCTATAGCAATGGCTTCAGACACATTCAAAACCCTTTTAAATAATCAGATTAATAGGAAATTACTTCATCTTCAGCCTCGCCAGAAAGGTCTTCAGCAATCCTAGTACAAGTCCCTAACCATGCTGCTGAGTAGTCACTGGATCACAATGTTTTGCCAACAGAGAAAGAATGTGAATGCTGCTTTAAGTAATAAAGGCATTTGTAGAAATCCAATTACAAGATTATGGGAAGAAAATAGTTCAGCAGCTGGACAAAAAAGCAGGGGGAATGGTAGCTGTGCTAGTAATAACTCCGGGGTGTTCAGTCAAATGGAAAGGGATCCAAGTACAGCAGGTCCTTCTGGCTGTGATCAGGGATGGGAGTCAGGCCATGTTCAAAGGAAAGTTTCCGGCTTCAGAATTAGGAGTACAAACAAGTCTGCCAGGCTCAGTTTTGTTGGTCACATACAGTTCCTCTCTGAGTCATCAGGAGAATTAACCTGGGCCAAAAATCACGTCTCCAACATCTACTTAAAATGAGAAAAGCAGCAAGGGTCTATACAGAGACCTTTTATAGGGAAGATGTCAATCCAAGTGCATGGTGCATTTCCCAAACATTGGTGGAAAGATGATGAAAACTTGATTTTTGTTCAAGTGCCACTAGTGCCCAGTATCCTTTGAGCAACTGGTCTTGAAATTTGCTCACGGTGACTGATAATTACCCCCCACATTTCCCTTCAGCCAGAGTTTCTGTGGCACATGACTTCATCACAAGCACAAGCCCATCCCCACAGGTGCTCCACTTGCCTGTTGTCCTTCTGCACCAGGATTTTATCTCCATCTTCAACCAGGTTCTTCTGCTCTGTCACACCATAGCTTTCCCTGCAGATCTGTACAAAACCAGGAAATTAATTTTACCAGAAGTATTTTCCAGGGCAGATGCCTACAGGAAAGACAGAGTCCTCTTAGACAACTGGCATGTAAAGGGTGGGCCTGAGAAAATGGTACATGTAGAAACTTTTGTTCCCTGCTCCAGGTACCCTGTGCGCTTCACCACCCCCCATCACCTACCTTTGCTGTAGGACTGCTATTAAGTTGAAATGTGAACTTAGAAAGGAATAAAAATTATTTCAGGTAAATTTCATGGGGAAAAAAAACCCCAAGAGACTGATAACTAAAATCCTGTTCTTAACTAAGTCCACGAGTTTTGGCAACAAAAGGACTTCCTTTTTTAACAGAAACTCAGTGGGTTAATTCTCTCTCACTGGAAGAATAAATGACACAGACATTTTCCTGCTTTTGCCAGTCTAGGATGGCATCAGTACAAACCTACAGTCTGTACACTAACTGGCTACCTGAAAAAAAACTGCAAAAGGGTCAATTTTCAAGTTGCCACAGACAAAAGGGGCCCATATTCGTGAAAAAAAACTGCAAAAGGGTCAATTTTCAAGTTGCCACAGACAAAAGAGGCCCATATTCGTGAAAAAGAATTTGGAGAAAAGTCTCTTTTGTTACTTTAAAGGTATCCTTTTTTTACACAGCCTGCATTACCATCAGTATGGCTTCATTGCCTCATCCCAAATTACAGCTCTGTCCTGCAAGAGACACAGTCAGATGCAGGTCTGACTCACTCCAGAGGTAAATTTGATCTAAGAGTGTTTATGCACTCTCATTCATGCAACAAGGAAATGGGCACCTCTCTCCTTGCTCAGCAAGGCTCTTCACAGTGTGGAGCAGTTTTATGGTACATTTTTTTTACCCCAGGGCAGGTCTTGGACAGAGAGTCAAAAAATGACCCAGATCAAGATGAACCCATCACTCACAACCTGTTAGAGCATCAGGTCTTTAAACAGTGACAAGAAGGCTATTTTGAAAACCACTCAGCCTAATCTACTTACTAGCTCAGTGTTTAGGACCACATACATACAAAAGAAGAAGGGAGTTGACAGCAAAGAACATTTTAACATTAGAATGGGCTACGTGCTATAGGCATTTGGGATAACCCAGAATACACATGAAAATATAGATGGGCTTCAACTGTACCATAGTAATCAGAGAGTTGATATGTCAAATGTGTCTTACTGTAAAATTCAAACAGAATGTCTCCTCCACATCTTCCCCGGGGTAATCTAAAAGTTGCTGGAGACTCCTAAATAACAAGTAGGGAAAGAAATGAAACAACAATAATCAGAGATTTTAAAAGCCATACCTCTAACAGGGAAAACAAATTCAGCAGAAGTAAACAGCATCATATATCTGGGTGGTAGAATTGCAAGAGAGAATTTGAGTCATCTGGAGCAGTAAGAAAGAAATACACCTCAAATAAAGAGATGCTTTGTTAGAAGTAGGAAAAATGCCAGTCCACAGATATTGGTACAGTCTATGCCTACCTAGTTCATGAATCATCTTTAATGATCTTGGCTTTGGAACAGAATTAAATTTCTAGTACTAAAGCTTTAATTCTATGTTATAACCACACAAAGGTCTGAGGGAGTGGAGGAAGAAACAGAGGTGCACTATACCTGTATGCCCATCATATAAAAAATACTCTGCTACCCCCCAAAATCCTGCTGCTGTCTTCCTGGCATTTTACCTCATTATTGATAAATACAGCTGTCACTTTGTGTAGATAAATCAGATGGCAACTCAGAAAGAGAAATAAGACAAGAAATAAGTCAGTGGAATCTTAACTTCACAGTGTCGGGGAACCAGTATCCCTATGCAATTAGGTAGAAAAGATTCAATACACCACTTGGAAAAAGTAACTCTTTCACTCCACTCAACTTCGTCCTGTCATGGGAGCAGGTTAGAGCTGCTATGATTCATGGATGGGATGATTCACAGTGCTACACACAGTTCCCTTGCTCGCTAGTCTGAGCCTGGCTGAGGCTGGGATTTGGGATCACGCACACAACCACACAGGGCAGGGATAGGCTTCCACTCCTTTTCTCAAAGGGGGTTGTGGGAGGTGTCTTTTGGCTGTGTTGGTACCCAGTTCCTGGGGGGTCAGAGGGTGGGCGCCTAAGAAGGTGGATCCAATAGCCTGTGGGAGAGAAGTATTACACAAAATTCACCACCAGCTCATATGTTTTGCTAGGACCACAGTCACCCAAATTAATCAGTCACTCAAAAGGATCAGGAGGTGTTCTATTAATCAGTTTTTACCTAGTTCAGCACTTCCTGTTCTTAGCTGGATGGTTTACCTTCCCAGAAAAGCTCCAAATTTTGATTTTCATACCTTCCTTCTGTAGGGGACAGCTCCTTCAGATCCTCTAGGCAGGGCTTCACATTCAAGAGTTTTTTGTACAGAGCCAAGGGAAAGTGAAGGTCTACCACTGTGAAATTGTAGATTGCAAGACCACATATGATGCCAATCAAGTGAAACCAGTTGTGCTCTACAAAACACTGCAAAACCACACAGAAAATCCTGATGAGACACACTGTCACTGGTGCAATGCACAGTAGCCTTTCCTCCATGCACTAAGAAGCCAGACCCTGCTTTTCCAAGGATAAAGTCAGAGAGCTCCCATCTGGTTATAAATTTCTTGTTGGTGTGCAGAACAGAAATGAAGCTTCAAAAACCATGTTCTACTACTTTTTAAAGCCATGATTGCTGTGGAAACAGCAGCTTTCCACCTTACCTGCCTTTTAATTCCTTTTTAAATTCCTCTGTGTTTAGACACTAACAGTGCTTCAGTGTTTACTGTCTATGTACTGCAAGAAAATGTGTTAACAATCCTCTCCCTATTACCCATCCTATTTTCTATTAAAAGCTTTTGCATCAGCACAGCTCCACCCAGGCAGATACACAGCAGAGGTGCTAACACAGGCCTCCTTTTCTTCACATACTGACTCTCACGCTGCTGTGTCAGTCACAGACTGGCTGCCCACGTGTGTTAAATGCTCCAAATACAGGACTCATTTTCAGTGCTTACACTGTCATCACTCCTGGTGCCAAAAGACTTGTTTTATAGCACTGACATCAGAAGTGAACGCTCCATAATACTCTTTACAAGTTACAAAAGGTACCAGGCCACTTCCTTCCTTGTAACCCCCCTAGCAGGACAGCCACACCTCAAGGGAAGACTTGGCAATGTCATTTCCCACCTTGCTACCCATGAAGGTGAAAAAAAGGACATAAACCACCATCTCCAGCCATTTGACAGGTACTGATCTTGCTCTCCACACTCTTCCAAAACCAACAACTTTCCACTACAAGTCATGTTTCTTGCTGTTTAAGACCTTCCTCACATAAAGCTTTAACAACTTTAGATCCTGAGGGCGATAGTGATGCATGACTAAGTAGATCGGCTGCAATTATCTGAACAGCAAGGGAGGCACAGAACTCTAATACCATTACCACCTACCTAAACCTCTCATTCTGTAAAACAGCACGTGACCATCACATTCATGATAATAAGAGTTCTGTTACCTGTCACCTGACCCTTAATACAAGTTTTATTATGGGATAAGAATAGAGAGAGAGCCAACTCTTTAACAGGCACAACCATCACCATTCTACTAAAGTTAACAGACCTATTTACACTAACTGAAAATAGAGTTCACATTGTATCACGAGTAGAAAATGACAGGAAGAACATTTCTTTCCCATAGTTTGCCACTAACTTCCTTGTCATTTAAATGCAGCATATTATTCCAACCTGCATGTATAGAGGGCAAGGGCTTACCGTGTCTGAAAACCACAGGAGGTTTGACTCTGGGTAGTAAGTGAACATGCCATAGATAGGATTGAGTAGCTCTTTTAACAACAGGAGGAAAAATTCCTTTGTCACTCCTCCAGCATCAACAGCTTCCTCACCATCAAAAATGACCTGTAGAAAAAGCAGGTCAGTGACAGGGATGCAGAGCAGAGATTGAGTGAATCAGACCTCTCTCTAATTGAGAGCCATGCAAAACAATTTGTCCAACATGCCCAAACCCACAGCCACCGACGAGCTTGTTTCAGGGCTCTGCCTGCAGGGACAGAAAGGGAACAGGGGTGGCAAATCAGGTATTTTGAGAATATTTAAATCCTTATGCAAATCATAAATAACCACCTGTTGTCCCAAGAATCAAAGCAGCAGCATGACAGCAGCTACTAAAATTGTGGCAATCTCTTAGATAAAACACATCCTATTGTAAACAGCCTGCTCCTGCAGAAGGGTAAAACAGAGATTGCATAACATCACAAAATGCTCCCTCCCCTGGCCCTTGTACACTCAATACACCAGGAGAAGAGAGCAAACCCTGTGCTTGCCTTCTTGTAAACTATCCACTACCAAAGCACTCCAGGAGTCAGAAAAAAGACTCAATATCCCGACTAGACCAAATGTTCCTGTGTGCAACACCTATGGAGAAGTTACTGCACACTGGTGAAGTGGTAATGTGAATGGCTGAAAGGCTGCACAAATGTTTGCTAAATGAGAGGGTGCTAAAGATATGTGGGAAACTTACTTTGAGAGGCTTTTTCAAATCAATGTCTGAATGGATGCTCAACTCCCTTAAAGCATCACCAACTAAGTTACTCCTGCGAACATGAAGTACCAGGAAAGGGCTTCTGGCCAGCAGAGGCTCCAGGGTGAGAAGCATGAAGACATTCTGCAAATTTGCACCATTTATTGCAACCTGTAAATAAAAGAGAAGTGAAAAGCAGCTACAGCTCTGCTTCTTTCTTCCTATCAAAGGAAAACAGTTAACAACTTCACCACCTGGTGTTCCTTTCTGCCTTTCTGGTTTCTCCAGGGTTCAAGAATCCCATGCTCCCTCTGTACTGTGTGTGTGCCTCTATGCCCTGTTCCCCCACTTCCCACACTAAAACTTTTAGTCCAGTGATCAATTCAGCACATTTGAGCAACAGAGATTAAATTCCTGAAGATTATTTTTTTTTTTTTACATTAGGCAGGTAGGTGGGGAGAAGAGGCTTTATTTGTGCTCTTACTGAGTCAAGAAACTAAATGTGAACACATTCAGGTAAGTGTGAATCCAGGAGGGAAAACAGTGCTACAAATATACCAAGCAAGGAGCCAGCTGACAAATGCATTTGTGAAGGCACCACAGATCCCATTACATATAATTCAAAGGCCTCATCCACGCAGATTTTCTGGAGTTGGACAAGGCACAAAGCCCAGTCTAAGCTTTGGCTGAACTTAGGTTACTTCTTCTCACGTGTTGTCCACAGTAAATGGCAAATTCACATTTAAAAGTTCCGTTTACAAGTCAGTTAAACCTGAGACAGAAATCCATCAGATTCCTCTGTTCCAGCACTCAGAGAACTACTGGTTTCTCTGGCATCTAAATGGTTGTCTTGCTAAGATCGTGTCTCTCAGGACAACAAAACCTGTACCAGTCTGCTGTTCTGCCAAGGTCAGGTCAATATCTCCTCTCAGCAGTGCACTGCAGACAAACTGGGCAGCCTGAAAACATGCAAGAGGCTAACAGAATGAGAGCGGGAGCAGGTGACTGCAGCATCTGAGCATAGGCCAAGCCTCTTCTGCCTAGCTGCAGGCTGTGTCCTCAAGCATCCACAGAAAAGCCAGGAGATGGGTATTACATGGAACTAGCACCATGGGCACAAGTGACTGTGATGACAGTTTTCTACCCTGAAGGAACCAAGGACCTCAGCAAATTTATTTCGAAGAGGATGGGACTAGGGCCAGACCCAGCTGCACTGGATGAGGGGTCAGTGCCCAATGCTTTGCCTGTCTCAGGAGGCACCTGTGTGAGCAGTGCCTGGCACTGGGACATTTACACTGGCACAGAGGCCAGCTGTCCTTGTCACAGCCTGGCTGTGAGCTTGCTTGGCTGCCACCTACAGGGTGGTGGAGCTGGACATCTGCTGTCAGCACACTCCTGGAGGGCCCTGGGGCTGTGCCCCTCACTGCAATTGGGTGGGTGGGCTGCTGGCAACAGCATCAGGAGCTGGTCTACAACACTCACCTCATTATTAGAAAAAACAACTATGCCTGCAGTGGGCAGAAATTTTGAAACAAGTGTCCACTTACCTGAACATTTGTCTACTTATCAAGTCCTACAGCTCCTCACCTTACTCCTCATCCTTGGATGATCATAAATACATGAATACTCCTTCCCTAAACAGTTTAAATCTCCACCACGTGCACATCTGGCAGTTCTGATGTTGCCAGACAAACATTTTGAAGGGAAAGACACCAAGCACTGCCTCTGCAATATCCAGGGCAAAGAGCTTCTCCAGCTACACTGCTCTCCTTTAACACGGAAACAAAAAAGTATTGCACACACCAGCTCCCAGTTAACACCCTTTCCATGCAGGCACCATTGCAAAAGGCAGAGAAAAAAAATGTGTCAGGAAAATTGGAATAGAGAATGACTACCTGCATCTGTAATTCTGCATCTGTCTGTAACATCTTGGTCTTAGCTTGAGCATCGAAGATGAAAGGGTAAGAGCAAAGAGTCACAGCATCCTGCAAGAAAGGCAGGTGAGTTTTGTTCCTATCCACAGCTTCCAGAGCACTTCTTTAAATAAGAATCACGAGAAACAATTTTCTTACCTGCATGATGGATGGCCTTACTTTCTGTGAAAGAAAAAGAGAAGTATGAAAATCTATTACTCTTTCAATTTTGTGTCTTGTGGGTTTTTTGGATGGACTAGTCCAAAGGTGACCCAAAGTAAATTTTCCTCCTTTGGGACCAACAACCCAGTTTTCTTTCTTTTAAAGAAAAGCATGGGAACTTCCTTCTCAAGAAACTGCACAAGTCTAATTCAAAACATGAACATCAAACATTACTAAGAGGACTGACAGGCATAGAATCCTGTGTTAGTCTGTCATGGGTGAAACTCGCTCTTATGAAGAGTAACAAAGGCAGAAACCATATGAAACAACAGGAGAGACCGTAAGGCCACATGGTGATACAAGAACACTCATGCAATGCAAATTACTTGTAATTAGCCATATTGACACATTTTTAACTATCCCTTACATAAATTTAAGTCAGTACTTTATTGTTCTGCTCACTAAAGGTAAGCACCCAGCAGCACTATTTAAATGATGGAAAGTAGAGGATGGGGACACAGCACACGCAGCACTTACAAAGGTCATGAAAACACACACAGAAGTTATTGCTACAGTCAGGCTTTATTCTTGCAGCATTCGTTGGCAGATGTTTTCTGGTGTTTTTTTACACTTGGTATTCCTTTCCTTGCTATAATTAAATAACCTCACTGGGTTCCCACACAGCATATTCCAGCCCTCAGTTTAGTTATCTCCTTTCTTACAGATGGGAAAGTGAGACATAAAAGAGGTGAAGGGTCTTACCCAAGATCACCCAGCAGGTTACTGGAAGAGCCAGGAATAGAACCCACATCTCTTGAGGCTTGGTTCAGTCCCCTAGCCAGAACGCCACACTGCCTCCTCTTACAGAGCAACATTTTAACATCACTGGCTACATTATTCACAATACCTGCCTAAACAGCAGAAGTAAAGGGCAAAAATTATAATTTTAGAATATAGGACTTGGCTCCTGAGGTGTTGATTACATTAAAAGGATCCAGTGACTGAATTAATCCCCTTGTGCAAAGACTGAATGAAATTCACATGGATAATCAGAGACTGTTGCAAGCTTTGGTTAAATATTGTTAGCTCCAACTCTTTCGATACCCTTTTAAAGTCAATTTTGTAAAGCCACCGAGCACTCAGATCTGAGATATTTAACTTACAGAAGCTCCTATACTGAATACAGTACGCTCTCATTAAGGATATTGGAAATACAGATCTACAGCCAGAGACACAAACATGGACAGCTATTTCATGACTATACATAAAACCTCTTACCATTCCAGCTTGGTGCAAAAACCACATGAGATAATCCTCCTGAATGTCCACCAAGCTGGAAATCTCAGGGATATAAAACTTATCATATTCCACATGTTTAACCTTCTGATTCACCTAGTGAAGAGAACAGATGGAAATATTTCACATATTTTAACATATTTTCAGCATTTTTCAGGTTTGCTTTCATAAATTCAGTTAAAGCAGTTTGCAACAAAAGGACCCAGAAAGTTTTGCAAACAGCACACCATCTCTTATATTTTGGTACAAACCAAGAAGAATCAAATAAGCCTCTTTCTAACTTATTTTAGCTCCCTCTCCTCCTCACCCCGACCACCCAGCAAAAACACAGTGAGAGCAGAGACCATCAAGGTACTGGTATTTGTGATGCCACAGTAAATGGCCCAGCAGCAGCTTTCTTTAGGGTAACTTTATTTCTAGTCTTTGAGACAGGACTAAACAATCTTCAAGAACCTTGGAGTTAGGAAAGCCACTAACATCTTTCCCACGTTGTGACTTGATGGACAGTAACACAGCTCACAGCAAAGGGCAGACAAGACTGAATCATCTTGAGCCAACACTTGCTCAGGCTTTCCTCTCACCTTGTGGAGTTTCTCCAGAAGCCTGAGAGCAGCTGTAATGTAGCTGCTGAATAGGACTGGGATCAGCAGCGTCTTCCTTCCACTGAGGAGGTAAACCACTGCACCTTTGTAGAGGTCCACAAGCCTGAGGAAGTATCTTGGGCACACCTGAGACCACCAATTATCTGGAAAGCAGAGGACATCAATATAAACCTTAATCAAAGGCCAGAGAATCCCCTAAATAAGGGGTTACAACTGAAAAAAGGGGAATACACCTGAAGACTCTTTCAAAAAACTTCCCTATTCCTGCCCTAGCTGTAGCAACAGGAAAGTGAGACAGAGTCATCTAAATACCAGAAATGGAAAAGCTCTACCCTTTCCACTCTCATCCAGCCACACCAGTCCTTACCCAGCCCAAACCCTGATCGGGGTGAGTGCCTGAATTTGAAGTTTTTCAGTCTTCAATTCAAGACACTGTTTCAAGTATCTGGCATTCAGGATACTGTGATCTTGTGGGCAAACATCTCTCTCTCAGGAGTGACAAGGATACAGTTGCCTGGGCAATTCTCTGTAGCACCACATACTTTTCTAGGAGGTGTCAGTCTCCTGGCACATCTGCATTAAAGGATTCACTCCCTCTCTTTGGAGAGGCTGATTTCTTTCTTGCCAAGGACAGGTAACCCTTACTTTCCCCTGAAGGGACTCTGACTATTAGCTTCTTTCTTAGAATAGCTGGAGCTTAGGATTCTTTTGGAGGTCTGAATGAATCACATCGCATTTTACATGATAATATCACGTTTAGTACAAGACAGCCTTAAGAAACAGAGTAAGATAACAAGAACAGTAGTAACTTAACAATTGTCAGTAACAATCATTATGCAGCATATGTTCTGTTCAGTTTAAGATAAGCTCAGAGGAAAATACAATAGAAATTAAAAGGCTCAGAAGTGGGAGAAGAGTTTAAGTGTTCAGCATAGTCACAGACCAACAGGTTTGTCTGCATCTAGTAGAGGGCAAAATAATTTAATATTATATTTAGTATTTTTTTACCTTATACATAAAAGATACTCTAAAGTGATCAATAGCTGATCAAATTTAAGAAAATAGGATCATTTAATCCTCATGATATACAAAAACCTGTTTCTGTAGAGGAATGCACATTTATCTGGAACTGAGTCTCTGAATGTGGGTAAACAAGATAAGGTAAGTTAGATTAACCTCCCTAGTAAGTGTTCTTTGAAATGATATTTTACTTCTAAATTAAAACGATTCTTAAATGACACTTGCCAAGCACTTTGCTGGGGTTGGTATCCAGGCGCAAAATAGCCATTGCTAGAGGAAGTGTCAGAGAGATATAATACTTGGAGTCTTGGAATGGTGGGAATTCTGGGAGAATCAGATAGATCCTCATTGCCTCAACATCTGGTGGAGAGCTGGACAGCTGAGGAATCAAAAAGCTTTCAAAGCTCCTCAGTATCTAGAGAGAAAACAAAACAAAAAAGACAACTTATCCTGCATGATAGAGCACCTACAATGTAGATAATGTTTAAGGGGTGATGAAATGGCAAAACTCTGTTTTAGAAGTCAAACTCAGAGTGAAAAAACCCAAAGCTATAAATACTATAGCTAAAAGAGGATAAATATAAATATATATAATGACAAGGGCAATAATATAAATACATTATATAATTTAATATATAATATATATTGTAGTTAATAATACATTATGGCAATAATTATAAATATATAAATATTTATTTATGGCAAGGGGAACATGTATGCTTTTTATCCCACAGCTCTGCACTTCTGAAAGAAATTCTCTGAGTTAGAATAAATTATACAACCAAGAAGTATTCAAGTCCTGACAGACACATAATAATTACAAATATAACATACACAGACTTTATTTCAGTAGACATTCAAGTATTAAATGTCACAAGATAAAACTTGTTTTTAAATAAAAGCCTTGGAGACACATTCTGAGGAGGTCAAAATCAGCCCCCGTCAAAGGAGATTAAGTGTCTGGCTTTTAGATTTGCAATACAACTTTTGCCCAACAATGCTGCTGGTACTTGCATGTTAGAGAGGGACAAAGACCTAATTTTCCCTCTGAATATCCAAATTCTCAGAAGTGCAATACCTGCTCTAGGAGAATGGAGTGCTGAGAGTTCATCAGCTTCTCAAACAGCACTCTCGTGGAGTTCAGATCAATCCCTGGGATCTTTGGACTGGTTTTAAAATGTTCATCGATTCTTTAAAAAAGAAATCACAGACAGGCATAAGTTTAAGGAAGAGACCCCATTATCTATGTACTGACATGGTACAATGGTACATGGTATAATGCTGAGAGACAGCAATAGAGAAATGACCACTAGGAAATTCATAAGACTAGAAACAAAGACTCTCCCTTCCAAATTCCTCTGGGCCTTGGGTAGGGATGGGATTCTCGCAGAGAACCACTTGATTAAAGTCTCTGGTGTCCCCAGAACTTCTTCACTTACTTAAATGTGCTGTATTAGACACTCTGAAGGTGAAGGCAGCTATTAAAGACAGGATGCATTTGTCAGTTTGATGGCGGGACTGTAACAACATGAGGAGCTAAACACAGCCTGCTGTAGTAGAATGGCTGTTCCCATAACAGCACAGGCTCCAGGCTGGAAACAGCTGTCCAGAGACACGCTGTGATACAGAGCACATCAGCCTGTGCTCTGCAAAGGCAGTGCTGGGTGTGCTCAGTTTTTTCATGGCACACAGCCATGGAAAAGCTGCTCCCCCATCTAATCCTGTAATGCAAACAGGCATACATGGCCTTAAGATATGGGAGGGATGCACTGGGGTATTTCTATCAAGGACACCTTGACATAAGACTTCACATATAAAGGTACATAGTTAAATACAGCCTCATTTAAGGCTTCAGAATTTATCACTTATTTGTTCAAATATTTCCTGTAGAAGTTAAATCCTGCAGTAGCCAAGACACCATTGAAGTAAAAGAACTGCATTTGGCTGATGAAGCCATAAACTCCACTCATTTCCACATTCAAAGGAGATATGAGACTATTTAAAGTGACTCAACAACTTGGATACTTCAACAAGGGTTTTAAATCAACATGACACAACTCTCCTGACGCAATAACATCACAACACTAGAGAAGAAACCACTGGACACGCAGAAAAACATCAGAATAATTAGCAAATTATCTTCTTTTTTAAGTTGCTCTTGGAATGCATTACGCAAAGATTACTCGGAGTAAGTTTTTCTTCACCTAGTTACAGGTCATTTACTCATCACATAACCAGAAAAATTTCTCCTCCTCCTCATCTTATGCTGCTACCTCCTTGACATTTACAGACACAGCCAATACAAGCCTTCCATCCCACAGCCTTTGACTCAGCTATGTGTCTTACAACCTTGTCATCACCTATTGTGAGTTACACCCATTTGAAATTCCTCCTTTTGTAAGCAGGAGCACAAAATTTCCCACATGTGATGTCACCTAAAAGGAAAGCACTTCTATGTTGTCCTGATGTATTTTCAAGAGCAGCCTGTGTGGAAGTATACTTTCACATGCATCAGCTAGCTCAGCTGGGTAAGAGACTAACATACCTGGCACCCCTAATTTCCCTCAATGTCCTATTCCTATCCCTCTCTTTAAAGATATTGGTATCTCTTTCATTGTGGCAACTCCAGGAAATCTGTGCCACCCTCAGTACGTTCACCATGCACTCTCTTAGACCATTTGCCTTCCTTGCCCAGGTCTGACCACCCACCCCTTTAGGGGACATCCTCTGCCCTCATCTCCCGCCTGGTCAAAAAAAATCAAATCCCACAGCAGAAGTGAGAGAAGCAAAGGGATTCCAGTGTGCATCAAGGGAAAGCCATACATCTGGCAACTTGGCACTTACTTCTTCTCCAAGAAGCTTCCATTCCAGCAGGCAGCTGAGGACAGTATCTGAACAACATTACTGTTCTCAGCAGGAAGACAAAAGAAAACAGAGATACAGGTTATGAATGGATGCATCAGTAAATCTCTTAATCTCTCTTCCCTTCCTTTTATGGGAAAAATGTCAGGATACCCCCTTCAGAGGCACAGAGGGCAAGACTTCATTCAGGATCATGTAAGGTCCCTCTTTGAAAGGAGGAATTAGTGCCTCCTTTACACCTATTCTGCCTTTCTCATGGCAGGCACACTGGGGAAAGAACTTCATCAGTCCGTTCACAAGTTCTTGCTGCTTTTTATGAATTTTAAGCACACAATGCAGGACAACTTTAAAATCAAATTCCCACCCACCATCTGCAATGCTGAGGCAGCCTCAAATTCCTCTGGTTTTGCTCAGAAGCTCTCACCTGGCAGCCTTGTGACTGACAACTCCTCCCCTTGGAAATGACCAAGAACCACACTTGAAAAGGTTGCTAAATTTCAAGTGAAAGCATGGCACGGAAGCCAACAAAATTATTTAAACAGAACTTTCAACAAAAGGCTTGTCCAGTGCCACAATACCTACTTGACAGAATTAGAACTGTTCTTTTCTAAAAGCTTTTGCCTCCAGACATCTATAGTTTCATCATTTATTAAACAGGTGTAACGTGTTTCATTTATGGTCCGGAAATCATCAGCAGGCAAGGAATTCTGTGAGAAGATACAGATTTCAGCAAAGACAAGGCTTGTAAAACAATACCTTTCTATCCATAGTCTGTTTAAATAAATAACTGATAGCTTGCTTAGTGTGGTCTCTGAAAAGGTTTGGTTAGAAGTTTTGTGGCATTATGAAGAAATCCAAAAGGGAGGATATGAAAAAGTTTGAGGAAAAAAAAGATCCTCAAATACACTTTAAGAAGAGGAAAATAAAAATATCAAAGTATAATTTCCTAGGTGTACCAAAGCCCTCTTAAATACTGTCATATATAACTACAGGCTTAGTACAGTTATTTTAGACTTATTTCCATGCCTCAAAAGTTTATCCCAAGCAATTCTTGAAAGAAAAAAGACAGAAGCGGGAAAACCAATTCAGCATTCAGCCCCTCCATCCAGCACTGCTTGACAAAATCCCATTGTATGTAGCTGATGGTCCTACAACACATCAACCATGCAGAAGCCACTGCCACAGGTGGAAAACAGCCCCTTGCTTCCAATCTACAAAGACTGGATTCCCCTCCCTGCTGATTAAACGGGAATCGGTGTCTTCCCAATGGCTTTGACGTGCCTCTAAAGAAAGGCAACTTCCCGCCACTGAAGTTGTAAATCCCTGTAACAACTGTCAGAGCTGGTAAGGTTTGTAATGCAGAATGGAGCCCAAAGCAACACCTCAATTTCAGAAGATTTTAGAAAAACAAAAGCTGTGTTGTGAATGCTAGGATAGGGGAGAAGACTTGAAAAGATAATTCATTTGGTTTACCTCATATTTGGAGCAAAGCACAAATGTTTGGTCTCCTCCAGAGAAGATATGTTTAACAATGTGGTATTTACAGGCATCTGTTTGAGAAAGACACAGTTGTGTTAGAGGCTGATGAATGCAAGACCCTACTTGTACTTTCTCCCCTCCCATTTGCACTGCCAGTGCAACTACAAGGAGCACCTGGGTCCTTTGAAGGCCCTGCTGAAATCAGCTGGAACTCAAGCACTGTAGCACTTTCCTGAGAGGTACACAGGAGGGGAAGGCTGTCATTTTTAAACTGCAATAGGGGCTTTAAAGAGAGAACAAAGCCTTTGGAACACAGCATTAATACAATTTCATGAAGTCTCAAGATTGCCAAATGCTGAGCTCTGCCATAAAAAGAGAAAGGGAGATGGCACACATTAACAGAGAGAGCAAAAGCTCACCCAGAAATTACCACAGTGCATTTGGGACAATGGGATGGGTTTCTTTGGTATTTCCAGAAATTTCACAATACAATGTTAAGATGTCTTTAGACAACCATGGGTGAAATTATTTATGTCATTTGCCATTTCAAATTGAGCATAGTACATACCAGGTTTCCCTGAGAGTTGCCCATTATGAGCTGCCCAGTGACCCTTGACAGGAGAGGGACACTTTACATTGCAAGTGTGCCCTGTTCCCAGCTGGCCTCTTGTTCCACAGCCAAATGCATAGATCATTCCTGAAGAAGGCACAAAGGCTAAAGTGTGATGTCTGTAAGAGATGGGTACAGAGTTTGGGCCTCATTTACCAATAAAATTAAAAGAAAAAAAAGACCAAAACTAACCAAACCACCCCCCCAACAACCAAACCAAATCCAGCCTAGAACTTACTCTTATTTCTCCTAGATGTCTTCAGCTGCAACGCAAGATGTAACCAAAAATATGCATTCTATTACCAGCTGTTAAAACCAGGTGAAGTAGTGTTCTTTATCTCTTCCACAACCCATCCTCCCCCAGCGGGATATCTTCTGTTAATAGGCTGAATTAAAAGTCTTGCTGAATTATTAGGTTGGGAAGGTATCTTTTACAGGTTAGAGCACAGGGTACAACCCCAATTAAAAAACCATCTCGTTTAGAGGGCCTTAAAATTCTCATGGAAAGTAAGATTTAAATTCATTTAGCTTTGACACACAGAATGCAGAAGCAGGACTATTTCCCCCTGTTTGCATGATTCAGTATCAGCGTGAACCTCCACCAAAGAAAAGTTTCTGACTGCACACAGGACTCACCTGCCACAAGCAATCTGGGATACTTCACTGCCCATGAGCTCAAGAACTCTTCGGGGGTTCACCTCATCATTCATGGAGTCATGGCCCAGTTGCCCACAGGAACCTGCACCGAAGGTGAACACCCCTCCACTCTGTTAGCAAATCAAACAGCAGAGTCTCCATTTAGGGACCCATAACCCAGCAGGATCTCTCTGACTCCAGTTTCAGGATGAGCCCAAAGCTTGGGCAGAGATTGATAGGGATTTTCAAAGGATTCAGAAAAGAAACTTGGGTTCTGCTAACGCAGCTTTCAAATAGGCTACCTTGCCACACATCAGAAACTAACAGAATTACCTTCAGCCATCTCTATACCAGACAAGCTCCTACAGAACTAGTTTTCTACAACAGTATTTTTCCCACAGGAATCCCAAACTCAGTTGTTTAATTCATTTTACAGTGGAAAACACTGAGACTCCAAAACAGGAAGCAACACCTACAAAGTGACAGAGCCAAGGCAAGAACTGAGCCGCTCTCTTTCAAACCCTAGCCCTGTGCTCTGTCCACTAAATTATACACCACTTGGAAGCAGCAGGTTTGGAACTGAAAATCTCTTGCAAACATTGTGACTACTAATGTTTAATTTAAACAGTCATTCATTTTAGCTTCCATCTTAGTCTGATGCACAGTATTACTCTATTTTCCAACAAAATTCTATTTTCACCCCTTTGGATGCGTGTTTGTTAAGTTTTTTGTCCCAAAGCTAATCTTTTAAAGTGATTTACCTGAGTTTTGTTATTCATTGCATCTTTATCTTCAATACCAGGAAAGGATTGTCTTGGCAATCATCCCAGAATAAATAATTAGGCTATACCTTCCACTTAGTTTCTTTTACTGGGGTCAGAAAGAATACAGGAAGTCAATCTGTGTTTTCCTACCATTACACAGAAGACTACTGTGAAACCACCAGGCAGGTGAGACAGTGGCCAGGGTTCCCAGGTCAGCATCTTTACCTTTGTCAGGACCGCTGTGTGCTCCTCTCCACAGCTGATGTAAACAACCTTCTGAGACCGCAACAGCTTCACATGACAAGGGGACTCTCGGTCTGCAATGAAGTCAAAGGAAATAAAACAGCTGTTTCATAAACACAAACCTGCATGGCCAAGAAAAGCACTGCCAGTCTGATTTTCAGATGTGGTGTCTGAGCACAAGGGAAACTTTAACAACTGTGGTGAAAAAGGCCCCAAATGCCCTTGAGTACTTCACTGCTGCTTTTCCCCTCAAATTCTTAAAAAATTTGACTGACTCAAATAAAATCATCCAGAGCAAGAATGCACATGCTGATTATTTGTATAAATTCAACAGCACTTGCTGACTGGGAGATGTGGTGAGTGCAACCTAGATACACCCACCTTCAGCTTCATGCTCATTTTCAGACTCCTCAGGGATGACTGCAAATATTCGTTTCCAAAACCTTACTTAGACCTTTTCCATACAGAACAACCCTGACACGTGGGAGATGCTTATGCAAGATACATGGTAAGCTGAATCCCAATGTGTATTTAAATACTCAGCTCTCCTTCTGTTGTCATCCTTTAAGCAGAAGATCCCCCTACTTGCAAAGGCTAATCACTACCAACCATTAAGTGATGCTTTTCTCCTTCACTCTGCCACTCCTAATCATTTAAAGTCTTTCCCCCAAGGGATGAATCAAGTAAAAATAAAAGCTAAGCACTTCAAGGAGCAGTTGGCCAAACAATTAAATATTAAGGGGAGCACCTGCTTATTTCATACCAACAATAAGTCAGGTTCCTGCCTATGGAAGTTGCCCATTTCTTAAGATTCTCACTTACGGTGGGATGGTGAAAATTTGTAAGGTGCTTTTTTTACTGGGTAGTGAAAGAAAAAGTCACATTTCCACAAGTTCAGAATTGAGAGCATATTTTTGATTTACTTCTTTGTGTATTTTAGCACTCTGATCTTTCTTTCGGCAGGAATGACACTTCTCTCTACAGCATAATTGTTAATAATAGTCCTGCAGAATACCCATGTTTGCAGACCTTGCTGTTCATGTTTGACAAGTATAATTCACTGTCTTACCATGATTCACTTATCATAAATACCACATATTTACTACAACGCCAGGCACTGAGGGGGAAGCAGAATATGATCCCTGGCCAGCACCACCCCACAAGCTGATGCCTATTCTGTTCATTTAAGATTAGCCCTGTGTCAGTGTAAGCCTCTCATATGTAAACTGCAGCTTTGTTTTAATTAGAAGCATTTATCTGCCAATCTACATGGAAAGGACACTACTGCTGTTCTATTATATCAGCCCTACTTTACAGACAGTACAAGGTATCTAGGAGCTGGCTAGGTATCACATCTACACTCAGTAACTTGCCTAAATACTTAAAATCTCCTCAGGAATTATGCAGAAATCAATAAAGAGGTTGATTTGAAGCTCCACAGAAAATATTCCATTCACTTATTTTATTCCAAAGAAGTTAAGAGAGTGTGAACAACAAGCAGAAAAGGTCTAGGCTTTTCAGACTAGCACCTGAGAAAAATACCATTGGCCCTATCTGTCTGGTAAACTGTGCAACAAATAAACTAGACAACATTTTACAATGTTGAGATATTCAGTGTTGCCATCATTTTGTAGCATATAGATGCTCACCACTCAAAATCATGTTGGAAATGGGGAGACAGTTCAGCCTGCTGCTCTTTGCTCCAAGCAACTTCAAACAAAATAGGGGCAAAATATTTTAAATACTTAGGAGAAAGAATATGAGCACTTTCTTGGATATTTGCATGTTGACACTCACATTTGAAAGACCTCTCTTTTTAACCCTCCCCACTTAAATTAACACCCACAAGGGGAAAAAACATGTTTCTGTTTCTACTAAGTATGAAAAGCCTGTAGGAACAGAGACTTTCTCTGCCATCTTGTCCCAGGAGGGGCTGCTGAATGTTACAGACCCACTCAGTAAAAGTACACTGTCAATTCAACAAGACACATCAAAGGACTCTACCCTTCTTTCACTTAAGAGCATAATTTTCATACCTTGTTCATCACTTAGTCCCAGCTGTCCTGAGCTGTTCTTTCCCCAGCCAAACACAGCTCCTGAGAGAGAAAGGGCAAAACTGTGGGCTCCACCTGCAGCAACCTGAGCCAAAGGGATCCCATCAAGAGACTTGACACGCTGTGGACTGGCCTGGGAGGGACATTCTTTGCCCAGGCCCAGCTGACCATAGCTGTTCTGCCCCCATGTGAAGAACTGGCCATCTGAAACAAGGAAAGAAAGACAATGGTGGATGAAAGCCAACAGAAAAGCAAGTTTGCCAAAATTAAAAAGAAACAGTTCTGGAGGCTTCACTCCCACCCAAGCCTCATGATGAAAAGTAAAAAGGCAAAATCAAGAGAGACATTCTTTGCTAAAAAAAAAAAACCCCATTGACTGAAGCCACCAGGCAAATAAACACACAATCAACTAAGTGCAAAATACGAAATACAACTGCTGTAACAAACAGTGCAACAAAAAACAGTCCACATTTCATGCAAAAGAGTAACAGCCAAGGAAAATTTCAACTCAAAGAAATTAATTACACACATTTTTCTAAATCAAGATGGAAAGCTTTCCTGCCATCATTCACCAGTGAAACTGTGGGTGGTCTGTGTGTAATGTTTTCTTTCTTCACATTATTGGCAAAGCTCTTCCTCAATATTTATGGTACCTGATCCATTTTATAGCATTCCATTTGGCCCAAAAGCAGTCAGGACATGGGATGTCCTTGATTTATTATGCAGAAATATGCAGTCTTGGACAGTGTGCAAAGTAACAGCACAAAATTTGGTAATTAATAACGGATGTTACAGTACCTGCTGCCAGAGCCAGGCAATGCCAATTTCCACAGGAAACCTGCAGTATCGTCTGTTGGTTCAATTTCTTTATCAACCTAAAGATGACGACACTATTTTAGAATAAGTGTCCACAAATACTGTATCACCTTAGATAAAAATTACCGTTTCCACTCAGATATTTTCTCTATATATATACAAAATCTATGGTTTTGAGACTGAGGAATAGTGTCTTGAACGCAATGCAGATCCATACATAATAGATGCAAATCTATGGAGATCTCTAGACACTTGACTAGTAACTCAACTACATTTCCTGCTGTAACATTGAATCCAACCAGCTGGAAATGGTGAAAATAGCTGGTTCTTGGTGTCTCTTTCACTATTCTTTTTCAGGCACTGACAATTTTCATGCTGTTATGGGCCTAGCAGTTCCTGTGACTTACAGCATCAACTCTCTTCAGTGTTTTGTACAGAGAATAGCATGTCAAAGGTTCAAGTCATTCCACAAAAATTTTATTTTTAAAATGGCACTATCACATTGCTATGCAAGCCTCTCTGTGTCTGTTTTATCATGTATCTGTGTCTGTGTTAACATGCAAGTTAAGGACTGTCTTCCCACAGGGCCCTTCAGCTCAAACATTAATCTTTTGTAATTGAAACTCTTCCTTTAGATACTGTTTTGATAATGACAGCCATCCTAGAGAGACATCCCAAACTTCTGTTTTGCACTGGATCTTCAGGGGCAGACCAAATGAGAGACTGCATCTGTTAACACAACATGGTAAAACACCATGAAGTACAAACAGCATTTCTGTTTTTAAGTACTCTTTCAAGCACCTCCTTTTTCTGTACAAAACATTGTGGCATTTTTCATGGAGGAAGCTAAGCGTGCTCCAATTTTCTATTCCATACCTCAACCATCCATGGGCAGAAGGTCTGTTCTGCCCAAACCTCCTGAGGACTTTCAGTACAGCAGTGAAAAGGAGAAGGAATCATCCTCATCCCAGCATGAGAGGGGCCCTATTCCTGTCACACTGAGAAAAAGTAACCCTCCCAAGGCGAGCAACCCTTGATGCATCACCTCCAAGGAGCTTCCCTGAGGAAAGCTGACCCTGTTAAATGCTTACCTTGGTACTGTCACTGCATCTTCTATAGTGGTGAGCCCCAGCTGTCCATCACTGCCGGCACCCCAGGAGAAGAGCTGGCCCTGGTCGCTGAGGGCCACGCTGTGTGACTCCCCACAGGCCACGTGGACAATGTGCTGCCCAGCCAGCGCCCCGATTTGCTCTGAGGGAAACAGAGGGAAAATGTCTCTGGTCACGGCACTCATCTCACAGCGACACACAGACACCAGGTCTGGGCAGACCCGCATGCAAAGCCATTCAGGCGAGTGCACTGATCCACAATTTCATTTTAAAACACGTCCTACAGGAGAAAAAGCACCAGATTTACTGAAAACGTGCCACTGCTGAGCTCTTCTGAAAGCCTGGTTTGAAGATCACAGAAGGCAGGCAGGTATAAATGCCTCAAGCACAATGACAGTCAGCCTCAGAGACACAGGAAAACCTATCAGGTTATTCAGGAACAGATATCCCAGATTTGAGGTTTCCCTACTCAGTTTTGATTCTGGGATCATCCAACACTGAGAAGATAGCAGACTCTGTAAAACATATTGGACCTTCCACAGCTCTCATGTCCAATGAAGATGAGTCATCCACAAAGCTGGATGTCATCCACAACCCATCCACCACACCTTGATTTATTGCTTGATGTGTACGTGTTACAGCACCCTCCATGCTAATCTTGGAACAAGTTTGAACCTATAAACCTATTACTATCACTGTCAAACACTCATTAAAAAAATACCATATAAAGGAAGCAAAATGAGACAAAGGAATAAAAATTTTAAAAAACATCATCACTCAAGTCCCCTGGAAGACAACCCACAATTGACTTCTCATAATTACGTTAGGCAACTGAAGCAGGTCTGACAACTACTCAAAAAAACATCCATAACCAAATCTTATTCATTACACAATTTTTACAAATGAGCATGATGAAAGTCTTGTTTTTCAATAAAACATTGGAAATACCACACAACTGATGCCAAGCTCCCTGCATGTCAGACAGAAGCAAAGTTGCTTTTCTTTTTTCTTCCCTGAGTGAGTATAAGTGTTCCAGGTGGACAAAGAAAGATTTCACCCTGTAAGCTACAAGGCAGTGATCAGTATCACTGAAATCCCACTTGCCTGGGATTTTCCATGAGAGGAAAGGGTCGTTACATGCCATTCCATGAAAATGATGCCTCACATCACAAGCATCCAGAAATCATTAACACACTTAGCACCAAAACCTGCTTACCAATTAATCTACATGCCTTAAATGAGTTTAGAAAAAGGTACCCCTAGGAGGGCTTGCCTTCTTTGTCTGGGAATGAGAAAATGAGGAGAAAAATCCCTACTGGATGTTATTGAAGAAAAAGGTGACAGCTATTTAAATACGTATTCTAGCAGAGGAAAATGCCACCTGAACATGTGCTTCATTTCACTCAAAATACTTAATGGCAACAGAGGTGCAGTTTACAAGTAACAAGCACACAAACATCTTAGGAGGGCTTGAGACCTGCCATCCAGTAACACCCTTGGTCCTGCAGCTCTTTCCAAAAGCACTAATTTCACCCAGTCCCACTGCCAGTGCAGACACACAGCCAAGTGTGAGCGTGGTAACTCAATTTAGACACACAGCTTCCCACTTGGGCCCACAAGCACCCAACTATAGCAGTGCTTGGCAGTCTGGTTTATGTTCATTTACATATATATAAAAATGAGGAAACCTATTTTTATCTGAGAGCTCTAAACAACCAGCAGCTGTGAGGGCTGATGAAGGTCGATGACAAATAGCAGACAAGTTATCTCAGCAGCACATGTGACTCTGGTCTCTTCCTCTCAGACATCCAGCAAGACAAACATTACCTGCTGCGCTGGAGGACACACCACCTAAGTTCAGACAAGTGTGTTTCTGTACAAGGATCTGAAGGTCCAGAACTAAAGCTGACAGAGAGGATCATGCCATCAAAAGGAGAGGAGGACGAAGCCATCCACTTCTCCAAAGAAAACCCTTTGATTTATGAACCCATCACTCCACCCTAGCTGGAAGGGTGCACTGAGACTTGGCTGTTACCCAGAGCACCTGAGCTCCTAAAAGTGGTCACAAAAGTCACCAGCTGGTCCCGCTTCCAAAGCTGCTCCCTGCACACTGCCAAACACTCCAGGGGACATCATGAGTCCAACAAAACAGCAAACATGGACAATATGGGATGCTGGGGCACCCAGCAGAGACTGTTTTGCTACCTGCAGGCATGTAAAACACTCTCCTGGGAAAGCAGTATTTGTCACAATAAGTCTCATTTCCTGCAGGAGCTGACCCTGAATCACCTGGGGGGGGCTGGGGGAGTGGGTGACAGAAAACTCCAGTGACCAAAGATTAGCATCAGGAGCTGGATGAGGCAGAGCTCTGACCAAAACAGTACTGCAAACAGAGAAAGAGGGCCTTGAGGTATGCGGCTGCGGAAAGGACTTCACACACTGGGACACTGAGAGGACACCCAATAGGTTTAGAAATCTGAGGTTGTTTCAGTCCCCACTGGCTCCATCTGAAGTTTCATTTGGCAACACAAATGTGACCTTGCTCTATGTGCCATCTCAAGAGACAAATAAATACCAACTTGTTTTTGAAAGGCTGCCCTGTGTCACTGAAAGCCTTCAGTGACTGCACTGCTCACCAATGGAACAGAGTACAGTCTCATCTGGACTCGCTGGATAACCACAGACAGAAAAAAATCCCCATGCCTGTCTGGGAGATGAAGCTCTTTGTTTTTAGAAAGGTGCATGTATGGCCCATCTTACCACAACACATTTCTAAGACACGGTCAATAGCAGTTTGCCTGAAAAGTCACGAAGAAATGTAAATGCCAAATAGTTTTAAATTTTATACACTCACACGTTTCTTTCCAGAGATGGAAAAAAGCCAGCCTTCTCCTGGGATCACAGGCTGCCCTGGCAGTCCAACAAGGGTCTCAGTTCATGGTCAGTTGCCAAGTCACTGAATGTACCATCTCTCAGCTTACATGGGCCATCAAAAACATCTGTCTGACAACTACTTCTTTGTTGACCTCCCATCCCTTCCTCACATCAAAATATTAGATGTTTTAGCGATTGGCATACATTTAACTCCCAAAGCATCACAACACCATTATTCACTCCTTAGAGAAGATGTATCACTGCACTGAGATGAAGAGTACAAACGGTGAAGTTTATTCTTAGTACTGTGTCTTGTGTAATTGATGAATAAAACCAGTCAAGTGGGGCTTAAAAGGCAAAATTATCTACACAGCTAAGCAGAACAAAACCCTGAAAGCAACAGGGAAGGGCTGAAGCAGTTATGCAATACAGTGTTTCAACACCTCATAAGACTTTCAAAAAAACAAACAAAAACTCCTAAGTTCCAAGAAGTAGACACTGACACAATCTTTTCTTCCTGAAGCTGTCAGCTGTCTCAAAACAGCACTAATGCTTAGAAGTAATTTTTTAGCTCTTCATATCTAGTAGAGTTCCAGCTTTGATTTCTCTCTTCTCTCACTTTAACCTGTGGATCTCAATCCAAACAGCTGTATCAAGGTTTGACTTTTTCTGGTTTTAACCCTGTTAGATCTTTTCATAAAATACACTGGAATAAAGAATGAGGCAAAATGTCATCAGGACAGCCCATCTGTGAATGGTGACAGGCCTGCTTCCCAAGACTGCTCTTGTGTTTTCTTAGCTTGCAAGGACACTCCAGCAAAAGTTGAGGATAAGTGGTGTACATTTCTACAACTCAACTTTCTGACAATCAGTGCATTTAGCCTGATGGTTTGGGAATGGCAGTAAAGCTGGGACAAGAACAAAAACCCCTGACATGCCCGCCATCAGTCCATCGCTTCCCTATTTATAAAACAGGGCCCATGCTTTGCCCCTACACCTTTAGAAAGCTATACAGGATCTTCAGTGTCTGTAACTGCTGGAAGCACAAAGCACTCACTTATAGTGCTCTAATTAGAATGCACAGGCAATGAATGATTAATTAGCTTTCCTACTCCTAGTAATTTTATCAGAGAGTTGGTACACTCTGTCTATGTATAGCTTCCAGCTGCTCACAAGACAGGTTTCTGCTAGAGGACAGGGCAAAATCCTTCAGCCATATGTGTACCAGGATGTACAGGAACAGCACCAAATGGCTTCTACTGCCTGGAAACTACAGAGAAACCATCAGCCCTGAGGTTACACCTTCAGTGGCAAAATCTGCATTTCTGGTCAGAAGAGGCTGCGTCTTGGAAGAGTTTCAAGTGATTTCAGCCTGCTCGGACATCTGGCCAAAACTCTTCATTGCCTCCCCAGCCTGACAATAAGCAACTCAGAACACTTGCTCATCTTGGTGGCTGGTGTCTGCAAGGAAAGTGCTCACAGATTCTCAAAAAACAGGTGTCTTGCTGGCTTGCCCAGGTAAGAGATGGTGGTAGAAACACAGGGAAGAGGGAAACAGGTAAACTAAGGTAAGAAATGCTTCTGGGTTAAATGCTAGCAGCTTGCAAGTCTGAGGATAGATGAGCCAATTCCTTTGCATTGCCATGCTTGCTAATATAGTCCACATCCACACTGAGGATCCGTGAGCATAGTGCAACCCAGATCTAAAAATCGAAAGTGTGAGATACGATGTTTCAACACACAAGGCAGCTGAATATTTAATCAGACACCAATAGCAACCTAAATTTCACCTATATAATCTTTCCATTCTCTGAGTACTGAAAAGCCTTAATTCTTAAAGGAAAGGAGCAGAGTTCTCTCCTTTTGGAGATGAACTGCACATTAAACCATCTAACAATGTGACACTTAACAGCATTAGCACTTAGGGAAGCCTGATTCAACAGCCAAAACTCCATAAAAATCTGCTGCTACCTTCAACAAGCGCCACAAGAAAATCAGAAAAACATCATGGTCCAAACTTATCAGTCACCACCATTTTATTAAGCCACTGTACAAAAAGCAAGTAAGCAACAATGGATCTACCAAACGCCCTGACAAGATTTTTATACATTAATTAGTAAACTTCAGCTGACTCCCCAGTTTCCAATGGCACATCCCAAAGACTTTCTGCATATGGATAGCCTGGCTCTACTTCTAGGCAGTGATGAGCTTCATGATTTCAGTCCTATTGAAGTCAGCTGAATATTAAAACATGTCTAACTGTTTTAAAAAATCTGGAAAAGAAAGAAAACCAAAGTGGAACAATCAAATGCAATTGAAAGTAATTGAAATTTTTAACTTTGCAATTGAAAGTGCACTAAGAGAGAAGATTATCTCCCACCCCTTACAAAAGTTTCTCCTTTTTTTGTCAGCATAACTTCCACATCCTAGCTATACTGTTTTTATCGGTATTAGCAGTAATTTACCAGCTATTTAACCAGTAGCAGTACAAGTACACTCACCAGCTTTTCCAGAAAACATCATCCCCAGTGGAAGTGTGATTCTGCCACTTGGAAACTGGTAATTGGGGAGGGGGAAATCATGGTGTTTGCCAAGGCCTTTTTGCCCCTTCCCCTCTCCCTTAAAGCTCCCAAGAAGGACCCTCTGATTTCCCTCTGCCTACTTTCAACTCTGACCACCTAGGCATCCCACAATCCTAGCTGTCATGGGAAACATCTGGAGTCTGGACCGGGATAAAGAAATCAGACTCTACAAACCACTTAAACTAAATACAGACTTTGCAAAGCTGTCATGGGCTTTTTGAAAACATAATTTAACCCAGTCAGCTAAACCTGCTCCTGTGGCTTCACTCACACCAGCTCTGCAGGCTGTGGTTTGTCAGCAGTAAAATCAGAAGGTGCACAGGGAGGAGGCCGGGGTTGCTGGACAGTTTCAAGAACACACCTTGGTGACTCTACAGTCTCTGGCATGGCCAGGCAGATGAGACACACAACACGTGTGGAACACAGCTGGAACCGCCCTGCCTGACACCAGCTCCGCAATTTCACCTTCCTGCTCTTCGCAGAGCATCTCTCAGAAGGTATTACACGCTTGTTGCATCTTGTGCTCAGATTACCCAACACTATTGCACAGAAGGGTGTGAGAAACACTGTGCTCTGCACCTGCACAGCACCAGACCACAAGAGCCAACCCCATGGGGAGACCACATCCCCACCACATGACAGCTATCCTTGCTATCTGCCTGCTGCTCTCACCTACATGTGGCTGCACACCTTATGCTTAAACCTCTGCTAGCACGGGGCAAAAACTTTGAAGCATGGAGCAAGAAATGTTTACATCAAAATGTAATGTCCTCTGACTTTCAACACCTTAAATTTACTATATCCATCAAGAAGGCTGAGTTTTACAAGTCCAGTTTGCAAACCTTGAGGTGTTCCTTTCCTGAAGTCTGTGGATGGTGCTATGCTTGTACCAGAAAGCAGAGCAGTATGAAGAAAAGCCTGATCAGAGAGACAGACAACAGCAGCACTGAAGTTGATAAGACTCTGATAATTTGGTTACAAGGGAGGGAATGTAAACAGAGAGTAGACTCGCTGAATGAAAAATAAGTGTAGGGGACAGACAGCAAAGGACAGAGGACAGACCAAAGCAGGTGACACTCCCTCAGAATACTGTTGCTCACAGCAGTGGCAACACGGTCCATAGATAAAGGCTGAGAAGTTCCAACGACAAAAGATTCTGCAGTCACCTTTCATCCAGAGACACTAGCAATTCTTATCAAGATGATGATTTACCTGCACAACACATGGTACTGCTCATTCATCTATTTAGCATGGCTACTTACAGCCTTAAATCTGAGAGAGGCTGGCTCAGTTATTAACACTGCCTTCACTTTATAAAGCTGTGTCTGGTCATGTCAAGACAGGAATGCAAGAGCAAGAAGTGAGAGGCCACTGTGACATCGCAGGGTGTCACTTCACATATGCTTTGCCAGCTACTCCCCCTCACAGCTGTGAGCAGACACCTACCCTGAGAAAGCAAAGCTCTTCCTCAGGCACACACAGAAGGCCCTCCGCACTTTGCTGCCTTTTGTCTAGAGGACACAGACTCTCTGAGGAGCTATAGACGCAGACTGGCATGAGCACAAACAGCTGGAGCAGGCTCTTGGAAAGGGCTGCTCAGGCATAGAGAACTTCAGTTTGACAAACATCAGCTGGCAGAGGGAAGAATCCACCTTCACACCCTGGAGGTAAACTAATAAGGATAGTTCTTTTGAAGCATATAACACCATGAGTTGCTAAAGAAACACAGGGAAAACATGTTCAGAAAATCCAGAGAGAGCAAGTTTTCCTCCTCAGGCTATGGCAGAGAGATGTAAAGGTGGTTATTCAGCCAGGCTTGCTGGCCACTGGCAGGCAGCACAAAAGCTGTGGCTGGTCCATGGCTACTGAGAAACCTCCAAGGTCCACCATGTACACCCCAGCAAAACCCACAGCTCCAAGGCAGCAAGTCCAAGGTGGACAGGATGCACTAAACCTTGGCACAACACTGAGGATGGATATCAGAGGTATAAGGTGGGAATTAGGGAAATGGGTGTGCAAATGTTGAATTTGATGGGCTGGTAGTACACGCTGCAAAGCCGTGACACTTGAGAGTCTCACCTGTGGCAGGCCCAGGCTTTGATTAAGTAATAGGATTTTCAAAAGTGCTAGATTTGCTTCTCACTCCGTTCCCATTTATTTCAATCCTACAGTGGTTTGCATGGGAGCAAGACAAAGCCCCATTTCTGAAAAGCCACACCTGCACAGCACACACTCAGTACAGCACCTCTGCCCTTGCTTTCAAGAGCATTCCCATCAGCTTCACAAATATTGCTTGAAAATGTGTTACTGCAAACAAGCATGGTGACTGGAAAAAGGGAGGCAAAGAATGCAGTCTTATTAAACATTTTAAAAAAATATATTAATTTTATCTACTGAGCACTCTGAAAAAAGAAGATATGAGCATCTGTAGATTCCATTTTGGTGACTTTTTATAGGCAGGCAGCTGTTTAAAAGGCAGGTCAGGTGTTGAAGAGAGTGAGCATGTCTTACCAGCTCTTTCCAGCTACCAAAAAATACTTGATTTCCAATGAGAAGTTTTACACAGACCTTTGACATAAAGTCTTATTTCAAATACAGCTTAAGGAAGAGTATTTGGCTATGTGAAGACAACTAACAAAATCAACAGCCTCCAAACTACTCATCTGTGACTCTCAGCCATACTTAGCTTAATGAAGTCATCAATTTTGTCCTGCACAAACAACTATTCTGACTACAAAAAGGCTGGGGCATTCAGAAAACTTGTATCTATCACCTCCAGCTTCTTCCCTGCCCTCACCGTTAACTCATCACACACCGCTACCCCACCCATTTTATCCTGAACATATCTTCCAACTTCAGCATAGTTGCAGGAAAGGGGCCACTAATTAGTGCTACACACTGCGCCAAGGTTTCATGCTCCTTCCAAGCCAGACAGGCAGGCAGCCTTTATTACATTTTCAGGCTTTTACTTCAGCTGCACCTTCAGAAAGCCTCTGAAGAGTACGCATGATACAGGAGACAGAGGTAAGTAGAAGTTTAGGTTGCCAAATTGCCCTACAAACCCCCAGGCAGAAGGCAAAAAGCTGGTCACTTACAGCAGCTCTGCCTTTTGAGGTAAAGAAACAGTAAAACTGTCCCTCATGTCCTCTGTAACAACAGATTATAGTGATTGTAAAAAAAAAATAGTATCTTGCTTCCCTGGGCTCTTCCTTGTTTTTACCCCTTAGCAAAAGGAAATCAAGAGAGGAATCTGATGCTTCTAATACATGCACGTTTAAAGACAGGACTTCAGAGTTGCATCTGAGAACACCTTACAGCCATTTTAGGTGCTGACTAGACTCCTTTACTGTCAAGAAATCAGATTTTTACTTGTTTAGGCCCTCCTAAAGAGCCTTCTCTCTCCTCAGTGTAGGTTCTACTAGTCCCACAGTCTCAGAAAATACTGGTACTGGCACAAGTCAGTTCACATGATCAAGATCACACAAATTTTAAAACAACTCCCACTATAAGTATCTGGCATATTTGAATCCCTCAGCCAGCCAATTCAACACAACGCAGGTGTATTTAAGATATCTCAGGGAAAGCACTTCCTTTACTTCTCATTCAACCAAATACCAACTGTTCCTAAATTAAGTTAATTGTAAATTCCGACATCTAATTTTAAAATCATTCTGAAGCCCAAATGGCATAAATTCAGCTGAAACTGACACTCCATAAAGTAAATCCACCGCAGCCATTAGTGAAGCTATACCTGAAACAGCTTGGTCAGCTCCTGTGATTGATCGAAGGAGCAAGAGGGGTGAGTACAAATGAACATACCAAACTTCTGCAAGGGGTAACCAGTTTAATCACTTTTTTTTAAATTACATTTACAATGGGTGCTGAAACATAAACATACACAGCTCTTTGTCGGCAACCTGCTCATGAAAAACACAAGCCCTGCCACCTCTCTTCCCAAGCAACCAGCACCTCATATCTGACTTCTCACCCACCGGGAGGAGGTTAAAACAGGAAGATCCACACAGACTGTCCTTCCAAGCAGGTGGCACATCTGAATTCTCAGCTGTTCCGGGGTTTATGATTAACAAGCATGCTGCCCTGAACACGGAGCTCTCTGCCGCTGTAATCCTGTGCTGAGGCTCAGGACAAGTGGACTTACATTTGAAAAGAAAGGCCACTCAGTTCAGAGAAATCCAGAAGGTCTGGATCACCTAGGTTGGTTTGTTTGTTTTGAAAGACAATGAACATTATGATGATATTTCCATCAGCAGCTATGAGCAGGTAGATTCCACAATGCACAGAAAGGCAATGCTCCCCTGCAAATTTGTATCCAGACAGGGAATTTTGTGAAAAAATCATAAGTTTGTCTGCTGTATCTTGCCAGACAAAACATTTGAGGCAAATTTCGCTTGAGACATTGTTCTGTAACTCCCTTGAGACACTAATTACCAAAGCCTAGGTTTTCTCACTAGCAGAAGTCAAATGAAGTCCAAATTACTTGAACAGAACAAATCTCTAGAGGTAAAAACAAGTTCGACATCTCAGACTCCATCAAGTTTTTAAAGCTTTACAAACTACTAACAACTAGCTAGTTGTTTCACACTCCTCTATAATTCCCCCAGATCCCAAAAGAGCTTTACCTTAGGTACCTCAGCCTGTCTTTTGTCCTCCAACATACACACTCAGATAAAACACTTACCTAAGAATCATCACAGGGAGCCAAGACATCATGGCAGACCTGAAGAAAATCAATCCAAGTGAAATTATAGGACTGAAAAAGGTGAAATTGAGATATACTTATGAAGAATAATTTTTTTTTCCTAAAACCACTGCAGTACAAAACCATTGTTTCCAGTTAGAGACATAATGTATATTATCATCTGATTAATTTCAGGAAATCAACGCAAACTCAGACTAATTTTGCAAAACAGCATGTTCAATACTTCACTACCCATATTGCCAAGCTGCTTCTCCTAAGACATGGTCAGAGACTCTGGGGACTTCAAGCACATAGCAACACAAGTGAAAATTAGTGCAAGTCAGACAGAAGCTTTGTTAACCATGGTCATGGCGAGAGAATGCTGGAACAGCATTCATCCCCCTCTGCATCCCTGCCAAGTGATTGCAGAGACACAAACTACAGAATGTTTCTGGGAGGAAAAGGAAAAAAAACAAGTGAGGAAAAATGTGAAAGTATTAACAAGGCCATATATATAGCCCTAAGAGGGGTGGACTCTTGAAGTACCTCGTTAATCACCACAGTTCCAAGGAAAAATGAATTGGTAAACAGTGTGACAATGTAGAAAACTGGCTTGTGGTAGAGCCATGGGAGTGCCACACCTGGTATGACCCTCCTATCATCAAAAGGAGGGAGTTTGAAACACTCAGAAGCAGTTAGCTTTTAGTAAAAAAAAAAGTTATTTCAGTTAGGCTAAATTTCTTAGGCATCTTAAATATTACTTTAGCACCTCAATGTAAAATCCAGAGGAAAGAGCATATCCAGAAAATAAACCTCTACTGATTAACGCTCTTCCAGTGGCAGGCACTCCCCCTGCAATTTCTGTTCCCTGTAGAGGAGAGGCATAAGAATCATTCTGCCAGCTGCTATCCCGCTCTCCACATTACATCCACAAGGTCAGCAGATGTGACCATAAATGCAGCTTTTAATTAACACATTTTCTTTCATTTCAAAATGGGCCCTCTAAAGGGCTCCTCCAAGAGGAATTGCTGAAACAATTCTGTGCTCCTGTTTGACATTTTCATGAGCAGCATGAATGAGAAGCAAAATTGAATAGTGAGAAATAAAAGGGAGTTTCCTCTTAGGGAAGACCTAGGCAGCAGGAAGCTGCACCCGTAGGAAACTCCACTCCTAGGAAGTCAATGCAACCTTCACAAGGTCCAAAATGCTCTGCACATTTTCATGTCTCCGTGTTACTCTCAAACACAACCAAGGCACTCTGAAAATCCCTGGTAAGCATTTCTGAAGTCCAGAGTAGGTTCCTCAAGGGCTGCCTGAAAGGGACAATCAGTACTGTGTCACAACCTCCTACATCAGGAGATGGAGCTCACTTCCAGAGCTGGGCAGAGGTCACCCACTAGCTGCCCTCACAGGCTTGGCAGGATCAAGCCACAGGGCAGGAAAACCAAGAGACCTCAGCCCACACTGCCCTGTCCAGCAGAGGCTGGAGAGATGCAGCTCCAGGACTCCCAGTTCCTGGCATTTCTCCCATTCTCTACCGCAGACTTCTCCTGACAGTCTCCTCTATCATTTCCAACAGCTCAGGACCCTGTGTCCCACACATGCATCTTCACCACCTCTCAGGCATGGTTTCATTCACAGACTCACAACAATGGAAAACAGAAACGATCATCTTTGACAGGCCTTTCTACACAGAAGGTGTAAGGTTGTCTTATTGCCATGCAGAGGATGTGGGGGTGAAAGAGGAAGGCTTGATTCTTCTCGTTCCCATGTGCAAATGAAAACTAAGAAATTCAGTTCCCTGTGCTGCAAGACAAAGCACAGAGGAGTGTGTGATGGGGCTCTCCCCCAGTTTATTGTTACCATAAAGGCTGCTGTGACAGTTCACCGTAAGCTATAAAGAGCAGCTGTTCCTTGCTTTACAGTACACCCCTCCCACCTGTCCCAGCCAGCAGAAATCCCATTGCAGCCACAGCCAGTAATGCTATGTTGAAACATCATTTCTCTGGGATGGTCACAGGCCCCTCAGAGAGCAGCAGCACGGCAGAACCTTTTTCAGAAAAAATTAAACCTGTAGGATAACTGGGACTTGGTTTCTTGGTGACAGACCCTAATTTAAGGGGTAGAAGAAGGGCACTTGGGATCAAACACAAAGAACCTTTCATTTCTATTTCGAAATCTCAGACTGGTCCTCTTCTACAGGTCTAGCTGAAAGCAGGATTACCTAGCTCAGAGAGGTAATTCAGGATTCCTGAAGTCCATTTCCAGCTCTGATCTACATGCCGTTAATCCTCCATTTTCATCATCAGCTTATGCTTGCTAAATTTTATGGGTAAAACAGCAGCAGAGCCCAAAGACGTTTCTGAGTATCTTTGCAGCACTCAAAACAGTACTGAAAGTAGCCCTGATTTTTCAGCTTGAGATGTTTTGATTTCTAAAACTCCGTTCTCATGGAATTTTCTGTAAACAAAAGATGTTTTTGCTAACTCTATCTTGTTTTCATTCCTTCATAGAGGTGGAGACAATTTGATGTCTCTCTGTGTTGGCCAATGTAATTGAATGGGTGTTCTAACACCAATCAGTTTAGCTCTAGCGATCCAGTATATAAGGGGGTTAGACTTTGAATAAATATCTTTTAGCCTTCTGACAAATTCTAGAGTTGTGTGGTCTGATTTCGTGTCCTATGGCGACAACTGAATTTGTGGAGCCTCTGCACTAGTCTTGAGCTAGCTGGCTGATTTGCAGGATGAAGTATCCTCATCAGTTTGAGCTGAACATTCACTAGGTTTGACTTCCTTCTACCAAGCATCTAATTTATTCCAGGGCCTAAATTTACAAGTCCTCAGAAGATGAGCACAGAGAGGATTTAAGCACTCCTTCCCAATCTCTTGCAGTAATTGTCTAGAAACTACTTGTAGGAAAAGCAGATTCAAGGTCAACTCCTCTAATCCTGCACCCCAGTCATCCAGCAAACACCTGCCAACTCATTTTGAGAGAAAGAGACAAAAGCCACTGAGAGAAGAAAGCAGCATTAGGGTCAAATTTGCACATACTGCATGGGGAACTGTGGCTGTTTTGCATACACCTTCTCCCTCTATCAGACAATAATAGATTACACTAGGGAAGACCCAAGCCCTACAGAGGGTAACCTGCAGTTTGAGGAATTTTTGCTCTAATTACCCACAGCACAGGACTTTTATATTATGGAAACAGAAATAGCTCATGCCAAAACCAACAAGTTAAAGGAAGGCAAACTGGAAGGCCAACATTCAAAAGAATCCAGAAGAAAGGCTTCAGGGTTTCTTCCAAGAACAACTTAAAATTAAACCACCCCTTCACCCTGGGAAGGAGAGGCAATAGCTGTCTGAGGTTCAGCACTCATGAGTTCTGTCCATCAGAACACAATGAAGAAGATGCAATGTGTGTCTGGGGAACACAACACTAAAGTGATCTTCTTTCAGATTAAGAAAGCATGAAGGAGTGAAGGCACAAGTTGACAAGGGATTCTGAAAGGGGGAAACAAAATTTACAAATCCTCTTGGCCAAACACAAGTTTGTTCTCCACAACACTACTCAACAGGGATCCACTTGTACTCCTTGGCGTAAGTGAGAAAATTCCCAGCAGCAGCTGAGTAAGAGTGGGCATAACAATGCAGTGCAATTGCAAAGACAAAGCTGAAGACACTCGTGACTCATGGGCTTCCTTTTTATAAAGAGATAACATAATGCCAGATAACAAAATCTGCCCTGAGACCATCTGCGCTTGTCTCTGTTTTGATGCATTTCCCAGGCAAAGTGAGCAGACCTGTCTCCTCACCCGTGCTGCTCAGCTTCAGCTTTCCAGAGCCAGTTAGTGTTATTCAGCATCACTACTGTGTTACGTGACATGATTATCAGCTCTGCTGGCTGCTGCAGCTCTACAGCACCCAGCGCAAAGCAGCTTTCCCAATGTTCTCAGTCCACCAGCCTCAAGACAGATTGAAGTGCATATAAAAAGCAGACTTACCTGGCTTGCTTCCTTCACAGTCATGCCCCAGTTGACCTTTGGTGTTCAAGCCACAGGTATACACCTCCCCGTCTTCCAACAGGAACACAGAGTGGTTTCCTCCACATGCCACCTCCTTGACATTTCTATCATGGATGAACCCATACACCTGTGGTTCAGGAATGATGACCTGGAGGTTTCTACCTATTCCAGGTTGTCCATAAGACGAGTAGCCCCAGCATAGCATTTTCTCTCTTTTCAACAAGTCATGTATCCTTCCTGGACAAGAGAGACAGGGGAATGAGTGTGAATGAAGCAAGTACACCACAAGTGATCCTACTGAGATCCAGCTGTTCACAGCAGGAGGTAGAAACAACCAGAAAAGGCATTTCCTGCACGATTGTCAGGTTTGTGAACTGTCAGTAAACCATTATACAGACAAAAAGTAAACAAGACAGCTCAGCTGTAGTACTGAATCAGCACCCTCATGCCTCGGCCATCTCCATCTGTGAGGCAGTAGAAACAATTGGAAACCCAGGAGACCAAGCTTTTACACTGCAAAATCATTCTGCTTCAAAAACCAAGCATCAAACAATACTCCAAACCAACTGTAATGCTTTTCAGACAAACAGGTCCAAATCTGAACTTTAGGAGTGTCATATTTGAGACCACTTGTAAGTAAATCTTTAAACATTACCTCCAGGGTGGTTATACTAGCCCTGAACAGAATGACACAAGTATTTGTGGTGTACTGGCCAATGCAGAAATGTGTTATTTCTGATAAACACAGATTAAGGAGTACTTTGCTCAAGTGAGCACAGTCTTGCAACCCGAATTTGTGCATGCACACACACACTGAACTTGAGCCACACACTGAACACACACAGCCCCCTGAACTGCAGCAAGAATTACACAAGAAGCAGCAGTTCACGTGGAGCAGCACATTGACAGCTTGACCCTGACAGCAACAGACAGGTCACGTTGATGCCATTTGCCAGCAGTCAGGTGTTATCTTCTGTGCTGTGCTCAGTGAAAGTCAGGGATTTCAGAGTGGGCTAACACGAGAAGGGAAAAAATATAGCAGTATAAAAGGTCCAAGGAATTACTTGGCTTGAACTTGATAAAGACAACAGGATGCTAATGCATAAAAGCTGGGGGAAGAAAACAGCATTCCATAAGAAGCATGTGAAAGATTTTAGTAATACTTCTGTCACTCCTAATCTCAATAGGTTTGGGTTGTTAAGTATGCTATACTAATAAGACATTGAGAACTCCTCTGACTGAACTAGAAACTAGCCAAAGCTTTTTTTGTTTGTTTTTTTTTTTCCAAAGGGGAGGAGAAAGAATATTAAAAAATGAAAGATGTGAGACATCAAGTCTTAGGACACACCATGCCAAGTTTTAAGCTAAGGTAATTTGCAGCAGCAGCATTTATTAACACAGCACAAGATAGAAAAGCAAAAGGTAACCCCTGAAGCACCAAAGATTTCTTCTCCCACTCTGAGCAGACAGGAAACACATGCATTCGGTTTGCTTCCAAACTGTGGTGCTAATTCAAGCTCTAGGTATTAGCAATAAAGCCTTTCCTAATCTAAACCCTAAGCAACGGGTGCTCATATCTTACCCTCTGCCTGTCAGCTGTGGTCACTTCCACTGAGGCACGACTGAGCTGGAAGGGGAAGGGAGAGGATTGGATTTTCCAGTTAGTACTTCATCAGTGGTGCAATTTCCTACCACAAACTGTTTACTAGGATCTCTTATTAAGTGCTTTAAAGTAATGTAGGACTCCGTTTATCTCTAGTAGCCCTTCTTCCTCCACAGCATAATCCAATTCATTCACACCCACGTGTCCTTATCACTGGCCAGCTCCAAAGCACGCAGAGGAAGAAGCAGGAGGTTACAAGGCTCAGCCTGGTTAAATCAGTCATACTGTATACTCTGTATTTGGCTGCCCTAAGCATAAAAATCTGATGGAAGATACCCTCTCTGCTGGCTACACTAAGAATAGGAATGCCGTGGGACACAAGAAAATTGAAGTGTGTGCTTGTGCTTTAAATGTGCTTTCAACAGCTACATTTAGAGTGAACTTCATGTTCTATCACACCACCAAAAACACCCAAACTAAAAATCCATGAGCAACACCGTGAAAATGGCAGGGAATCATTTCAAAACTGACACTGGAACGGCAGAAATCTAGGACTGCCATTTCTCTCAGCCTGGGGAATGGCGTGTTACAAAGACATAAGCAGCAATCCTGAAGATACAAGGATCACATGCCCTGCTAGGATAAACAGATACTGCCTCTGAGCTGAAATGATTTCACCAGCATACGACTTGAACTATAATGACATTGTACCACATGAGCTAAATATTAACTTGGGATACCTTCTAAAAGGGTACCTCAACAGTCTGCTCCCTATAGACTACAGTCATCTTCCCTAGTGCTGGTTTCTTTTAAAAATGCTAAAAATACATTAATTACTTTCCTTGTGTTCATATTCCACACAAGAATTTGCTGCTAATGGGTAAGGGGATATGATGTGATTGGTAAAAGATGGGTCTTTCCTCCAGCTAAGATTCTACTTGAAACAGGAGGAGCTCAAACTCCCAGTAATCCATATAAACACTAGGGTGGTATTTCAGAGTTCAACCCTCCATTCATGCTAGAGGCCATATTTTCTGAAGCTCCTCATATTTAACAATCCCTATACCAGACATCGAAAATCTGGTTTTCAACAAGCTCTTTTAAAATCATCTCTATCGACTACCATCCCCATCTTCCAAACATTTTGCCAAAAAAAATCTCTGTGCAGCTCAGTTTCACAGAAACAGACCAACACTTTCCAGTGGAGAGCAGAGCAAAAAAAACAGCCACTCACAATTTGAGTGTACAGGCACAGCTAAATATTTCAAATGGCCTGGTGAATTTACTTATGTTAAATAAAGTTGAAGACATTTTTAAAACTATTGCTTTAAAGACTGGGTTTTTTTCTACCCCTAAAGAAAACCACTGGAGGTCTTAATACATTATATGTTCAAGTAGGAGCTGTGTCCTGAAACACAACAAGACTTTACATGACAATTGCACACTCTGTTCCCAATCTGGTTAAGGCAGTTATTCTTCTTTGACAGTAGCAGAGGAAGTCAAATTGCATATGCCACTGCAAACTGCCTCCACAAACTGCATACCTTTCTCATACTAAAACAATTACATAAAAAGTTTCTAGTGTAGGCAAGCATTAACAGACATGTGCCTGCACATGTATATATTAAATATATGATTTATACTCACTCATCTGAAATATTCTATATGATTAGTATTCCTAATGCCCAGCTCAGTATACCTTAAAAAAGCTGAATTTTTCTCTTCAGAGGGCAAATCCTTAGCAGAGAGGTTTTTCTTAAATGCATTAATTGGGGATTAAAGTTCAGAGTTCTTTTTAAAAATTGAATTACAAAAAGCACAAGAACGGCAGTACCCAACCACATCACCTATTCCTGTTCTTCAGAAATTCCAACAGTCAGCTTGGTATTCATGTTTCAGAGATAAGAACAGATGCAATGCAGTAAAGCTAGTCATGTGCAGAGATTCCCTACATATAAAAAAGATGAGGGAAGATATAACACCACATCCTCAGACCCTGATATTCCAGGAATAATTCATCATCAAAACAGTAAAGGACATACACAGCATAGCCAGAGCTAGGAAAACCTCACACTGTGAAGAATATTTTGAGGAAATCTATTGCGGGTGGAAGACCCATCCTCTGCTATAAGATTCTGCTGACATACTAAGTATATATCCTTTGGTGAAAATACATCCCCGGTGGTTTGGTAAAATAATAATGCTGCATGTATGATCGTGACAGGATGTATTTTGTCTTTTTTCTTTTTCTCTGCCTTTTTAAAAGCTCCCATGCCATGCACAGTCTCTCCTCAAAATCACTTCAACATACTCTAAAGCCATTTCCACTCTGCACCCTTTCTGGGAAAGTCATCTAAGTAAATATCCCAATTGCAATAAACAACATTCAAAACTCAATGCTCTCTAAACAAAGAGATCTGCCAACTGGCAGGGCATGAATAAACAAGTTTTTCCTTCTCTCGTTTGTGAGATTTCAGATAACAAATGTGTTTCTTCTACCAGCATTGCTCAACAATGACGGAATTTACTGCCTCTTTCTGCCACTAAGCCTCCAAGCCCACAGTCTTCTTCTTGCATCCGTTTCAGTCCAACTCAGTGTCCAACGCAAACCAGGTTACAGAGCAAGAGAATGCAAGGTGTAGCAGCAAATAGTTAAAGCAGGAGCAGAGTATCACCACTGCACAGCCGCATACCCTCAGATGGAGATGCCCCCACAGAAAACATATAAAAATAGATACCTAAAATCAAATATGACAACCCCCCCACACACACCGCCATCACCTCCATTTTGCAATCCCAGTAAAAACACCGCTCCCTCCCTGCCTTCACCCCGGACACCCCGAGCGAGCTTCTTGCGGCTGCTTCCCACGCCCAGACGGGCGCTTCCCGGCGGGCACACACCGACCCCGGGGCGACAGCAGCCCCGTGCCCACCCCGCAGCAGCCAGGTGATGCTGCAGCGGCGGCGCCGAGCGGCTCCTGCCGCAGCCCGGGGCCGCCCCGGGCCGGGGNCCGGCGGGCGAAGTTAAGCGCATTCCAGAATTTAAGCTGTTCTAAATGAAGGTCTCAAGGGAAAGGCAGCTTTCCAGTGTTTGAAAACGCGTTAAGCACGAAATGTCACTTACTAATAACAACAGTCGGTTTCTTTCCTGTTTTCTTCTTCGTTTTATGTGGCCCCTGGTCACCGGGCAGGCTCATTTGTTTAGGAACTCAAATTTTATACAAAGTTTCCACCTCAAAAAAAAAGGTTTGTTGTCAAATACTCAGTTGAGGGGGGCGGGCAGAGGCCAATTATGTAACTCCGAAGTACTGATTTTCTGGTTCCAGTTCCATCTATTAGAAAAATACCCCGCTCCACAAGAGTAATGCACAAGCTGGATCCCATTCAGACCACCAAAATGACAGTCAATATTCGGAGCAAACCTCAGACAGATGTTTGCAAGGATGGGGGGAAGAAGTCCCTAAGCTAAGTCCAGTGCCCACAAGCATTTGTGGCCCTTACACTATATCTCTGGCAGCTTGCAGGATTTGTGCATTTAGGAGAAAATGAGTGCCAGATCGGGTAAAAAAATCACTTGTATTTGTATGGATCATGCATGTTTAGAATGAGGAGTAATATCCAGTGTAAAATTACACCTGTGATGTAAAATCTTTGGCTTACAAGCAGCTTCTATAGTAACTGAAAGCATAGATAGAGGAAAACATACTTTTCTGTGTTTGTTTTTGTTTCTGTTTTGTTTATGTCATTGTCTAGAGACCTTTGCAAAATAGAATGTTTCCCTTTACACTCAGTTTCCTCTGTTTCTGATTGCGCAGTCAAGGAGGGGAAGGTACACACACAAACAAACAAACAAACAAGAAAATTACGGACCAAAACCTGGCATTTGTGTGAGGGAGTCAGGAGTCTCTTGTTGAAACCAATTTTTAGCTGGATACATTTCAGCTTCCCAGAGAACTTTCAGGGCTGCTCTTACACTTGTCTACAGGTGATGCTCAGTTGAGTGGCCTAAAAAAATCCTGCAGCGGGTTCAATATACTTTTGCTGCCTGTGTTAAGCCTTTTGAAGTCACAGCTGAATGTGATGCTCCCTCATGTTATATTCTCCTGCATGTTTTATAACAGGCACTGCTTGAGAAAATGTAGACACAACTCAGTGTCCAAGTTAATTTCAGAAAATAAGAGAGTGCACAACTCTGAAAGTCTTTATATTATATATACACACACACACACATATATATATATAAGCAGGGATTATTTGAGGACAAATTAAAAATAGCCTTGAAAGTGACTCTGGGCTTTAATCTCGCATGTGATGTTGCATCATACATGATGAGAAGGAAATACCTCCAGGCTCTAAATAAACCTATTATCATTTAATCACTAATGGGTTATTTTGAATTCCAAAGAGAATACATCTTTTGTGCACTTGACCAGCACAGAAGATCACTCTGGATTTCCAGGCCCTACCAGAGGCTTAAAAAACCATAAAAAGGGAAACAACAGCCAGGAGCAGGCTGATGAAGAACAGCAGGCTAAGCTGCCAAAACAGAAATCTGTGGTGGTGCGGCAGCATCAGCCGGACATGAGATGTGGGCAACAACTTGGGTTTCTGCCAGTTCCCTCTTTCCACAAAAATCCACTAGAGTGGTGCCTTTCTTAGAGGATGTAAGCATCCCTGTGATTTCCTGTTTGTTCCAGGGGGGTGAGGGGGACAGGGGTTAGGTCAGAGCAGGCCATGTCCCCTCGTTCCCCTCTGCTTGGGAGCTGCCATCCTCTGAAGTCCTATTTCCCCTCTTCTCATCAACACTCTCACACCATCTGCTCTCCTGTCCTGCCCTAGTGCTTGTGGTGAGTGCTTGATTTTTTTTTTTTTTACTAATTACTATACTGTAACTTAAAAGGAAGCTTGCCTTTTCTTTTTTCCGTAGGTAACAACGTAATTTTGCATCACACGGGAAAGACTGACTTGTTCAGCATACACAATGCATCTCTTTAAAACACTCTTACATCAGCCTTTGACTCCACTTGCGAACAGCCCCCCCATCTCCAAGGAGGACAGAGAACACAGACACACTGCCTGCTATGCTTATCTACATAGGCAGATGCATAAGGAAGGAAGAACACAACTATGAGGGTGAAAATTAAATCCATCACCATTTTATTTAAGACAGTGGAAGTGTTCTTTACATATGGATGTCCCCTGACGCATTTAATGCACCAAAGAGAAGACTTAAGAAAAACAGTGACGGTTGTTTCTCTCCCTCTCTCCACATAGCAAAATATGCAGAAAACACACATCCTGCTTGACATTGTTAATATCCTGCCAGTGCTCTGCACTGTTTTGACAGTGAGATTCCAGAAGCCCTGCCAACCTCATGTCCACAGGGCTCTGTAGACAGTGCTGTTCTGCAAGCCTACGATTTTATGATTTAATTGTGAATGATATAAAGAAACGACAAATATCACAATTATCACACTAAGTAACAAAAAATTATATTATTATAGTTCATTAATACAGCTTTTGAAAAAGCCTAGGAATGATCAAATCCTCCTAAGAATTTCTCTCAGATTAATCATAGATATATCCAGGTGAGCACAGACTGCTCCTTCAATTCACAGTCTCATTAAATGTCTTAGTTGCTCCCCAAGAGAACCCTTAAGTAACACAGATGAAAACCTTATCCCAGCTTTGCCTTGCAAGGGTGACTGCTTAGCACATCCTGGTTGTGTGCTTGCTAATGCATAAATGTACAAATCACAGAATCCCTGCTGTTGAGAGCTCACTATCCTAACACAACCATAACAGTGCAGACCCTGCCTGCACATATATGTAAATATGCTTGATTATCAGCTTGCTTCTCTGAAGTGTGCCAAACAGCATTCTTCTCTCCTAACTTTACAATCTAACAATGAGATACCCGGTCAAACCTCATTTTTATAAGCAATGTAAAATCTCAGCAAATACACACACTCAGGTGTTTATAAAGTGCAGTAAAAATAAGGCCAGGTAGAAACCACTAAATTGGAGTTATTAAGAGAAAATATGAAAAGTGAACAAGGACTTGTTTTCTTAATTTTGCTTTAAAGTGCTTCTATCCCAGAGTTACTCAAGGCCAAAACCTTCATTATGCTCTATGGCAAAAAGCAACTTCTCTTCGAGTATTTTTTTACTGCTGTATCTGGGGAGGAACAAAACAAGGGAGCAAGTACTGGCATAGGGAGAGGACTCATCTGGATTTGCTACTTGAGGATCTGCAATCCAAAATCTAAAACATTCCAGTCCATAGCCAGTGATTCGATCAGATCCTGACAAAAAAGCTGAAGGAATGAAAAAAAGAAAAACAAGTTAGCAAATTAAAAAAACAAAATAAAATAATGTTAGCTGAAAATCATTAAGATAATTACTGTTAATGAAAATTATGAAGGGAAATTAGTGTAAAGATACAGTAATTTTCTTAAGCTAAGTATTATGCTTTGTTGAATTTGCACCTGAATACAGATTAAAGTCTCTCACCAATTCATATTAATTACAAGCCCTCTTCTACTTTATGTTATAGACTTTGTGGATGAGACACACAGGCTAGGTCTGACCTTCTACCTTTAGGATGACCTAGCTTCTGCAACCCTTTGAGAAAGGTAAACTGCTTACATCAACACAGTGTACTCACACAAACTGCCGCCTCTGACCAACAACACAACCACAAAAGTAAGGGATAAAGTAGCTGCAAGCTTCAGGGTGGTCCAATGCACTCAGTCAAGCCTCAAGGGATGTGAGGAGGGTCAGAGCTGTCCCTGTGCAACTCCTTGTGTTACTTTTTTGTGGCTTTCCCTAGAAAACGTGGCAGCAGCAGGGGCAAACACGTTGAAAGGTTACAGTTTGGAACTACACTATAGTAGTTTTTATGTGCAACCATCTAGAATGTGTGTTGTGGAGGAAAGAAAAGGGCTATGCAAAGTTTAAAATGCCTGATATATTACCAAGAAACATTTTCTTTTTTTCTTCTGATAGCTTGTGAAACACAGTCCAAAAATTCCTGATGGTTTGATCTAACTTCTTATACTGCCTGTACATTGCATTCTGTCCAAGAGACAAAAATAAAACAGGCCAGTTAATACTCAGTATATCCATTTATATTTAAAGCAGCATTTTATCTGATAAATTTTATAATCATGTTCATAGATATTCAAATCTCCTTAACTCTGGAATCTGTTTGTTCACTTGGTTTTCAAAGACTCATATGACAATCCCTCAGTTATGGCTTGATACTTAGCCCCCTTTATTCTTGTAGCTGACATAGATTCGAAACAGAACATCGACACAATCCAAAAAGAGAAAGTTCTTTGACCTTCCGTCCATCTGTTATGCACTCAATAAAAGACCAGGTTAGAAGTAGTTTATGCTTAGCAGATACAGCAGAAGGACACTGTGCTTGTATACACTACCTTTTCCAGCAGATGCCAGTCAAATGTTGTGTATCCCTGGAGAAGAACCTGCAGCTCTTCAGGTAAAAACATCTTCCAATTTCTAGCTGGGCAGCCTCTTAAGAACCCTTGCATAAAGTCCTCAAATGGCTTCTGTACTGATTTATTGAACACATAATTCACATACAAATCAACATATTCTTTCCTGCAACAGATACCAAATGAGCATTGGTGGTGTTTTTCTAAAAGGAGACTTATACAGAACTTTATAAGTTATTCCTTTTTTCCTTATTCACTGAAACAGCTGGGAACATCTTCACAAATAAAAGAGAATGCTGGCCAGAACAGATTCATTTTGGTAACACTCTTTGTACTTCATATAAACACTCCAATGAAACACTCCTATCAGACATCTAATTATTATAAAAGATGGAACCCAGCAGACCAACTCCCACTGAATGCCTAAGAATTTCTCTAAAATCAAAATAAATATTTGCACAGCTGCAAATCAATAGTTTCACTCTTCTCTCTACTTCAGACAGGGATTTGTGTAGTGACATGGTACTTGTACAATCAACTCAATGTAAATGCTGTTGATTGTACAAGTACAATGTACTTCAAGCTTCTTAAATAGCCCTTTCATGGATCCCCATGGGTCCTCAGGTCATCTGCATAATTCAGGATGCAAAATTTCTCTCTGTCCTCTGTGCCAAGATTAATATTGACACAAAGCCTTATTGATAGATTCTTCCTTCTCTTTTATGTACAAGATACAAAACTAAGCAGGAAATGTTTTGCTCACAAAAAACCCTTACAGAGGTGTACCTACAGCTGGGTTTCCCAGACAAATCATCTGTATTTGCCAGAAAATACTGTTCAAGACTATTTTTTTACATCTGTTTGGAATTTTCCTGTTAATGCCAGGTATCTGTGTATGCAAATACCAGGATGTCCAAGGATCCTCATGTCATCCACTGCTTGCACAAACTGCCAGAGTTTGGCACATGTGCAGCAAGTACAGCAGGAACTGAAAGTGTACAACCTATTGGACCAAGACCAATAGCACAATACAGAAGTCAATATTTTCTAACAGTATATGGGGATGGGGACAGACATGTTATTTCATACATTTGTGACAAGACAACAGGATTAAGAAATAGGAAAATAAAACTGACCTGTTATCCTTAGTGACAGGAATGTTGGCACCATTTTCTTTAAGTTCAACAACATCCATGGAATCTCCTCCTTCCATTATCTATGCAAATAAATTAAAACATTGGCTGCTGTATCTCTATATGACAGATACATATGTGCTACATCTCTCATTCTTCCTGAAGGGCCTGACATGGCACTCTCACTAGTTTGAGTTTACGGAAAAGTTGTGTCATTTGCACTGGGACACTGCCTTGCCTGAGTACCTACGTGGGATGTCTTACCGTGAAGTCTAAGTCCAAGCTATCACTTTCTTCATTCAAAATTCTCTGAAGACTCCTGTCCAAACACAAAAGGGATTAAAGACAGAAGAAATGTGACCATTCAGTGCACTTTCAAATTCTGCTAAAAAACATCCTTTGACAAGCGGTATTTAAATCATACCTGTACACAACGTCTACACTCACACAGAACCATGATATTTGGCCCTGAAATTTCATCATGCTGCTCACATAAGCTGAGCACAAATGCCTCCAGTAAAAAAAGTTTCCAGGAAAGTCCATCCCCATGCCCTGTGTGGACAACTTTACACAAAGTTCAGTGACAACTGGGCTTGGGACCACAGCCTCACTTCCAGACATTATCCAGTGAGGAATTAAGTGTGAAACAGTGGGATGATCTGGGAGAATTGTTTTGGGGTGCAGCACCTCTCCAAGTATTGCAGGCAACATCATGATCCAATTCACTGAGGAACCTCAGTGAATTTAACACCTCAACACAGTCACCGGTTCATGGGATGGGGTTCTCATCTTCTTGGTTGTTTATATCACTTGCCTGGAAGACTGGGCTTCAGGGGCCTAAAAGCATTATGTTGGTGGCAGCAGCACCTCTCTCTCTATGTCTGCCTGATATCTCCTCTCCCAGTGCATGGAAAATCTGCACAAGGGTTCTCAGAATTGGCTCAACTACAGCATTTCATAATACTGTACTTGAGTAAGGCAATACTGTGGAAACTGATAATTAGAATATCAGAAAAAAAACCCACCAAGCATTAATAATTGGGTCATTAGTTCTTTCAAGTCCAAACTACAGCCCAAAGTGTTTTGAAATATATATTCAAAGTGTGGACTTAAGCTCTTGTAGAGCAGAGATCTGACACCTTCTAAGCCATGAGGCTTGGCTTTTTGTTTTGGCAATGCCAGCCTCTGAGAGCAACATCCATGCCCTGGACAAGGACCTCCTTGGAAATCTGTGGCTTCTAGCAGCTTTACAATGGCAAAGGCAGATGCCATTGGTAATCCAAATTCAGTCTCTGGGATCTCCCTCTGCATGGTGAAGGCAAGGGACCCAGCCAAAGCTTGGGCCACGCCTGGCTCATACCGGCCCGCAGTTGGCAGCAGATCATCCAGGTCCTCTAGGGTGGGGGCCAAGTCCAGTAGCTTTTTGTAGAGAGCCCTGGGGAAGGGGAAGGGCACCATGCGCTCATTAAATAGGGCCATTCCACACAGTGTCCCAATCAAGCGGAAGGTGTCATCATCCTCACCACTCAAGGCCTGGTTAGGAACAAGCACACCAGAAAGCCATTACTTTTTTTGCTGAAAAGCAAAGCAAAGCCTTTCCCCATGGGTGGGGCCCCCATCCACCCCTGCAGGGCTGCGTTACCTGTCTGGGGAACCACACGAGGCCAGAGGCAAAGTGGCAGAAGGCGCTGGTGCTGGGCTGGCAAAGGGTCCTGGCTGCAATGCTGAAGAGCTCCTGGGACACCGCACCTTGGTCCACCCCCATCTCACCCACAAAAGACACCTGCAAGGCCCGAGACACCCATAGATACATCCATGTTGCCCACAAAATCAGATTCCTGGTGTGCAGCAAGCCAATACACACCCGAGAGAGAGACACTGCTTATTTATTTCATGGTGGTGCCAACCTGGGTACTCGGTCGTATTCCACAAATCAAGCACACCCCAGCAGACTTTTTGAGCCATTATTTATACACAGAAACTCAGTATTAGTAACTACCCAAGTCTGTTATGCTTGGTTAGTAATTTCCAAACAAGTTACATAACCCCAGCTAACTTCCACAAACCCTCAGGGTTAGGGTCTTCACCTGGGCAGGGGTCTCTTTGCCCTGTGGGCATGACTTGTAGTATTATATGAACACAGTTGCGTTACAGGATACGTGGACCTTGAGTATTTTGCCAAGTTAGCAATGCGTATACAGATATACATCAACATCTTGACTTACTGAATCCTTAAGGCTTTTCAGTTCCCGGATGTGCTTGGCTAGGGAATGCTGGCTGCTGCCTGTTCCACTGACTAGGTCTCCTTACTTCCCGATTGAGCTTGGAAGTGCACAAAGATCTTACACGGAAAGCCATGCCGACTGAAGGTACCCCTGACCCACGGTATATTCCGGAAGGCGCGCAGAGCACCCAGGCCCCGCGGCGGGGCGGGGCGGGCTGCGGGCGGNGATCAGCGCGGCCGCAGCCGCCGGAGCCATCGCTGCTGCGCTTCCTGGTGTGCCCGCTCTCCAAGCGGCCTTTGAGGTGAGGGTGGGGCGGGGGAGATGCGCCCGAGCCCTCCCTGGGAGAACCCAGGTTAGTCACTGCTCCTCATGCTTTTGCTTGGATGTTTCTCCCCCCTCCCCGACTTGGCTGGCCAGGTACGAAGAAGCTACGAACGAGCTCATTAACGAGGAGCTGGGCATCGCGTACCCCATCATCGACGGCATCCCGAACATGGTTCCGGAGGCTGCCCGGAAGACGCACAAGCAGCCGCCGGCCGAGGGCTCGGAGCAGCTCTGAGGAGCCGCCGGGCACGGCGGTGACGGGTCCTGATGGCCGGAGCGGGGCTGCTGCCCTCCCTGCCCACGCTCACTGTGCTCGTTCCCCTCCTGTCCCTGGCAGGCCTGTTCTACTCGGCCAGCGTAGACGAAACCTTCCCCCAGGGCTGCACCAGCACAACCAGCCTGTGTTTCTACAGCCTCCTCCTTCCTGTTACAGTACCAGTTTATGTGTTCTTTCACCTGTGGACCTGGATGGGGATTAAGCTTTTTAGGCACAACTAGGGTGATGCCTTTGCTAACCCCTGGGCTTCTCTAAATCAACGTAATTGGTTTAATCTCATCAAGTATTGCAGTTCCTTTGAGAGAGTTTCCTTCTGGCACTATTGACTCTTGGTATCATTTTCCTGGTAGGATCTGGAACTGTATGAAGCAGCAGCCCATTATTAACTACTGCTAATGCAGATGAAGAGTGGGAGTAATAAGAAGCACTAATGCCCTCTGGTTTATCCCTTCAAGAGTGCTGTGCATTTGTAGTGGCACTAATTAAAACCTTAGTTTTCATGACGAAAAACCATACCCTGACTGAATAAACTAAATAAAAATTAAAACATGAAACTATATTAATTTCTCTTTGAGGGCTTTGGGTTTTTCTAACCAGATGTGTGTACTGAAATATGTTTGTCTCCCTGTCAGAAGAGCAAAAATTAAAATAAATCAGGCTGGTGTTTAATAACAAACTTGAGGTGAGTCAAATGAAGACACATCTTTCTTGCATGATACCCATGGCTGTATGTGCAGTACCTGCAGATCTTTTCTTTCTAGGGCCATGATGAGAGTACCACATGCCAAGTTCTCAGTATTGTCTGAAAAACTTTCTAACAGGACACAGCTATGAAGGGGGCAGGTCAATGCTACAATGAAGGTTTCTTTTTTATATTTTGCTTTTGGGTAGTTTGTATCTGCAACACAAAACACATTCATGTCCTTTACCATGCAGAAATGAAGTACCAAGTTGTAAATGCTGCACCAGGCTCTGAGATACGAACAGTGAAGTTCTGTCTTTCAGGCTGCTGCTGGGTAAATAATATTGTGATATTTCACAGTGTGAAAGGCAGTGCTCACAAGAGGTGTGCCCAAAGGCTGACTTGGGCTAAGGGCAGCTGTTTGTCAGAGCTTGTACAGTCGGTGGAGACACGAAATCTAGAGGACAGTACAGAGCTCATCCTCACTGCCTCTGCAAATAAATGCCTCTCTCAGCTGGTGCAGTGAGGAAGCAGGAAGGTAGCTCTGGGAGCCATTGTGAATCTTCTAATGAAATGGGAAAGAAACGCTTTGACAGTTCTGGCTGGCAAGAAAGTTCACTTGGAAAGTACCAGAACTGGGTAATAGGGCACCAAGGTCCATGATTCCTGTGGCACAGGCGTGGTGCCAGACTTTGTGTTAGTGACAGGTGCGGCACGTGGTCCCTGAGCTGAACTCTGCTCTGGGTAAGTGTCCTGTTCACACGCTGGCTGTGGAAGCCATGGATTAAAGGTACATGGAGACAGCAGCATTGTAATCAGTTGCTCATCTCTCTGGCCAGCACTATCCTTCCTTTCCCTTCAGACAGCATCTCCATGAGAGAAATGTTTTGTAGCCGTGTTGCTTGTTGACCCCTCAGGCTGGTTCCCCAGACTCTGGGGTTTTAATGTATTAGTATAAAGTCTCAAAAGTCAGTCTAGCAGCAACGGTACTGGACTTTGACAACAGAGCAGTTCTATTCCATTACCCCAAAGCAACCTCACAGTAAATAGCACTGCCACTTGCATTTAACTTATGCCAACAAAGCTGTCTGGAATAAGGATGTAAAATACTGCCCTCCAGATTTACTCTACACCATCTACGGAACATGTTCTGTAATAATTTGATGAGCAGTTCTTTTGTTGTAGGCTCAGAGGATACTGAAACCCTTCTACCAATATTCAGTAACATTGAAAATTAAGGAACACTGCAGCAAGATACTTAGAGCTAACAAGTAATACAATTTAGTATCTTACCTTTAATATCTTCCTGAAATCTTGGTTTGTAGCAGATTTTAAATTTTTCCATATGTCCTGCAGAAGGCATTCCCTTCTGATGCAAAAATGCCATTCCTCATGGATCCATATAAAGGGTGCCTGAGGATTGAAGTAATAGTCTGTTAGCAGTGTGTTTATCTCTTCTAACTGGTAACAAAATTGGCTGCACTTACAGCACAGATCCTGGACAGAGAACTGCATTCTGTACTATGAACGCGGATCTTGTTTTTCCTGTCAAAGATGCATGGGTACTTGCTCAGCTTCAGTAGGACTGTCTGAAAGGACAAAGAATAAAGGAAAAGATACGCTGATTTTCCCTTGTGCAACCAGAGTTCAGGGACATGTGCGCAGACTGAACTGCCAGTCTGTACTCTGGCAAACTCCCATGTCTCTGAAATGAGCCCTTGAGTGCATGAGCAGTGCACTAACGGAGGTTCATGTCCTAAAAACAGCTTCTAGCACTCCTGGGTGAGAAGCAGAGAGAGGCATCTAACCTCTGTGCAGACACACACTTGTTTACAGGAGTGCCTCAGGAATAAAACAGAGAGAGTGATTTTAACAGCATCTTCCGTAATTCAGCTAAACAAAAATGTCCTGGATACTCAGGTTATGGTATATTGTTTTTAAAAACTGATGAGTTTATTATATGTAATACCAAAAATAGATACTGGTCTAAAAATAATCTAATTTAAAGTATTACACCTCCAGTGTGATTAGGCAGCAACTTCAGGTAATGAAGCCAACTTCCTAATTGGCTTTTGATCCTATGCTGTTTCTCAAACCTCCTCCTCCACTCTGGTTAATTGGTACAAAATTGGTACATTAGCAAACAAAAGCTAATGAAGGAATTAGGCAGTTGCCTTACAGATTCCAGCCAAGTTGCCAGAAAGCTTTTTTTTTTGCCAAAGGAAACCCCTACTATGCATGTTTCCATTTCATACTGCTTCCTCTGACACTGACTGCGTTTGGTAGCTAATTTTCACTCTGTGTCATCAAGAAATGCCACAGATCATTTTCTAATAAACGACTTTGTTTTAAGATGTAAGTACATCGAAATGCTCAGTAGGGTTTCTAAATAAAAGTTCAAAGACATCTCAAAATATTTAAATATTAAATGAATTAAAGATAATAAAATCCAGAGTAACACAAAGTATAGCAATCATCCCTCGAGCTGCTGTTTTACAGTGATTACTAGTTCAAAGCAAACAGAGCTGCTTAAGATGCTGGAGGACAGCTCCAACTCTCAGAACCATGGATCCTCTCAGGAAAGGTTCTATTGTAGCTCCTGGAACAGTGGGATGGTAAAGGGCTTGCACAATTTAGAGCATTGGAGGACTAGGGAAAATGAAATGTCTTTGAGATGTGCTGGGCTAGTCTCTAAGTTGACTTCCATATATATATAAACTATAAATAAAAGAAAAAAGTGTTTTGCACTGCTGGTAAGATTTATACTTACTACTATATTGGACCACAAACATAAGTTGATAATCTCTCCTACTTCAGGTACATGGAAGTTGCTTTCATGTACTCTGAACCCAGTTCTGGAGTTCACCTGCATTGAAACACGCAATATATCAGCAGCAGAACTAGTGAGCTGTATCTGTCTGGCAGGACAGGACTGACAGGGCTTTCTTCAGAAAGGGCTCTGAGACCCTGCACAGAAGTTAAGGGATTAAAGTGCAACAAGCAGCACAGTGCTCCACAGTGAGAAGTCTTAGAAAGGCATGTGTAAACTAGCAGGAAAGCAATTTTCATTTACAATTAAGATCCCTTAACAGGACTCCATCAGAAAAAGTTCATTTTCCTTGGAGTGTCTTTCATGTTTCTGCAGTTCCCTATTCATGTTCCTACCTGTTGCCTGGAAAAGATACTTGCAGGGGGACGGTGAACATTTAAAGCTCCAAATCATGTAATCACTTACAGAGGAGTAGGCCTGCTGCATTTTTGAGTTTGTTATCGGCATAAATACAGATTCGAGAGTCTAAACTTTAAGGCCCAACTCTGCATCCTCAGCCAAATTCAAGTTTGAACAAAATTTAACAAGTCTTTCTGATTTATACTGTGTGCTTGAGCTCTTGACTTTCATAAACTTTGCATATCCCACAGGAGAAAGTATGGTTGTCCAGAAGAACACAATTATTACTTCCTTTGTTTCCCTTGTTCATGTGCGGCTAAAGAGGTTCTAATGCTGTTGTGCCAGAGAATTTGTCAGGTTAACAGTCTTAAAGCATCACAGAGCATTACTGTGGCAGCCACAATGTGCCAGGCAGATAGGCTGTATTTAAATGTTCTGAGCAGTTTACTGGGGTGATGGATCTCACCAGCAGAAAGGGGAATGAGCATTTTGCACAGGGGACACCACATCCATAGCTGTGTAGGCATCAGTGGATGCGCTCCTGACACCACTGAAGGCATTCTTCCTCTTGCCAGGGGGTATAACATGCTTTATCTCTTCATTTCTACAGAGGGTCAGTTTGACACAACGCAAGCAGGAGCCCTTCAAAACTGTGCTAGTGTAGAGCCAAAGAGATTCCTGAAGCAGTGTCAAACCCAGAGAATTCAACAAGTGTAGTATTAAAATACTCTAAGCTACATTGAGACGGCCTGTCTAATCAGGATCCAAGCACTTTCTCACCTGGTAAAGCATCTGCAGTATTTGCAGAGGCATAGTTTCAGCTGGATCCAGGTTGAAGAGGCAGCCTGGCCCCTTGGCTATGAACTTCAGGACAAATTCAAACAGAATTTGCTGGGAAACCCTCTGATACAGAGTAACCAGCTTCTTGAAAAAGGATGTTTCTAGATTTGACCATAGGCATTCTGTAAAGAAAACGGCTAGTGAGGTCACAGGTAATGTACAAATCACTGCAATTTGTGGGTGAAGCTGCTCTTTTTATCAAATGAATTAAACAAAAAAAGTTTAAGCTTGTACTACAAAAACTATTAAACCTTGATAGAATTTTTAAAATTCTTGTCCCTTGCTGCATAGTCCCCATGTTTCTATGTCTATCAAAAGCAATTATTTCAAGGTCTGGAACACATTACATCAGTGATAACAATACTTGTTCTGCAACAGAAAATGACCAATCATTTAAATCATTCACTTCTACCATCATAAAACTCTACCAAGAGTTTGGAGGCCCTCTGGCTGGAGCTTCAGGATGGCTTGAGCCAGAAGAATCAGAGAAAGGAAAGAGTCTCCATTCTCCTCCTGCAGAAGGAAAGGCAAAATCAAGTAGACTCTGAAATTTTCAGGTGAGATAGGAGAGGAAGACAACAATGGCAGTAAGTTCCTAATCTCCTTTTGCACCTTGAGAGGGGAAAAAAAAAAAAGGACAAGGGTTAAAATGCAGTTAGATTGGCATGAAATTCCTAAGTTTCATGCACAAATCCAAAGCCCCCCAGTATCTGTGTAGTGAGAGTGTCCTTATATCAAATTCTTACCTCCTGGTAGACTGTTCGGTTTTTAGTGATCTTCTTATAAAAACGTTTCACTTCTGACATGTCTAAGCCTGAGACTTCTTTGGAAGTTTTGAAATGTTCGTCTCTATCACAACATAAAAAAAGAACACTTAATATTTTTTCTACTAACTAATGAAGCATTGTAATATCAGAAAATACTTGGAAAGTTCATCCCCAGCTCCCATGGGTATAATTTCATGTGTTCTAAGAAGATAGACAACACAAGCCACTGTTTTGTGACATGATTAACATCCAGCCCTTTCTGTCTTGTGTGGCTGTGAACTATTAATGGTAGACTCCTGTATTTCACCCTAAAATTACTTCCACTTCAGTTCCAGAAGGAGCTATTAAGGATCCTCTGACAACTGTAATATTGCCTGGAGGGATTATCATCATCTGCCAAATATCACTAAAGTATAATCTTCTAAAATGTGAGCTTCTCTAGCACATTTCAGTAGGACCAGGGCTATAAAAATCTTAATATTAGCTTGAGCTTTGCAAAATAAAGACTTGCTTCTTGCAAATTGAGATAACACCTATCTTTTCTACATACATGACCTAAAACAACACTTTCTGGTTAGTTTACATGCAGCCAATATATTCTGTCTACATCCATGTGCATCCTACCTTTTGTCCAGGAAGCTTCCATTGATGCAAGCCTCAGATGAAAAGATCAGTCTGATATTCCTGACAGTAAAAAAGCAAAAGGTCAGTCCTTTCAACTTCAGGTTTTTAACTCTGAAAGAACAAAAAACGTGTACAAGGGTGTCTGCACCTGACCACAAAACTTTTCCTAGCACCACTTCTCTGTCAGTGTTGCAGAAAACATTGTACTCAAGGGGTTCCTGGTCTTTGGCAAGCCACCTCAGCTCTCCTGGGCCTTGTAAGGGAGCCTGATCAAGCGCCCCATGCCAGCCAATGCTCCATTTTGGTGAGTGTTATCATGGAGATTCTTCTCCTGACAGGTCAAAACATTAGCTACTTTTGTTTGTTATGCAAAATAAAGGCACTGCAACATGAGAGGGAGGAGAATCCCCTCCATGACAGGATCTTTGTAGCACATGGAGGGAAAATCCATCAGGCTATCAATTTCCTGCTGCACAAAAGCTGGGTTCCCAGAACCTGAAAGGATATTAGACTTACTCACTCCCGGTATTTCTGGTTCTTACTGAAGCAGCTATTTTGTCAAGCAGTTTGCTGTCAGGCTCTTCCTATTGAAATCTGGAAAAACCCCTATCTTTCACTCTTTCAACCATCACTTTTAACATAATCCAAACCATTCTAAAATTGATCAAGGATACATTTAGTTCCAAGTTAGCGAAGCTTTCCAAATGCTCAAAATCAGCAGCTGGAGCCAGATTTTCCCAAAGAAAATAACTTCTCATACAAATCCTGAGAAAGACTGTAAGTGTAAGGCATCCCATATTGCTTTTGAAAATGTGTTATTAAAGAAGTGACCACTATTTTTTAAATGCTGGCACAGCATTCCAGTTTGGGTACTCTGGATTAGGCTTTTTGCACAAGGCCTTGCTCTGCAGGCAGGATCTTTCACTGATTTAACTTGTCAGCTTTGTGCCAAGGTACAAGATTGTGCCTTGGCTAAATTCTTAAACAACAGCTCCTACAATAACCTCCAAAGAATAATAATTTTTAGAGAAAATCATGTATCAGGGAGAAAAAAACCACAAACAAACCCAAACAGCAAGTTTCTGATTTACTTTTTTATGCTCTCGTGACATTTAGAATTAGAAATCCATGTATCCACTTCTATATCCTCCAGTGTGGCTATTCCATTCAGATATGAATTCTGTGTGAAATACAGGAAAACATGGACAAAATTAAAATTGTAGCAGATGGGATTTTTTTTTTCAATCCAATCATTACAAGAAGATTTCAGACTAAGTATGAACAAATTAATGGTCATCTAGCATGATCCAGATGCATTAACCACAGAACATATATAACTGCAATACAGGTTAGTCTGTAGGTAAAGCACAGAAAAAACTGCAATAGACATATATAAAATTGAACTGCTACAAGCACGCTGGAAAGTCCAAATGTTTCCAGCAGTAATGTGGACAGTGGTAAAATCAGAATCTACGATCAAATGTGCACATACCTTGTTCTCCTCCTTGCAACGGGCAAAACTTTGGTGTACTCCTGCAGTAATTTTGATCCCTTTTTTTGACACATCCTCCTCTGTGAAAGAACAAAAAGATTGTCGTAGGAACATTTGAAGAGACAGTCATTATTGTCAGAGAGTTGAGTGTACAAAAGTGGAACAGTAAAAAACCCCTATAGATAGTAGTTATCTGTTGAAAGTTTGATTCTATGAGGCCATTACCGATGATAATCAAACAACAAATGGAATAACTCCTGGTAGAACTTGTTGGGATGGCCAAGCAAGCATGAGACATAATGTTTGCCTTTCAGTGTAAACATGAAATCAAGAAAGCAAACATCTCCATGGAAGAAACAAATACAGGTTGTATACATCTGCAGTGGTCATTACTCTGGCAGGACTTTCCAGTATTCACTGGTGAATTGATGGGAAGTGGTATCAGCTGATTGGGCCTCCTCTCATCTTCAAGTTGTCCTTCATCACCAGAACCAAAGAAATAGAATTTGTCCAAGGAAGAGACATAGACCAGAGTGTATTGTCTGTTCAGGGAAAAAAAAGTCATAATAAGTGAGAAACACAGGGCAAAACAGAATAAAATTCACAGGTACATTTTCAGAGTGTGGACCTGAAGCTTGTCTTTAAAAGTCCTGACAGTCCAGATTGAGAATCCCTTTAATCAAAGTGTTGGAACTCTTCATTGTGTAAGCATTCATCAATAAAGACATATACAGACTCAGATTTCCTATACTATCCTCTAATGTTTGTGATTTACCTTAGTTCCACATACAAAAATAGTGTTATGCCATGCTTGCTTCACACCCTTCTGTTTTCAAATGTGCAGCTTCTGTGCTGCTGACCATGATACCAAGCCCAGGTGAGCTGTCAGGAGACTTTTTCTGGCCTGGTTCCAGAAGAGTAAAGTGAAACTAGGTAATTATCACTGCTCTTCAATTCTCATTAAGAACCTAAGTTTGTCAATCTGGATGGGAATTCAGTGAATTTCCTGATGCAGGCTTTTGACAGTCCTTTGGCCTTTGGAACCCGGTACTTTGTTTATTAAAGGAGAAAAAGACCAAGCGTTTCTGGTGGTTTTTGCAACTCTCTCCCACTGCTCATCAGGGTCTGAGGATTCTGCTCTCACTGGGGCTCTGGCAGGAGGGTAGCTTATGCTTGAACAGTGGAGGGATACTCTGACAGTGCTGACCTATTGTGATACAGGGATTTGAACATCTTGGTGACTCCCTTCCCTACTGTTCTTCAGTGACTCCCCATAGGCATTGACCTTAGAAGACAAGTCATTGGCACTTCCCACCTGCCACAGGCAATGTATGAAACCCTTGCTCCCCACAGCTCAGCCACCACACGAGGCAGGAGTTCATTCCGGGTGGAGTTGTGACCCAGCTGGCCAGACCCTCCTGCTCCAAAGGTGCACACCAGCCCCTCCTTGAAATGAAGAAACAAACAACAGGATCACTGCATTATTAACAACAATCAAATGGTCACAACCAAGAATGAGAGTCAGCAAGATACGTTATATGGGACTTGATTCAAAACATCCCTGATTCAAACATGAGGAGGGTTCACGTTGATCAAGCTGGATCATACACTGTAAAGTCCAAACCACTTAGCTTCTGAGAGAAGCAATTTAACTCTTGAGAATAACTCCCTGTTGCTTAAGAATTTTACTTGTATGAGTAAACCCTAGTGAATTAGATATCATTCACATCTTCTGAAGTCCCCAATGTACTATAAAAATATATATTTTCAAAAAGTACTGAGAGTTGAACTGCACCTCTTTGCCTCAGGATTCCCATTCACCATATCCCTGCAAAAGATTGCATGCAGGTGACAGGAATACGAGAAAAGACCAGTTTTCCCAATAGCTTAGATAACATCCCTTGGGGATCGCCTCCAGGCTTAGGTGAAGGGAGGCATTACCATCCCTATTTCCCCATGATGACTTTTAGCAGTGTATCTTTTCTCACAAGGTGAGAAAAACCTTTCCATTTCCATCTTTCCATTTCTGACTCACCTTGGAGAGAACTGCAGTATGATCTGCCCCACATGAGATAAATACAGTCTTCCAATGCTCTAAAGCTCCAACATATGTTGGGCAGTCCCTGTCTGGAAAGAAGATAATACTGCTAAATTGAAAGAGTATTGGAGGGTCTCATATACAGAAAAAATTAGAAAACAGGAGGATTAAGTACTCTTCAGCCCTCTCTTACAGCAATTAATCTAATTACAGCTTGGGTTTGGGTCGTTTCCCCTCCAGTATAATATATTATTTCTCATAATGTTCTGTCTTTTTTATATTACTTTATCTTCATTTACTTTGGTCTGAAACAAAATGCAGTAGTTTCATATCTGCTTGCCAAATGGCACTTGGCTTCAAAATATTTGATTTTCAAGGGTGTGGACACATTAAGATTAGATGCTCTGTCTGTCTAGGGCAACTCATCTCTAGCATTCTAAGTCTGAAGACAAAAGGCAATTTAAATTCTTTTTTCACTTTGTGTTTACAGAGAGTTAAAGAAGATTAAAAAAATATAAAATAATTTCTTTCACCCAACACTTCTGGGAGAGGAGACAGGAGTGGAAATAGACCTGTAAGGCCTCAGAGGTTTTAAGAGCCCACACTATCCAATTAGCCACACAAAATGATTGCAAGTTCTCTACAGAAAAACAACCCCTAAATACACTGTTCCTGAATGCCTTTCCTGGTCAGGAAACAAAGAACATATCTAGATATACTTTCTTCTAAAGACTTTACTATCCGCCACTGCTCCACATGAGCTTGACAATACTGAGGAGCAATTTGGTGAGCTCACTGACCAAATCACCCTCCTGGTGCTCTCCTTCCTTACCTTTCATGTCTCCAAGTCCCAGCTGTCCAAAACTGTTCTTTCCCCAGGAGTACACAGCTCCAGAGAGTGACACAATGGTGCTGTGAGCTCCTCCAGCAGCAATCTGAGCAAGTGGGATGCCCTTCAGTATTTCCACCAGCTGTGGTTTAAGAGTAAGCATGGTTTGTCTCCCCACTCCAAGCTGTCCGTGGGTGTTCTGGCCCCAGGTGAAGAGCTCACCCCCTTCACACACAGAACAAAAGAAAACAGCTCAGCTTCACTGCTTCCCTTGAGTATTTGCACTTTGGGAGTCAGAGCAAAACTCAGTTTTGTTTTCAGGGACCTAGCTCCAAGGCAAGACCATCATGTGTGGCCAAATTAGTTTTCTTTTGACCTCTTTGGGACAGTCACATGTTGCCATGTGACTCAGCACAGCAAGAATAAAGGCCCCTAAAGTCATACTCGCAAGAAGTTCCCAACCAGAAAGGTGTTGCAACTTAAGAAAGAGCGGGTCTGGTGACCACAGAGTGGGACATCTCCTCAACAGACACCTTTGTGGAGGGGTAGTGCTCAGGAACTGGAGAGAGACAGAGAGAGATGCAGGTCCCTGGGTGCTGGGAGGAAGGGGTAGCACTGACAGCCAGTGCACTTTGTGTCCCCACTGCTCATTACTCTATAATGGTGTCACCAACTACTGCAAGTAGTACAAACACTGTCTTCTCAGAGCAAGTATGACTCCTGTTTGGAAGAAAAGTGTTCTTGAAAGAGGCTACCTCTGGATAGTGCCATGGAGTGCTGGTCCCCACATGCAATTTGAACAATATTTCGGTTTCCTATTTCTTGCACCAGCCTACAAAAATAAGGAAAAAAAAATCAAAATAAATAGATGCTGTGTTGTGAGACAAAGTAAAGGACAAAGGTCCTCTGATCACCAAGCCCTATCACTTTTAGCCGGAAATATGTGGGAAAAATAGGTCACCTGTAAGCTGATTCACCCTTCTCTTATGCTGACCTGCTGTAGCAGGGATAACTGATTTCATTGTGGTTTGCTCCACAAGAAGCTGGAAAAGCTTGATTCTGTTATCTTGACCTGGGCAAGAAGGTCAGGCAGCAAACTGCTGGGCCATTTGTAGATGATGGTTTCCCTCACAGCTTCATCAGAAAGTGATAAGGTTCAGACATGCTTGTGTCTTTCACCTGCAGTTTTCTCAAGCCATCGGTGACTTCCAAGCCATCTGCATTGCTCTGGTATGTTCTACTGATTCTTACTAAGTTTGAGAGAAACCTGTCTCATGTGCATCCCAAGCAGCTCAGATCTTGGTATCATCCTCAAAATCTGTGCACTTCTGGCTGAGTTAAAAAAGAGGACAAAGTTTTGAGTACTAGGAAGGTATGTGTTCCAGTTCTCCCTCTACAGCATGAATGTGCCTCAGACTCTTGGATGTTAGCTTGGGGAAAAACAGGATGCATTTTCTGACCATTGCCATCCATACCTCCACCCTTTGAACTCTTCTTACCTTGTCTTGGGGAAGTTTGCTGAAGCTTTAGCCCAGTGTTCAGAAAGCTTGCCGTTAGGGGAGAGAATGAGCTTATGTGTTGCATCATGGTTTGAGCACCGCACCTCATTCCTCTGCGACTGTGCACGCTCTGCAGGACACACAGACAGACACTATGGTCATGGCTATGGCAGCAGGCACCTCGGCCCCCTTCCCAAGATGTCAGTGTGCTACCGCTTTCAGCAAGAGCTTCTGCTTCTCAGGAGAAAGGGAGACAAGTGACTTATTTTCTCAACCTTAGGGTTTCAGTGTCCTGCCTGCTGACTGGTTTGTTTCATGCTGGATGCCTCTACATTGAACGACCTTTCTCCATCTCTTAGGCTGCTGTGCCACCAGCTCCCAAGACAGCCAGTGAAACATCAGCAGAAGCACAGTCTGTTGCTGTTGTACACTTGTGGAGAGTGTCTGATGGAAACAAAGCACTTCCTGAGGCATCTGGCCACCCCAGACTTGTCACAGCTTTAGGGATAGGATGCCTTCAAGTCAAGCACTTTACAAGATGCCGGAGAAGAAATGACAGAAAATTCACTCATTGCCACTTTACAGCAGAAGGAAGTAACAACTCCTTCCCCCTCAAATGAGGAGCTGCAGATGGTCTCCTCACCTAGAGGCACCAGGGACTCAGGTACCTGCATGTAGCTCTGCTCCAGCACAAGCGTCTGAGACCCAGAATGTCTATGAGTAAAAGGTGGTCATCAGCAAAGCCTGCCCTAATTTACCATACACCTCTGGAGATTGGCTGCCCACTCTTCTCACACATCAAACATGGAACTAGAGAGGAAAATCCCTGTCTGTTCCCTATTCTTCCTCCTTCCAGCCCCCCGCTCCGAGTGCTGCGCACTGGGACAGGTTTAAGCCCCTCATGCCCCGTCCCCGGGCTGCACAGCAGATTATTGCGGTTTCAGCGGTTCCACCTGCACGGACCCGTACCCGGGGCTCTCCCAGCCTGCTCCCGACCGCGCCGCTCCCGCCGCTCCGTACCTCCCGTGCCTCTCCTCCGGCTCCGCTGCCGCCGTCCCCGCGCCATCCCTCGCCCGCCGACAGCTCGGGAGTGCCCGGGCAGCGCCGGGAACGCCTCGCCGGGGAAATGGAAACCGAAACTCGTCAGGGGCTGCGGCAGCGGGAGGAGGAGCGGGAGGGATTCCCGATACCTGGGGAACTCTGACTGCTGCGGTGAAAAGGCGTGAGCTACTGGGCTCAGGTGGGTATCCTGCTCTCCTCAGCCAGCGGAGTTGCTGTTACCCGGGTGGGAGGAGAGGGCAAAGCAGAAGGCGGGTGCAGGATGCCGGGGTCTCCCATGGAGAGAATGCGCTCTTTGACTTTATTATTCACTTCGGAGAGTGACCCACCCGTGTCCTACCTGTGGAGACTCGAGAGACCTACTCTGCTGATCAGCTATATCCCAGCTAGGAGCCCATGCAAACCCAGATGGGCTGCTTGGCTGGGGGAAGTCAAACCGCAGAAACACTCGGTTGAGAAATACATCAACATCTAAAAGCCATCTGCTTCCATTCTCACATAGTCTCTGCTAAATCTCCCTCGCCTTCAAAGACCCTGCGAGCTTCCTCCGTCCCGGAATGACCACCCTGCCTGCCCCATCTCCCACACTGTTTCACTGGAGTGATGCATGCAGGACAATCTTGGTGATGAAATAAGGGATATCAGTGTGAATGATGAAACAGATCAAAACACATAAGATCACTTTTGCTGTATTCCTAATAGCTGCCACTGATGAATTAAATTCAGTCTATTTATGAGAATTTTATGCTGCTGAATACTAAGCAGAGATTTTGGTGGGGCGCTCTACAAAAGTCCCAAGCACAACATGAATCTACAGATTTACACTGGTGGTCACTGAAATCCAGTGGAAAATTCCCTACTGAGAAAGCAGGAGCATCTAATGTAAGGTATTTAAATGGAGCAGCCTGTGATGCACAAAGAGGCACCCGGAGGTCCCTGAGGTGAAGAAAAAAGGATGTGGCTCCTCCACATGGAAGCACCTTTGCCACAGAAGCAAAGCAAGGTGACTCTGGGGCATACAGTAATTGACTTCTGCCCAGGGAGTAGCAACCCAGCCTTATCTCTCCCAGCCACCTCCCCACGTGCACTTTGCGGATCCTATCTCCTTCCACAGTATGTAGGAAAGTCTCGAGATCAAGAAATACCAGAGCAGTGATGCCAAAGCATCAGCCGGGAAGGGACACTAGGGGTCCTTCTGCACCAAAGCATGAACTAAGGACTCCTCCCTGGGAGGAAAAACTGCTCCAAGCACTGCCTCCCGCCTGGCATGGAAAGAGATTCAAGGGGAAGAAAAGACACGTGGTGATGTCCTCCTTTCAGAGGTACATTCTTCCTCCCACCAAGTCGATTGCTGAAAGTGATTTCATGTCAGAAAGGCTCGCTCTGCAGCTACTGTAAGCTACTGCAGGTTCATTAAACTCCAAATGGTTCCCTGCCCAAGATCTGGGCTTGTGATACTCTGATAAAAGGAATCTAGAGGCCTGTGAGGGAGATGAGTGGCAACTGGCAGGAGGAAGCAAAAAGAGGTGAACTGTGCAAAATGGTTTTTGTAGCTAGAACTGACCTAGGAGTGAAATGTATAGATGGACACATCTAGCTACAGGGGGACAACCTCTGCCCTGATCCTGCTGGCCGCACTTACTGACCCAGGCCAGGATGCCATTGGCCTTCCTGGCCCCCGAGGCACAGGGCTCTTGCTCAGCCGGCTGTCAGCCCGCTCCCACAGATCCCTTTCTGCTGGAAGAGGGACCAGACGCGATGCCGGAGCTGAGCGCGGGGCAGCCGGGAGGACCGGCGCACGAAGGGCCCAGCCTGCAGCGCGNGTTCCCCCCGCCGCCGGCCCGCCCGGCGTGTGCCTCTGCAAGAGCCGCTACCCGGTGTGCGGCAGCGACGGGCTCACCTACGGCAGCGGCTGCCAGCTCCGCGCCGCCAGCCTGCGCGCACAGAGCCGCGGCGAGCCCGCCATCAGCCAGCGCAGCAAGGGAGCCTGCGAGCAAGGTGCGGGGCAGGGAGCGGGGCGGGCGGGCTGCGGGACGGGGGATGTCCGCTCTGCTGCCCGGCTTCGCGGGGGAAACGCCGCGCCTCCCGAGTGCTCCTCCTGCCGTTTTATGCCATCGGGGCGCTTCTTTGTAAAATGGACGTGATTTCAGACCCACCTTAAATGGACTGGAGAGTCCCGGTCGGATGGCGCTGCCTGAGCTCGGAGTAACACTTCGGTCCAGCGCCAGAAACTCAGAGGAACTTGGGCACTCACTGCTGGCTTCCAGCGGTGCTGGAACTACACGCCCTGACATTTCATACTTAGCCTGGAGCTTGCAATTGGGGCTGCTGTGAGATGGAACAAAAGGGGTGAGCTGTCCAGGGGAGTGTTCTGCCCAGGATGGTTGCAAGCAGAGAAGAAAGGAAATTATTAAATGGATGTGAAAGCCACAGAAATTCAGAGCCAACATTCACTGGCTTGCTTTGATTCAAAATGAAAACAATCAGTGACTTTCCTATGAGCTGCACATAGCAGTTCGTACTTGCAGCATTTCTGATCAGGAGCTTGATTCATCCCAAGCTTTTTCTTAGGGATACTGGTCAAGGAAGAAGTTGTTCTGCTGTGGAGCCTCTACTAGAAATTCTGGCCTCTGACAGTGGTTTTTGCTGGGTGGGAGGGAGGGGTTAGAGATAGCATGCAAACGACATACCAAACATCTCAAGGACAAGATTGCAGTGCCAGTGCTGTTTTGGTGGAGGAGTGTTCTCATAAACACAGTATGTGCAGGTCACAACCTCCACCTCCTCCTTCTCTTTGCTTCTCATAACTGAGGCCAAGTATGTTTGCAAAAAAAATGTTTCTGAAACTCCCAAGGCAGGCATGAAAGACTGGGTGAGGACTGGGTTATGTGCTTTGATGTTGCCCATTAAATGCCCTGTGTGGCTTTTCACAAATCTTGTCTAAAACATTAGGCTTACATATTAGCCAGAAACAGTGTGGTACAGTATTAACTCTTGGAGGGAAGGAATTTCAGCCTTCAGGACAATGTGAAATGAGATGAGAATGGCCTCAGTCCATGCCTCTGTCTAGTATTTGGAAGGAGCCTTTCCTGCCCAGTGGCTTCAGGAGTCCTAAAATGCGTGCTGCTTCTTTGGCTCTGCCAGCCCAGACAAGCGAGCAGATGGGTTTGAAAGATGTCATACTTCAGGTGCGTACTTGAGAAGAGGGCTGTGTTCTCACTTGTCTTGCCCAAAGTAATATGGGAGTTCATTGCAAAACAGGTATTGATACTTGTAAGATACTAACCCAACCCTTGGCTGTACTTCCTGGTGTCTGTCGCAGGCTGGATGCTGATTTGACCTGGTGGGGCTTTGATCCAGACTGTGGAGACAGAGTTTGATGAGATCAATGCAAACATGAGCCACTGGCAGGGGATGTTGGAAGGCCACTGACCTACCTGCCTCCAACAGGTCCCACAAGATCTTTTCTGTCCTCTGATCCTCACTGCAGCAGCTTTGCTGAAGAAGGGGCTCAGAGTGGGACAGCCATTGCATGCACAAAATGCATCCCTTCCTTGGATGAAGGTCTCTTCAGGTGTGCAGATCTGTAGCAAGACACATTTGCACTCTTACCTGTTTAAGAATTTCACTGGAACATGTGGCACAGAGCAACTGGCAAAATGTTCTGTCCTTCATCAGTCAGGGGACCGTTCTTCTTTTGGCTCCTGCTGCTGGGAGAGCTCTGACCCAGCATCTCAGGGAAGGGAGCAGGATGGACGTGGGCTGCTCAGCAGTATCACAACTGACTCTTCAGAGATTTCCCTCAGCTGCGTGAATCTTCCTTGTGCCATGGGCCTTCTGGTGATTTGGACTGCTCTGTGGCTTGCAGCAGAGGCAGGGACTCATCCCACAAACGTGCTAGACATCTGGAAGTATTTCTCTAACCCTCAGGGCCTCCAGGCAGTTAGGAGCATTGGGTGGGAAGGGTGGGGAGTTGTAATCTTCACATGGATTTTGAAACACTGACAGGAGAGAACATCCATCCCATCAGCCTGACAGGATTGAGCCTTTTCCAGTATCTGTCCAGACAGGAGACAGCACTTTTCTAGGTTTCTAGAAGGACCTGAATATACTAGTAGTCAAATAGTAGAAGTTCTGGTTTTTGCCATTTCCCACCACAAACAGATGAGATCTCCTTAAGGCACTATCTGCGGTGGGATCCAGCACAGGGTGACCACAAACAGGCAGGATCAGTCATTTTTGTGGCAGTTTTTGCACAGAAAGAAGTCTTTGGGTGACAGGTCACTTGGGCTTCCTGCTTGTGGTAGATGGGCTCTGCATGCCCTCACACGTCCTTTCAGTCCAAGAGAGAGTAGCCTTTCAAGATAGTATCTAAGAAGAGATCCAGAAACATGTTTCCAGCAGTGGGTCTTAACTGTGTTTGATTGCTCTTGGGATTTATTTTTTTTTGTTCAAGTGGAGCTGGAGAAGGAAGACTTGTTTTGCACATCCTGTTGGATCTTTCTTTGATATTAAATAGCAAAAGGATTGAGCACATTCTCAGCCCTGCAGAATTCGCCTTGACCTTGTCCTTGGTTGTTCCCCAGACCTCTCAGATGTAATGTCTGTGTTTTGCACAGAAATCATGAAGCCATGCAGAAAAATGTATTTCTGCAGCAGCCAGAACTTCCTGCTGGAGGGCAAAGGAAAACACAGTTGAGAAGAGCTTGAAAGGACAGAAGAACCCTTGCTCTACCTTGCACTTGGTCCTTTCTGGAGTGGGTTTTAGACGGGCAGGACTGTTGGGGATGTCTGGAAAAAGGCATCCTACTTGACTGCCAACTCCTTGAAGCTGCCTGTCTGCTCTTGGTGCTGTGCCAGCAGAAGAAACTGTCTTTTTGCTCTGGGGGAGCAGGCACTGATGCCATGGTGCACCCTACTGGCTGGGCTTCTGCTTTGACGTCACACTGGCACTCACAGCTGGCCCTGGGTTTGCCCTGCTCCCTGACAGGGCACCACTACCCACATCCCATCTCTACCTGTGTGTCCTCATTGTAGCTAATGGCAGTGCTGAAGATGCAGGATGTGGATGCTGTGAAGTTTTCCAGCTGCTTTCCAACATTGCCTTTAAACGGATTGTCTGTTTGCTCTCTGCCTATGAAACTGCAGTTCAGGTGTGCTGTCAGGTCTTGCAGGCAGGGCAGGTCCAGACACAAAGCAGAAGCCTGCTGGTGGGGCAGGTACAGGCAGTCTGGGCTGCCTCCTCTGGTGGCCCTCTTGGCAGGAGGGGAGGCTGCTCTGACAGCTGGGGAGCTGCCCTGTCACTGCTGTCACACAGCTGTGCACAGATGTTCAGAAATGCATCTTAAGGAGTTGGTGGCTTCAGGAATGTAGGCTGAAATTCAATTTGCTGTGCACACACTGAGGCTGTTTGCAGCCAGCTAGGACCTGGGGCAGGAGGACTGTGGTACCCACTGCCAGGCAAAGCCAGCTGGCATGAAGAATTAGGGTTGCACGGCTCAGCTCAAGCCAGGCAGAAAAACAACCTCAAAGCAACAACCCCCATTAAAAAAAGACTATCAGGATTCCTGATGATGATCTCTGAGCTGAAAAATACCAGGCACTGACTTGCTGCCTAACCAATGCAGGAAGGGACAAATTCCCCTGAGTCTTTCTTATCATTAGCTACCAGCAAATTCCTGCTTTTACAGACATGTTGTGACTGCTGGAAATACTGCCAAAGTTGCCTCATTATATGAGGTTTGAAGTCCGTAATGCTTGTGCCAACAGGGTTGGGGTCTCCAGGTTGTTTTGCTGTTGTCAGTCAAGGTTTTCTCTTTGTGTTATGCTCCCTTCTGTCTTGGTGGAAGCCAAACTCTTGTTCTTGCTCAAATGCAGTATACCACAGCAGCTCTCAGCAGACTTCAGAGGACAGTGCTTCACTCTCAGGGGAACTGGTGCTGCTTTGTACCTACCTACAAAGACCTCCTAGGGGTAGAAATTCAGGGCCTTTCTATGTGAAGGGTAAATGTGCTGGCTTGCCAAGCAGTCTGCTTTATTTCTGTTCATCTGAATGTGGTTTAAAAATCTGTGGCTCCATGAAAGTGTTTTCACAGCACTGGGAACATGCAGGGTTTTTCCTTATGATGATGAGGGCTCACAGGATCCTTTTCACAGGGTACAGATGAACAGCAGAACCGGGAGAGATGTTTTTACAACTGACTGTAACCTGCATTAAACTTGTCTAAATCTCACGAGCAAGGAGATCCCAGTCACTGGAGCTGTGCTGTCCCCTCATAGAGGCATCATTTTGGCTTCCCAGAAGCCCAAACAGCATCGCTCATGGCAGGGTTTTTTTGCTAAGGTGCCACACACCAACTCTGGGACTCAGAATAAGGTAGGTGCAAGGTTTCTTAGCTGTCCTCAGAGTTTAAAAAAACAGGCTGATGGATGTAGGATTTCGACTGCCAGGCTCTTGTGGAGAATGGCAGCTCCAGGGCACATATATCACCCACCAAATTCCTGCCAATTTACCCCATCGGTGGTTTTGCTTTGCTGATGCTTCAGTGTTCTATAAAGGTTTATCTGTGCTGGAAACAAAGAAGTGCCAGGTTCCCACAGGTCAACTTCAAAACAAGAAACATGAATCACATCTGGTGGCTCATTCCATCCAAATACAGCTGTTGAGACTTTGCCAGAAATATCTTAGTTTTGAGGGTGGTTTGCTTTATTTTTTTAATCCACTACCAGAGTAGAACAAAAACAAGACTTTGGGGAAAAAAAACTTGTGGGAAATGGCAGACTGCTATTATCACTGAGATGAGCTCATCTTCTCCTGATACAGCTGTCTTAAGTACAAAGGCTCCCAGCTCTAGACACTACAAAACATAGTTCATAGGCAGGCACGTCTTGGAAGAAATTCTTCTAGACTTGTTAACAAGAGGCTCAGATTACTTTAGTTCTTGCCTCCCATTCTTCCTTTTCTGGATTTTAGGAGACTTAGAAAAATATACACATTTCATGACCGGTTTTGTCTTTGCTGAGGAAAGATTCAGAAAAGTTTTTGCTAAGTCATCTCTGGTTGGAAATGAATTGAGTTCCTGGATTCTTCTGGGAATCTAGTTTGAGTTTCTTCATCAGGTGGGGGTGAGGATCTTGCAGCCATGGCCTGCTACCTGCTGTCTTCCACTGCAAAGGAAAGCATTGCTTTTTTGTTGGATCCTTCCAGCACTTTAGTGCTGCATCCTGAGAGTCTGTGGCTGAGCACTCTTGGGTGGATCCCATAAGGGCCCACAGACTTGTGAGTGTCTAATTGGCACAGCAGGTCCCTAACTGTTGCAGCAGCCCTCTTGGTAGAGGGTAGAAATGAGCCAAGACACAGATTTCTTGTTCCTCACAGCATGAAAAGGGTCCTGGTTTATTCCTCTTTACAGCTCAGCCATCCTGACTCCAACCATTCACTGATTCTGGCTCCTACTGTAGGTTTCCCTTGCAGCCTCTGACTGCTGGTTATTTCCTGCTAAACTATGACTGCATCTAATAGTTTGCAGACTCTGCAAGGCTTCTACCTAGCTAGACTGTGACTGCAGGTTCCAACAACAGGCTCTAACTGCAAAACCAGACTGACCTCTCAGCACTGATTCTCTCTCCCCAGGATCCTTCTTCATCATGAACCTCTCATTCCCTCTTCCATAGGGCTCCTCCTCCTTCGTGATCCTCATGATTCCCCCTCACCAGCTAACCCACTCCCTTTTATCACACTTACCTGTATTGGGTATAGCTGTGACTCATCAAGGGGGGAGGCTGTATTGGGTAATTAACACAGCTGTTACTTCTCAGGGGCAAGGTCACCTGTATTCCCTTCTCCTACGGCTAATCATTTCCTCATGGATTATGGGGGCTTTGCTTATCTCCCCATCACCAACTTTCACCTCTGGGAGATGGGTTTCCTGAGGACAACAGGCCCTGATATTTAAGACAAGGCATTAAGTGCCTCTGCCTTTTTCTCATCCCCTGTCACTACACTACCCTCTGCATTCAACCAATGATGGAGACACTCCTTGACCCTCCTTTATATAAATACATTGGCTGCCAATGTATTTCTAGAAACCTTTTTTGTTGGCTTTAATTGTAGCAGCCAAATCAAATTCTGGTTGGGCTTTAGTCTTTCCAATTTTCTCCCTACATGACCTCACAACATCGTTATAGTTGGCCCACGTTACCTGACCCTTCTTTCAGAGATTATAGATTTTCCTTTTTTCCCCCTAAATTCCAGCCTAAGTTCTCTGTTTAATGAGGCTGGTCTTTTTCCCTGGTCTTTCTACACTTGGGCACAGTCTGCTTTTGAATATTTAACAACTCCTTTTTTAAAACACATCCAGTGTTCCTGGACTCTGTGGTATTTAATGACTGACTCCTGAACACTGTTGTTCATTGCTCTCAGTGTTCAAAAATACTGGTGATTTAAAATTCATGTGTAACTTTGGGGGCTTCCACTGTTGTAGCACAGGTCATAAATTCCTCCTTAAAAGACATTCCACTATTTGAAAAGGTTTTGGTTCATTGGAGCTTGAGTTTTTATGGTTACTGTGCTAAAAGCTACTATGGCAGTTGTTTAATATATTACTTATCAGACTCCTAGAGACCACCAGTATGTCAGGGACTAGGCAAAACCTTCACTGCTCAGGAAGATCCTGTATTTCACCTGTGTCTTCATTCTCAATCATTACAGCGTACCCAAATTCACTAGGAAGGAATGATTACTGATCAGCAAATTCCACCCTGTGTTTGTTTTTTCTGTTGCTGGAAAGGCATGCTGTGTTAAAAAAAAAGTGTTTAATCCTTTGTTGGGCTGAGGTTGACTGAGGTTAGAACTAAATAGGAGATTACTGCGTAACAAGTCTAATCAGGTCAGATTTTTGAAAGCCCTGCTTGCTTTTCCATGCATAAATGCTGCCATGCCTTTTTTCTGTCTCCCACTGTAAGCTTTTTACATTCTTTCCAGGCTTTAGCTCATGGAAGTAGATGATCTTTAAAGTCTGTCTCAACCTACACCATTCTATGATTCTATGATATGAAGGTCATGCACAAGGTCTCTGAAAGCAGCATTCCCAAACCATGGTCAAAAAGCAGGGCTGGGATTTCCAGCGGCAGTGGTGTGCACCACGCTGACCCCAGTGGTGTGGAAAGTAGGAGCTGCTCCAAGGCAGAATGATGATGGCCCAGGACCCTTCCTCATGCTGACTCAGTCTCAAGTCTCCAGGGCTTGGGGCAAAGCTGTGTTCGTGTTTGCAGCCTTTCCAGGGCCTGCTGAAGTCTGAGGGAGAGCATCTGAACAGACACAGCATCCAACACTCGCTTCCTTCTGTAACTCAGTCTCTTCAAAGGCAGATTACAGGAGGATGAGAAATGCCTTCAGAAGAAGGTAACAGAGGAGGCTTGTAAATCAACCAGAAAGCAGCAGGCAGCTTTGGGAGTTGGGAAGGCCAGGAGCTGCTTGCACTTCCCATCTGCTGCCGCCTCTCAGAGGGCACTGACCTGGGAGGGAGCAGCTAAGGCCATGCCAGCTAAAATGACTACATGTTGCTTATGGAAGGTTTCCCTTTTTCCATATAAAGTAATTTCGAAGGGAAAGTACTTTACCAGCAACTTCGGAGACTGGAGAGGGTTTATTTTCAGACTCGAAATAGCTTGTGAGCGTGAACAATGTTCAGCTTTTGCTTCGGTTTGTCCTCTGGGGAGTGTTCCCAGCCTATGTGCCACCTGGGGCTGTGGCAGGGCAGTGCAGTGTGCAGGAGGGCTGGCTGGGAGCCAAGCGGACACCCACGTGAGCTTCAGCATGTGGCAGTGGCTTCCTGTGTTCATTGTCTGGGCTTCCACACACTCCCAAGCACTAGGACATAGCCCACAGATCTTAATGTCCAGCTGATTTTTGCCTTAAGTCACAGACCTGTAGGTCCCTTGATTTTAACAAACAAGTTACTGCTTTGCTTGCTGTGGGATTTTTATTTGATTGTGTGTGTGAACACCAAAGGAGGATTGGTTAGGACCCGCTAACCCTCAGTTGTGAGTGACCATCCAGGTATCAGTGAGGACAAGTGGGTGGGCTGGGACATGCCAGGTCTCTACCAGCTGAGGCTGGGCACAGAAGGGGTGCCTGGTGTAGGAGGGGTGTCAGGAACAGATGCCAAATAATACCCTCATCGAGGACGTCAGGGGCTCTGCTGTGCACATTGCTGTGGCAGAAAAGCAACTACATGAAACAATGGGAACTCCTTTCCAGCTGCTATTTTTGACATAACACAGGCTGTCAGTACCCTGCAAGCTGCAGCAGAAGTGTTTTCAGGCTCTGTCCCAGGGTGAATGAGCTCTGGGGCTCTGCAAAAAGGGCCTTCCTGGGCCAGGGAGAGCTGTTTGTTTTACAAACAATGGGCAGAGCACGGAGGAAATGCTTGAAGTGCCTGTGGAGAGCAGCTGATCTCCATCAGCAGCCTGGGCTGTCGTTTTGGCCAAGGAGCTCCTGTGTAGTCAGGGAGTGTCTGTACATCCACAGTGTCCACAGCAGGACAGCAGGGACCACTCAGCCACCTTAATGGTAGTGACCATTTCTGTGGGCAGGTGCAGCCCTCAGATCCTCAGCCTGAAGGAAGCTGAGGGGGAAACCATCCCCCGTGGGCAGTGCTGCCAGTAGAGCAGCAAGGCCTCCGAGGTGCTGGCTGTAGGATGATGGCAGTGGGGGCTCCTTGCTGGCAAGAATCGAGACATCTGCTGTGTAAAAGGTGGGCTTTTTTCCCAGTCCTGGCTTTGCTCCCTTCACAAGAACTTCTGAAGCAAGAAGGGCACTTGGAGGAGGGAATGTCCTCACATCTTCTGAAGTGCATGCAAAGCTCCACCATCCCCTGCCTCTCCTGTTGTGTGTCAAGTTGCTGTATCATGTGTCCATCTCTATCCACTCTGGGGGACTGTGGGAAGGAGCATTAGTGGGACCAGCACAGGCAGTGACCAGGATGGCTGCCATCCACCTCGGTGTCAGCTCACTGCGGTGAGAGTTTAGCTACTGCTGTGGCCGGTTCTGATTTGACTTTAAATCTGATGACTTCTTGGCCTTTCTCATTTATTTTTAGTCATGGAAGAAGCCCAGCTCTAGAGTTTTGGCTGTATGGATTTAAGTCAAATGTCCAGAGAGAGCACAGTGACTTTTCCCATGACACTTGCTGCATCTCTCAGGATGTGTATTTCCTCGTGGCCTCAGAGCTGTGTCAGATACAGGCAGGGGCCTGTGGATGATTCCAGCTCATTTTGCAGCCAAATGTAGAACGTCATGTTCTGCCTGGTTGGATCAGGATGTACATCCCGAGCTCAAGACTAGCTTGTAACAGCCAAGCTCTCACTGTGCTGTGACTGCTGTGCCAAGCCAGACAGGGCTTTGCTGTGAAGCTGTGCAGGCAATTCCCCTGTCTAAGAAGATAAACAATTTCTCCTCACCCAGGAGGTGGGTAGAAATTCCTTGTCTCTTTTCCCCTGACAGCAGTTGCTCCTGAAAAATCATGGTGTGACCTGTTCGTGCTGGCAGGGTCAATAAACATCTCTGGGCAAGTGGGTGTCTTAACTCTGGCACAGGGGGAAAGTCAGCAGTAGCCAAGACTGAAACACCTCAGGTAGAGGATTTAGTGGTGTGCTGAATGCTGCCAGTTCCCAACCAGGGGAGAATTGAGCCAGATCCTGGATGAGGATAACAATGCCTTAAAATCCACCTGGCTTTTAATGTAAGAGTTAGGATTTCTCATCTGTGGTGAGAGATAGTGATCATTGCAGGGCACTTGTGTTTTTCCTGCCTCATGGAAGAACCCCAGTGACAGGATGGTGTCATACAGGGGCAGACATAGCCCTGCCAGCTGGGGACAAGTCCCAGGCTGTGCTTTAGGAAAGCCAATTTGTATGTGGAGGGCTGGACAGCAGCATAAGGGCAGCAGCAGCAGGCTTTGCTGCGTGCATATCAGCTGGAGGTCCCACACAGAGCATGGGTCCAGCCCAGCTGCCTGGGGACTTTGTGTCCCATCAGAGCTTCCAAGCACCTTATCCCTATTGTTTAAGGGACACCGGAAAAAGAATGGCTGGGCTGTGCAGGAAATGCTGCACTGGGTAAGAGGAGCAGAGTGCATGACCTGAGGCGGTCCCATCCTGGGGCTGGCAGTGTCCTGGGCTGGCCACTGTGGGGTACCTGGGGGAAAACCTTCAGCAAGGTGTTGAAACACTGCTTAAATCTCAGCTGGGAGACTCATCTCTCTGCAGATGAGGAGCACCTGGGTTGTGGTGTCTGCCAGGAAACCAGTCCATGCTGACTATTAGGTGTGGTTTCAAACAGCGCCCGGGGCTACACATAAAACTTTTCTGCTTCTCCACAGCTGCCTTCTGTTAAAAAATAAGAACTGGGATACTTCTGTAACAGGATGTTGAGTGCAGCCACCCCATGTCTCTTAGCAGCCTCCCACCTGCAGGCTGTGTACAGTCATTCCTGGAAAGAGAAGTCTTGAAAGAGAAGAGCAAACACTTCTCTGTGTTTGCACCAGCTCTCAGGAACAAGGGACCACCTCTGCATCTCTTGGACTAAAACAGAAGCATGGCTGATACCCTTTGGTTGGTGATACCAGTGTGGATCTGCCCCCAGATCATGAGGAAGAAGAAGACACCAGCTTTCTGCTGGAAGATGGTGTAGTGGGATGCACTTGAAACCTGCACCCCACTGTCTGCAACTGGGTTACAGAGTGCATATGCAGGGCTGAAATCAGTGCAGATTCAGGACCCATATGGAGCATCAGGACCCATTTCCACCCCTCTTTTATGGGGCTGGGAATGAGCTGTGTGTGGTCTGTGAGCCAGTATACCCAGGAGCTTCTGGCTGGCTGGCTCTGGAGTACCTGTCTGCATAGGAAATGCCTTCTCCTGATGGAGTGTAATGGGAACTTTAGTTTCCTGATACTGCCTGCATCTTCAGAACAGAAGGAGGAAAGTTGTTTGTGGAGTTCTTAAAGCCATCAATAACTGGAAATAAACACTCTGTGCTCCTTTGGTCTGCACTTCCTATTGTGGGGAATTATTAGCTGCGTTTTGCAAAACAGCCTCGCTAAAGAGGGATTGAACAGAAAAGGCCTTTCTTCCCTTCCTGGGATATGGGTTGTGTCTCCAGCATTTCCCAGCCCGAGGGATAAACATCTCCAGCCAGATCTGCAAAACAACCCTGCTCTGATCTGCTTTAGAAGCGACTCCCTATTTAACCAGGAATTGGAGCTCTCTGGAGAAAAGCGGAGCTTTGCATTCACCTGCTCCCTTCCCAAATCTTGCCCATGGAGAGCTCTGCCACCACCCAGCCAGCCTTCTTGGCTGAGCATTGCACACAGGTAAAACAGGAACAGCATTGAATTCTGCTAGCCCACAGCCACGGGATTGAAATCATGCAGGGAGAAATGATTCTGCAAAGTTGGACAAGCTCTTCATGGTGTGATAGATTGAGTGGGATGCACCCTGTCTCCTGGGGGTCCTTTCCTCCATGCCAGCTGACTTGGTGACTGCATGGTAAGCAGAGCCAGCAGTTGATACAGTTCTGTTTAGCCTCTGAGGTAACAGAATACAAACTGTATTTTACTTCTAACCTCAACCTTGTGAGGAGGAGGACTCATCACCTGAACTGCTCAACACTTGGGTTTTCATCTGGGGCAAGTACCCCATTGGTCTCGATAGCTCAAGGCTGGGTGTGTGTCACTTTGGCGAGAGAAGTGCTGTGATGTGGAATCAGGAACTTTGCTCCTAGCAGGGATCATCTTCACCTCATCCTCAAAACCATGACTGGCTCCCACTTAAAAGGCTTAGCATGGAGGCAGGCTTGCAGTCACCTGGGACTTAAAAGCTTTTCTCCCTTTTTGCAGGACCCTCCATTGTGACTCCTCCTAAGGACATCTGGAATGTGACAGGAGCACAAATCTACCTGAGCTGTGAAGTCATTGGCATCCCAACCCCTGTCCTCATCTGGAATAAGGTAAGGACCCTGCTAAGAGCTCGTAAGAGCAAAACAAACCTGAGGAGGCTGAAAGTGCCTGGTAAGCACTAAGGCCATAGCAGATCCCTCTGTAGAAACACACCTCTTTATTGAGTTCCCTCATCTCTGCAGTTCTGTCCACGCCCAAACATCTGGTTTAGCTTAGTTTTTAGACATTATTTAGAAAATAAACTCTTGTTGATCCTGAGCCAGGACAGGACTTGTGTTTCTCTTGGTAGCGCCTGGTATTCCAAGCATGTAGGGAATGTCCCTTGACCTGCCTTCACCTTCACCCTGCTGGCAGCAGTGACTCTGAGGTGGCTAGACATCGCCCACGTTGGGAACAGGAACCACATGGGGCAGTCATTTAGCTCCAGTAGCCAGCAGCATGTTGATTTTGGCAGCACTGGTAACATCTGGCTTAGGATGGGGGCCAGTGTTGAATGAAGAGGATCCTGGCCGTAGGGCTGAGAGCCACTGCATGGCTCCTGCAGCCTCCTCAAGTGCCACAGGTTTGTAAGACACCTGTGAAGGGTCTTAAAATTAAGCTGAAACATTACTACTTAAGGATACTATGAAGAAAAAACCTAGATTGGCCCAAAAATTGCTGTAAGACAGCAAGCTTTATTTGCAGGGGTTTAAGAGCAGGCTGTCAGGTGAGCATACAGTGTGGGCTTGTTGACTCAGGCAGTGTGTTCTGTTTGTTTATGAACAGATGCTGAGTTTATACTGAGTGTCAGTGCTGTTCTGCTTTTCATGCCTCTTCCTCGTAGCTGAGAGACTGCTTGACCTGGTGGTTACAAGGGCTGCGCACCACTTAACCCATGCTGTGCTCTGGGCGCAGGTACTAGGGAAAGACTGCAGTGCTGCTTTCCCATTGATGCAGTGCCTACCGGGGACTGCCTGGTTTGCCGCAGCAGAAACGGGCAGGGCTGAATGCACACACAAGTTCTGTGAGGCCAGATCAGCACAGGGCATGTTGGCATACCCCACTGCCCAGCACCATCCGTACCAGAAAACTGGGCCACTCTGTTGGTGCTGAGGTGAGCGGAACACAGCCTCAGGGCTGAGGCACTGGCATGGTGTGGCTGCACTACACAGAGGATAAGGTGAAACTCTGACACTAAAAATACACTGGTGCTGCACAAAACATGTTCATGTATATCTAATGTTGATCTGTGTGCAGGTATGGTTCAGCATGCAGTTCCAGCATAATTAAGTCCTAAAGTTCTTACCTATTCCTGTCCCTCTGCTTAGATAATTCGAGGACAGTATGGTGTCCAGAGGATGGAGCTTCTGCCTGGGGACCGGGAGAACTTGGCTATCCAGACCCGTGGGGGCCCTGAGAAACACGAAGTGACTGGCTGGGTGCTGGTAAGTACTCTGCGTATGCACAGGGCTGCACAGACAGCAGAGTGCATGCAGTGTGCAAACTGCTCATGAACAAACAAGAGTACAGGAAACAAATGGCAACAGACAGGGAAGTTAGAGGAAAACAACATGTGTGAGTTAGAGATGAAGGATAAGGGTGGCTGCTGGTTCCAGTCTTACCTGGTGCATGCACCCTTCCTCTGTCTAGCATGCACCCAAAGTGTGTGTACCACTTGCAAAATCAGAGGGGGAATAGAGGGGAGGACAGTTTCACAGAAAGAAGTTCTGTAAGAAAACAGAATCACCTCTACCAGTGCACAAGATGCTCACTGGGAGAGTGGGGTGTGTTTCTTCCCCTAGATATCTCCTCTGAGCAAAGAAGATGCTGGAGAATATGAGTGCCATGCATCAAATGCCAAAGGGGAGGCAACAGCTTCTGCAAAAATCCACGTTGTGGAAACTCTGCATGAAATAGCCCTGACCAAAGGTTGGTAAGTGTGGCTGAACACTCAGCAGCTCTCTCCCCTAACAGTTTATTGTTATTGGATACAAAAGGACCACATCTGTTTAATGCTTTGAAAAAAGAAAACCCAGCAAACTATCCCCGCCCCAGACTAGAAATACCAGTTTAACATGCAGGTTTTTGCATTTGACAAAACATTCCAGCAAATCTTAGCTGCTAGCGTTCTCAAGGGATGGTTAAATAACACCCCCCCACCTGCTGTAAAGTACTGGAAATACAGAAGTAAAATTAAGAAACACCTGGGTTTTTTATAGAGCAACTTCCAGTGGGTTTCCAGCCTACATTTGCATCATCCTTTGGATGCTTTGAAACCTGCTTCTCTCTCCTGGGAGCAGTGTTGGCACAGCAGACATTCCAGTTCCAGCCATGTTCTCTGCATGCTGGGATGTGAAACCTCAGAGATTTCCCACAGAGTACCCTCTTTGCTAGGCTGTGTGCAAAGCTGGTGGCAAACCAACCACTCTCATCCCAGCTGCAGAGGATGGCTCAGTCCCACAACCACATGATATGCTTAGGAATAAATCCGGAGAGCCAGAACAGTAACTGTAACCCTGCTAGAGGCGGACGGACAGGGAATAAAGCACCTGGCTAGAGAATACTGCGCTGCCCAAATCCCCTCTTGGATGTAATCCTTAGTTTTAATCCCTGCTAGCTTTATCCAAACTATATAGTCTTGACTTCTTGTGTCCTTATATCTGTGAAAAGCTAAAATGCTTCCCTTCAGCACCTCTGACACTGAAATGAGAGCTTACAATGAATCCAAATCTCATGCATAGGAATTTTGCTAATGGTTTTAAGGTAGTCTCTAATCCATTTTCAAACATCTTGTTTATAAATGTGAATGAAATTGAGTTTTACTGAGTTGTGCCTTGAACAGCACACGTATACCCCAGAACAGAGAACGTTCACTCCCTCTCTCACAGCAACTACTGTGAGTAGTGCCTCAGTTTGTATCTTACACACACCCAGCACATGCTACAGCTGGTTCTTTTCAGCTGTAGGAAAACTCTAAGGCATCTGGAGCTAAGTGGTAAGTAAATGTAGACTGCCATCTTAAAGGAAACTGATAAAAGTTAATGGAACAAACTGTCAGACATCACAGCTACACTGTGAGAGTCTGTGTGCCATGTCCAGGTGATCTCAGCACAGAAAAACGTGTCTGTTATCATGCCCCTGCAGCAGGGAGGGAAGGAAAGAAGGCAGGAAGGAAGGAGGGGTCAGGTCTCACCCTCAGCCAAGAGATCCCAAAGCTATTGCCAAAGTTGTGATATTCCCTCTTGGAAAAGGACAGAGTGTAACATGTTTTTGTTTTTCCACAGATGATGGTGCAGAGCTGTGATGTGAGGACTTTCACTTTTGCACAGTCTTAAATTACTATTTTGGAAAGCTGCAAGCTGTGGCTTTTTCTAGCTGACTAATCAGTCCCTCTTAACTCCCTTTTTCTTTGAGTCCCAATTTGCTTGCACACTTCTTTCACAGATACACAAATCGTTTCACAAGTTCAATTACAAATTTTAATTCTATTTACAGGAAATAAACATACTTTTGAACAGCACACAGCAGATGAGTAGAACTAATTTTGGATGCAACGTATACAAAACGAAACAAAACCTGAGCACTTGAGTCTCATAATTTAAAAAAGCCCTTTTAAGGCTAAACACTCATCATACGAGGTGCAATACTCATAGACATCAGTTCTTGGAAGAGGAGTTTGCAGGCATAGGGCATTCGAACCAAAGAGATCTGGAAAGAGATTTCAAAAGTCTTGTGATAAATACTCATAAAACATCAACTTCCACCATCCTCTATACAAATAACTTGTTGAGTTTTTGGCTTAAAAGCAAATCTGGAGTTATGCATGAAAGCATTTAACAAGAATTGCTCAGAGACAGTACCAAAGCAAGAAGGAAGCTGAGACTGTCTGTAGGGGTTACATGGCAGCTCTGCAGAACACATTTTTAATATAAAAATGCAGCCAAGGGATCTGATCCTAAAGAAGAGCTATTTAACACAGAACATGTGCATAGCAGAGTGTGCCTGAGGTACATAAAGGCAGATAAGGTTTCCAGCACACATCACTCTGTAACCCCAGTGCCATTGTAAGAGTTGCAGCAGTCAGTCCCTCGCACAAAAACAAGCCTGCTCAAGGCAACTATTTTTATCTCTGCCACCACTCTCCCTTGAAATACTTCTGTAACCAAGCATGCACTGCAGAGCTTTTATTAAATTAAAAAAACCCACCAAAGTGCAACACAAAAGGCCTCCCGTGGGGACCCAGCTCTGCAAGCATAAATATCTTCATGGGACAGTCACAAGGGCGATGCCTCTAAATTCCTGTGATTCCGAGTTTTACTTCTAAAAATAAGCTCTTGAGCATTTAAACTGAAAACTCTGCACTGTACAACACTTGAACAGCATTTCCTGCCTAGTGACATGCCAACACTATAAAATTAATAAAGGAAGCATCCAAATTGACTACAATGCTATAAACACTTAAAACAGTTATAAAACTAAAATAGCGATTGTTCTGGTGCTTCTTTAAATATTTACTTCCCTATGCTCCTGCTTCACTCAAGTGGCATTTCCTCCTGCCCACAAGAAGAAACAATGGCTGATGAAAACCACACGTACCTGAGTTTTATTACGGCATCCGCGGCATTCGTAGGTGTGAGTCCTCGTGTTTGCAATTGCCATGATTCCACAAAGGTTACACACATGCACCTGGTAGGGGTCTGAAGCTTCAAACAATCTTTCTCTCAAGAACTGGGCTGCTCCATGAGCAATCTGGCAATCTCGTTCCATTTCTCCAAAGCGAAGGCCACCATCACTAAAAGGAAGAGAAAAAACCCTCAACTTTTGAGTTCACTGGCAAAATAATCAGTTCTTGTTGGTGGAATAAGTATCTGTATTGCAAGGCAGGAGGCAAGTTGTGCATTAATTTTCCTTTAATACCACAGAATATAACTGTGAAAACAGTAATTAATGGACTGCTGATGAGCATTTCTACATAGCACAACCACAAAATGAAGTGTACGATTAGGTCAACCTCTGCTTATCTGTGGTGGGTTTAACCTTGGCTGTCTGCCAGATGTCCTCCAAACAGCTCTCTGGTCCTCACTATGTCAACAGGACATGGGGAGAAAGTAAGATGGAAAAGCTCACGAGTGGACATAAAACCAGGGAGATAACTTAGCAATTACTATCACAGACAAAACAGACTCAGCATGGGGAAACTGAGTTTATCACCCATTAAAAAGGGAGTAGGATGATGAGAAACAAAGACAAAACTAAAAAGTTGACCTCCCCAACCTTCTTCCAGGCTTACTTCACTCCTTTATTCCCAACTACCTCCTCTTCTCCCTGTGATGACTGGGAGAATGGGGATTGTAGTCAGTGCATCACAGCTCCTCTTGGCTGCTCCTTTCTCCTCGCAATTTTTTCCTACTCCAGCATGTGGCCCCTTCTATGGGACAGTCCTCCACAAACTGTTCCAGCGTGGGCCCTTCCCACAGGGCACAATCCTTCCGGAACAGATTGCAGCAGCAGGGGTCTCCCACAGATCATACCTCCTACCAAGAAGAAGCCTGCTCCAGCGTGGGCCTTCCACAGGCTGCAGGGCAGTTCCTGTTGCATTTCCTCACTCCTCTCTCACAGTTGCTGCAGAGCATTTTTTACCCTTTCTTAAACATATTCTCACAGAGGTGCCACCAGCAGCACTGCTGGGCTCAGCTCTGGCCAGCACTGGAGCTGCCAGGGCCAGCTCTAAGTGGCTGTGTCCAGCATGGGGCAAGCCCTGGTCCTTTCTCAGAGAGACCCCCCTGCAGTAGCTCCCGCTACCAAAACCTTGGCACCTGCACCCAGTACAAGATCTTAAGCCAAACACATGAAAAAATGGGCGACTATTTTGGGTGAGCTACTTAAGGTGCAAAGCTGAAGCAGCTACTTGCTCAGGGCTAAAAACTGGACAGAAAAACAAAATACCATACAGAAACTAACAGGGATCTGCCTTACCGAGATCTGCCTTCCATGGGCTGTCTGTTAAGGATCTGGATTGGTCCTCGTGCACGAGAATGGATTTTGTCATCCACCATGTGCTTCAAGCGCTGGTAATAGGTAGGACCAATGAAGATTTGGGATGTGATTTTTCGACCAGTGAAGCCATTGTAGAGGACCTGAAGAAGTCAATGCAATCATAAGCCTTAATACCCCTCAAATGTATATTAAAAAAATACAGTGAATTGATACTTTGATTATACCTCATTTCCTCTTAGATGATAGCCATAATCTGATAAAAGGTTGGAAATCTTTTGCACGTTGACAGCATCGTTAAAAGGTGTAGCATCACCAATTTCTCCCTTGTTTGCAGATACCTAGAGAGAAGAGATTTGGAAAAGTTTGTCAGGTTTCTGAAGGACTGATTAGACCATATTTAGCTGTTTTAGTTGTAACTCTTAATACTGGAATTTGAGATTCCATGCCAATGGTAGTACCCTATCTCTCTGTGTTTGTCTGCCACATATTTTAAAAAATACACGCTATAAACAATTCCGTTACTCCTTTTGCTAGGTCAGAGAAAAATGTCTGGAACAAAAGCAACAGATGAGAGAGCATACTGTAGGTAGGGCCTGACCTTCTGGGTACAATTAACAGGACTGTAAATCTTACCAAAGAAACCTCCTTTTGCTATCAAGTAACTGGACAACAATCATTTTTAGTTAATTAACTCCTACTAGATAGTGTTTATCTTAAAAAAAAAACAAAAAAGTTCAAAGCAAACAACAATCCCCACCAAATTTTAGTTCCTATTGCTCAGACATGCAGTATGGGAGACTGTTCTTACCTTGCCCTGAAGACACTCAATCAAGTGACCAATGGTCATGCGAGAAGGGATGGCATGGGGGTTGATAATGATATCAGGTGTGATGCCTTCACATGTGAAGGGCATATCCTAGAGCAGGGAAACACACAGTCAGTTCTTCCCAGAGCATCTTATTTAGGAAAAGTATGTGCCTGGATCCAAATGTATTTTAAAGACTTTTGAAGAATTTAAAAAGCATTGAAATAGGTAAGACGCAGCTGTGTACCCTTCTAAAAAAAATTTAGCTACATTTAAATCAACATTGTACCTGAGCAGATATTCCACAGACAATTCACTTAAGACAGTTCCAATGCCAAGACCATCACAGATAAAATCCTCAGACGAAGGAAAAACAAAACAAAACAAAACAAAACAAAAAACAAAACCTACCTCTTGCCTGTACTGGATACCACAGGTTCCTTTCTGACCGTGTCTGCTAGCGAATTTATCTCCAATTTGTGGAATTCTTACAGAACGTACCTGTAGGCCACGGGAAAACACGGAATTGGTAACTTAAATACAGACCAAAGATTATTAAAGCAGAAAGCACGAATGTCAGTGCTCACCCTAATCTTGCAGAATTTGTATCCTTCCTGGTTCAGGGTTACCATGACCTGATCTACAATCCCAGTCTCACTGGTCCGCAGGAAGGTGCTGCAGTCTCTCTTGGTGAAGCGTCTGTTGGTGCTTTCCAGCTCATCTTCATTTTCTGGCAGTGTGACTGTTTTGCCAATGATGACATCATCCCCAGACACACGTACCCCAGGGGCTATCAAACCATCATCATCAAGTTTGTCATAGATTGCGTGTCTCATACCTTGGGGGAAAAAAAAAGGAACAAAAAAAGTAGACCTAAATTTTTCAACATACTGACTCTTGATGTTCTGCAGTAATTCTGTAAGTCTGCCTGCAACTTCAGACAACTGCTAAAATATCTTATGCAAATATCTCAACTGATATAGTAATTTCTATAAAATACAGAAATGTCTGTATTAATATAGCCCAAAATGAAGACCAAATCAGTTCAACATTAACTACCTTGCCCACAAAACCTTCATTTAAAAACTGAGTCTTCGTACACTCCTTTATCTTACCTTGGCAAGTTTCACGTGTAGGCTTTTCAAAAACTTCCTCTTGGTCATATCCTTTCTTAGACTCCTGCTCTTTGTATGAGCGATAGAACACAGACCTGAAATGAAGTTATAAAGTCTTCTCCAGTAAAAGCAGCATAATTTTCCCCCATCTGTATATCTCATTTTCACATATTATGGCTACTGTTACTAATAACAACCAAATCCAAATAATGAGTGCATGCCACACAACCCTTCCTCCGATCTCCTGTTAATCTGACCTTCACTGAAGAGGGGAAAACAAAAACCAAAAAACAACCCACCAAACAAAAAAGTTTCAGAGGGTATTATGATGGTCACTTTGCAGACACTGCCAAAGTACCGAAGATAACATGCTAATTTTTGAGAAACTTCGAAGACTTTTGTATTTGCTCAACAACTCAAAAGTAGTTATTATTTCTAATGATTATTCACATCTTCACGATATCATTCTCATATTACTTTCCACCTTATGCATGCAATTCTGCAAACTTTTTTAGGCTTCTACTGCTACCTTGCAGTGCCACACTCAGTACAACTGAGTTGCAGTGAAAATCTTTCAATTTATATAAGGTTCTTTCTGGTGCTTTAAGGGTTTTTGTTTGCCGTCTCAGTTTCCAGCATACCAAAGTGCTTTCAGATACTATGGTGCACAAAGTCACATCAGGCACTCGCTGTGCCAACAGCAGTTCCTTCTAAGGAGAGGAAGATTCCAATCCTAACTGGTAGCAACTGTCTCAATAATAAAGACAATACTATGTTAAAATGCTGCAAGATTGTTCTGGTAACTGGCAAGACTTACATGAAAATACACCAGTGAAGAGTCCAAATGTTTTTTCATTAAAATGTGATACAAAGAACCATAAACAGAATAAAGATCAAAATGGAAGATCAATAAGAGAAAGTGGGCAGTCAGGTTTCATGGTGTATTGCTAAGACACACATTCACTAATTTCATTGTATTGCTCCCTCCATCCCCATTAAAAAAAAATAAAAAGCTTCTCAAGTTGGAAAGATTTGGAGAATGGTATCTTCCAGCATAAAATTAACTTTTCTTGAGCCTCTGGACAACTCAGTATAGCTTTTTTTTTTAATTCCAAGCAGTTAAAAAATTTACAAAGTCTTACCTGAAAAAGCCTCTGTCAACAGCAGAACGGTTCATAATGACAGAGTCTTCCTGGTTATAGCCTGTGTATGATGCAATGGCTACAATCGAGTTGATACCTACAATATGCAGAGAAAATATTTTCAAAGTATGCACACATACCCAGACAGACACTATTTTAACTCAAAGTAGGCTGTACTCTCTACAGTGAAGCTGTTCTACCATTTCTCACATAAAATCTCTACGTCCCACACACAAAACCATGCAGTATCAGCAAATGCAACTCTAGGTGGAAAAAGGGAGTCAAGAGTGACCCCTTGTGAAAAAGTTATCAAACATCAATACGGATAATGCATTTTTTCAGTTAGATTTTAGCAGGGGTTTTTTTGGGTAGTTTCAGCTGCAACACTACCAACACCTTTTTTTGCAGCGTAGTTGTCCAGCTATAAGCTAACACTTAACCTATTCTTATTTCTTAAATTGCACACATTTGCTAAATGTTCAGGTACTCTACACACACCATTTGTGACATGTCTGAAACAAAACAAAAAAGTAGGATTTTTGTTCCATGAACATGAACAGACTATGCACCTGCTGGTAGCTCTCTGAACCTCAAGTACTCCATGGAGCGTGTTGTCACCAGGGGCTTCTGGGGATAATACAATACATGTGCCAGTGTATCCATACGGACATGGAAGTTGGTAATGTAGACTCCCATAGCCTGTTTACCCATAGCAGACTGGTACGTGTTCCTGGGAGACTAGACAGACAAAGGGAAGACCAATAATTATGTGCACAAAGCTCTTTACACACACACACCCCCGTGGGTTTTCTATCAGCTTTAAAAGCAGGATGTCAGCAGAGGTGCACTGACCTGGTTGTGATCAGGGAAAGGGATAATAGATGCACACACTCCCAGGATCATGGATGGGTGAATCTCACAGTGTGTGTATGTTGAACAATATGCCACACCTTTCTCTTGCAAGTCATCTGGAGTCATTGCCAGCATCACAGTCTCTTCTTCCAGAGTGTCAATGTACTCTACTACACCACTGGCCACCAGATCCTGCCAACTGAACAACCAATAACTCACTTACCACCTAAAATGTCTCTTCAGCAGTGACAAGAACAAGGACTTCCCTGGGTTATTATTACTACCACTGCCTCAGTGCAATTAAAAAAACTGCTTAAACTACCAGGCAGAGAAAGCATCTTTGTGCTGCACAAAGCTTTTAACATTCCTCTCTCCAACCTGAGGGAACGTGCAGCTTCCAAGATGAAAAATGCCACCTTCAGTTGAATTTCAGGAATGTATCTCACCTGTAATTGTTATACTCTCGTTCCTTCAGTTGGTCAATGTGCCTTTTCTTCAGAAGCAACTTCTGTTTCTCCACAATTAGAAGGGGCCGACAAATTCTGCCTGCATCAGTGTAGATGCGGATTTCTCGCTCACGAATATCTCTAATCATCGAGACCTAGGCAAGACAGCAGCACCACATGAGCACAAAGTCTCAGCTTGGAATAGGAACCACAGAACACAAAACAGGATAACCGAATTCCTTAAAGCAAAGACCTTTCAGGCACTATCAGAAGCACAGAACAAAGAGTAACACTCCTACAAACAGAAGCGCTTCAGAAGATAACTTTCAACTGTTTTGTCTTTCAACTGGATCCTCTTTAAAAACAAACATCCCCGCTAAAAAAATCAACCCCACAACCAAGCAACAAACCATACACAATCAAGCATATAATAATAATAAAAAATCAAATGCACCAAATACAAAAACCTCTCCAAATAAAATACAAAACAAACCCAACGTGAAGTATATTCAGAAAGAGACTTGTAAATAATGCTACTTGAAACCTGCAAAGTAGTAGCAAGGCATTGTCTTCTCTTGTCTAGAAGGACACCCAGACTGTAGATGTAAGGATTTATACCTCTGACACAATGATGTCCATCTGACGACGAAGCTTCCTTAGGGTATTCATCAGCTGCTCTGGATCTTTGTGTATTCCTACCCAGCAGCCATTAACAAATATCTTGGTAGCACTAGAAAGGGGAAACACAAACAAATAATAATTAAAAATATCCCACCTCACCAAATAACCCCGAACCCTTGAAGTGTTGTGCAGGATAAAAAGCTTAAGTCTGTTTAAAGAGTTTTATTTGCACATACTCAGCTATTGCTGCTGGAGATATTTCTTCCAGGTTTTCCATACTCCACTCTTCCAAGAATTCCAGAATTGGGGATGGCTGAGACCCCACAGAAATGTAAGCCATCAGGGCTAAGTTCTTCACAAGTCCTACTGCATGACCCTAGCAGAAACACAAAGTTAACTTGCATTTTCAAATCAAGAGGTTCCGCCAAGAAGATTCAAGAATTTCAACTTAACTCCTCAAGGAACTGGACACAAAACATGCTTTCAACCACCAAGTTAGCTATAATGCTAAATATGTGCATCAGCATTACTAAAAATAGTGCAAGGCATCATCACAAGTGCCATGGCTACAAAATGACCAAGGGAAAAGCAGTTAGTACACAAATCCTGCTTTCATTACCTCAGGGGTCTCAGCAGGGCAAACCATTCCCCACAGGGTGTTGTGCAGCTGCCGGGGCTTGGCCAGTTTTCCATCTCTCCCAATCGGAGAATTCAGGCGTCTCAGGTGGGAAAGTGTGGATGCAAAAGTCAGGCGGTTCAACACCTGCACACAGGAAGGAGTTCAGTCAGCCAAAGCTTCTTAAGTGTGTTGCTGACAGGCATCACGACACACTAGCACAAAGGATCAATGGCCTTTTAGTGCTTAAAAAGAACTAAAACATCTCTGATTTTTGTTAGCTACACTTTTTAGTTGACCTCCACTAATCTCACACTCCCCCTAGAATCTCAAGCTCCTAACTAGTGTTGTAGTGGCAGAAGTTTCCACAGCATGCTTAGACCACAGCAAGACTCTGGGATAATAAAGTCAGCGTCCCTCATCATTTGCCATGGAATACATAACTTTTATATTGCAAGGTGTCACTCAAGTTTTTTTAATTGCCTGTGAAGCACAGGAAGTAACTAAAGAAAAGAAATCCATCCTCCTGGATGGTTCCCTGGGACTAGGAATTTACACAGAAGTGCATAATCTAACAAAAAAATCTTTATAAGAGTTACACCAACTGTTTAGCAGTGAATGCAATAGCCAAAGCAAACAAACCATGACAAAAAAAACCCCTAACCCACAAACCTATGAAGATCCAACTATTTGGATCTTCATCTGTGTCACCTAAGGAAATTTCCTTTTCAGAATATTTCTGTTTAACATACAACATGCATGGCTGCTAAGCAATGTTAACTCTTCCATGAGAACAGTTTTACCATAAGAACTGCAAACCTGACAAAGCCCTTATTGTACCTGAGATACTCCCGCTCTGGCCTGATGAGCTTTCTTCTGGTCACCCCAGTTTCCAGTTGCCAACGAGTATTTCAAACCATCTGAAATAATTCTTGTTTTAATTGCCAACTCCAAGTTAAAATCTTTCCCTCTGTCAATGAACTTTTGTGCATATATTCTCACTTCCTTCAGCAAATTCTTGAACATTCTGTAAAAGAAAGACACCGAGAAATCTGATTAAACAGTGCTGTGCAATTCAGCCTACTCAGGGCTACTTGAAAAAAAAGTCACTGGCCTCCTGAAAAGAAGCAATTTGTAACCAGGGTGAGGGGGCAGAGAGGAATAAAGCAAATGAAACTGTTTGTAAACATGCATAAAATATGCTTCAAAACAAGTCAATGCTGGCCACCTACTGTTATAGGAAACTCACCACTCCATGAAAAAGTCACAATCAGACAGAAGCTGTGTTGCTCAAGACTGGCTCTCTGACACAACAGAATTAGTCTAACTTGGAAGTGCAGAGCTGGCAATGCCTCTACCATGAAAGAAAACGTGTATGTGATAGTTACCCTCTGAACAGGAAAGCCAAGAGTGGCCCAGCAAGATCCAGTCTTTTGTTGCCATAATGATCTCTGTCATCCAGCTCTCTTCTTCCCAGGGCTGCCAGCAACAGTCTATGAACCATATACCTGAGCAAATAAGACAGTTCCTGTTTTAGACTGACAGCAGACATCCATAACAAAGATTACATGTTTTCATTGGTATGTCAGCGAACTGTTTCTAGATCTTTAGGATACCACTGTCCTAAAATAAACCTCTTCAGCACATCCTTAGAGGTGGATTACCCACAGAAAGTTTGGGCTACAGAGAGAAGAAATATGTACATCATAATGGTCATGCCTCCTCTGCTAAATGTCTGTCCTGTACTGTAATACAGGCTCTGTTTAAGCACATGCAATCAGTATAAAATCACAAGTCTCCTGATGCTACAGTTCATCTACATACCAATAAGCAGTGATCGAGACAATATGCTACAAGTTTTAAAGAGTGGTTTACATTACAATCAGCTTATCAGTACTTATCTACATCTTAGTTATCAATTTGTAGATGTTATCCATGCAACTGGATATCAAAAAGTCATTCAGCACTATCATCATATTTAAATTAATATCCAAAATGTGTTTGAGGTTCATTTTGTTCCTTTTTTTTCCTCTAAAATTTGTATTTTCTCAGCCTCAAAAATATGCCAGTGCCCCAGGGATTATCACAGAGTATCCAGAAGACTGAGGTTAAAACAAACTTCCATTCAAGGCGTTCTTCCAATGTACATGAGTAAAAAATACCCATTTGCAGCTGTGAGACAGGGTTCTGACATACCCTAGAAAATAGGCCTTTTTGGTTTCACAGAAGTCACTGACACCAACATGCGGGAGCATTTCCTTCTGCAAGACCTCTTTGGCATACTTGATTCTCTTTTCTTTGGTGACACCTGGCTTGGCACCTCTTGAGCCAATGAAGTTTAGGGCAACATTTTGCTCCTGAATCACGAATGCTTCATCCAGAGAAGGTTTGACCTAAGGCACAAAAATACAGCCAAATCCTGTAGCAACCAGTGCCTGTAAAGGCTCAAGGAAACTACACAGTAATTTGCTAATGATTCTTTTAGGATCTGCTAATTATTGATCCAGGTCTTTCTGGCACTAGAAACAACAATGAAGCATGCAATAAGAGCACAAAAAATAGTTTAAACTTCAGAAAATAGTTCTCATCCAAGTTCATTCTAGGTCTCATGCTGTTTCAGGTATAATCAAGATTTTACAATTAAAGTCAACAACAGCGGGAGAAGACCCTAACTCTCCAAATACATATTAACTCTTAAAAATTTTCACTGTGCTCTGTCCTCTTAATATAGTCATTAGAACATGCTGAGGCAGAGAACTTTCAACATTTCTAACAGAATCCACAAAAACAATAAATAATTACAACTGGAAAATGAACAATGCTTCAAGTGATGACTACCTGCACCGACACACCACCAAACATGAGAATAGGAAATAATTTAATATACAGTACCATTTCCATCATTTCTGGGTCTTCAAAATCATATATGATGTGCTCTAGAATGTCCCTGTCGGACACAAAGCCGAGTGCACGGAAGACAATGATGATGGGGACCTCTTGTTTGATATATGGCAGAGTTGCTACAATGCGCTGACCAATGGCACTCTTCTTTGCACCCTGCAAAGATGGGGGAAAGCACAGGTTAGACATAAATAATCCTGCCTTTCAATGAAAGTCTCTAAAATCACCCTGCCTTTAAGTAAAAGTCTCTCTTTGGATTTGGGTGATACAACACAAGCATACTTATTCAAGCACCACACGAAAATACAGCTTCTCAGCAGGCCAACTAAGGAGGTACTCTGCAACTTTACTCCAGCAATGACTTTTTATTTTAAAAACATTTCAAGCTTTACAAGTCTGTAAAAACTTGCAAGGTTTTTGCTGATACAAAGGTATAGAAATACTACTTGTTCACCCATATGCAGCATTTCTTTCCCTTAGTGCCAAGAGCAAGCCTATCCACCTTCACTGTTCCTTCTGTCAGGCCTCAACTCAGCTTTTCTAACCCATTGTGCAAGTGATTATTCAAGTAGCTGCTCCCCTTCTCCAGAAGAAAATGCTGTGGGATGCAGAGGAAATCAGGAGTGCCCTAGACATCAGGAGTGAGAATACTGTAAAGCTTCTATTCAAGTTGTTCTTGGAAAATTTCAAAACATCAGTGCAATTCCAAATGAGTACTGAAACCTTTTGCTTTAGAAGTTACAAGTAGCACTTGCTTCCCCTCGCAGACAGCACAATTAGATACTACATGTGAATTCATATGTGGTCTGCAAAATACATCTCAACACTAGCTTGGCCTTCAGCAAAGAGAGTGTCCCTGCTCCTCTATTTATTCTTCATGAAAAAACAGGACACAGCTTGTCTGAATTTTCTAAAAACTCATGTACAGTAATTTAAAAACTATTTTTAGCCTTGCCCTAAAACTTGCCACAAATTGAATGTTCATTTCAATCCTCAAATTATTTATCACACAGACAGGCATAACATATGACAAACTAATTTTCATTTATTTTTATCATCTTTACAACTTAGCATCAGAAGAATTTTCTTCTCAAAAACCCCAAAAGCAAATGACACAAGGAGACAGGACAGTAACAAAACTCCTGAATCAATCTCTGGGGTTTTTACTGCCTAGTCATACCTGTCCACCTCTGGCCAGCATGCTGACCCATATAGTACTTGTTGGCCGGGAGGAATTTTCCAGACAAGATCTACACTCTCCTGTGTAGGCATATTTTGAGTCCTTCTTTGCAAACACATACACTGTGTTTGTAGCCATTTTCTCCTGAGCAATCAGAACCTGTGTTAGAAACAAGAGCACCAGTAAGTAATTGACAAAAGCAAATACTGAAAGCAACACTCTCACTGTTTCTACTATTCCTTCAGACGCCTTAACTTTCAGAGCACTCTACAGCACGAAGTCAATTGGCCAAACTCTGTATTTTAAAAATACAGAATTAAACAAAACATACAGCTAGTTAAGATGGAATAGCCAAAACAAGAGACTCAGGGAACACCGTTGTCTGTTTTTACTTACCACACCCGCTGGCTGTGCCAAGACATTTCACATACTGATAAAGAAAGCATTTCACTGTTTCTCCAAGGTCAACACACTGCACAGGCAAATTTAAATGCCAGCTAAACAATCAAAGCCAGATTTTTTTTTCCCCCAAGAAGAAATATAAAATTCTAATTATTTTGCTGTGTTTGCCCAGGTTAGCGGTTAGAAAATACTGTCAGTTTCACTGGTGAGGCACTAACAGGGTGTGGATATGATTTTCTGCAGCTGCTTCCACAGCAATGGAGGCAAGAACCTATTCTTAAAACAAAATGCATCCATATAGCAGTGAACAAGCTGGAGGACACTGTGAGTGAGGAAGTGCCAAATTCCAGACTGCACGCTGCTCTGCAATGCTGGAGAAGGAAATAAAAATATCTAGAGTGCTTACTGGCAAACGGTTCACAAAACACAAAGCAATTCACAAAACTGAAGAGGCGAAGAACTGAAGATGGGAAATGTGCCTCAAAGCAGAAAAGGTGGCTTGAGAAAATCCTAAGAGATGACTAAAAGCCGATCTTTCTGCAAGATCAGGAGCTCCCACACTATCTCTGGTACACTGGAAAAAGAGCGTTTATGCTCCTGGCAAAACATATGGAAACAAGTAACAGAACTTCCAGTGTCCGTAAAGATGGCTGTGCAAGGTATATCCCTTACCTTTTCTGATCCATTAATGATGAAGTAGCCACCAGGATCAAGTGGGCACTCATTCAGCTCACAAAGATCACGGTCAGTTAAGCCATTCAGCAAACAGTACGTGGAACGCAACATGATAGGAATTTTTCCTATAAAGGTTTTCTGGTGCTGGGTCTGCAATTGATCCTCCCCTTCTTTAATAACTGTTTTAGTTATATCCACATACAAGGGGGCAGAATACCTGCAGAATAAAAACACCACTGTGTTATCTGTCAGTTACTACCTTTCTGTACAACCCTGAGTAATGAAGGCAGTTATTCAAGCACTCACTGGTATATTAAGCATTACTACCAAATCATCAATCACCGTCTGCATTTAACAACTAAACATGGAAGTTTAAACAAAGCAGTAATTATTACATTTTCAAGGCACTACTATATTGTAAAAGGTTATGAATTAATAAGGCAGAGGCAGTTCTTCCTTGTGTTTATCCACCACAGAGTTGGCTCTTACGTAAGATTTCTCAGTCTGGCTTCATTTGGCATCATAGGTGAGGGTGCTCCATCTCTTTCCCAATGTGTGGGTTTGGAGAGATAGATTTGTTCAAACTTCAACAGATACCGGGGCTGGAAAACAAGAATGTATTTACTTGTAATGGAAGAAACATCTCTCCTATTAGCAACCAGAACTGTTACTGCAGAGTAACAGCCACAATAAATGAAAACACGGCAAGCTGGGTAACACTGGCTCCTAGGATGATTCTATGGTACAAGTAAACAAAGTAAGACTTGAGGTTTTGGAAAACAATCTGATTTCTAAAATGCACAAAAGCTTCCTACAACAGGAGATGGCAGACCCTTGCTGGCATATGTCTTGTAGGTCAAAAAAACCCTCAATCCTTATCTGAAGAAACACCTTTTCCTGGATTTGCAACAACAGCCACATATAGTACCATTTCCCAAGTTCTCACGAAAGCAATCTTAAGAATATGCTTACCATCACTCTTAATGTCTGAGCATGGTTGCTAAACCCTCTCATATGCTCTAATCTGCCTTCAAAATTTGAGACTGAGAAGCAGAGGGAGACAGAAACAAAAAAAAAAAAATCAAGTTTTTCCCAATACAGAGTTTCCTTAAATTAGTCCAACGTCTTCAAATGTGGTGACAGATTGCCAGCAAGTGACTCTGAAGGAAAAAGCAAGTTTTCTTTTTCTCATCTCTAAACCTATTCTTTGGAACTTGCATTTAATGAATGAGAATAAGACACTAACTTCTGTGATTTGAGAAAATAAAATACTAGCTTTTGGGCAAAAAGAAGCCCAGCACAAACCATGCTTGTGATCTGAACCGTGACCACGTATTGCACAAACATCAGCTGCAGAACTGCACAAGTAGAGAATTCTGCCATAATATACAGAGAACAACAGAGGAAATATTAAGAATTAGTGAGCTAAATGTTTATGGACTGTTTGCCTAGTAAAGAAACCAAAAGACATCTCAGTTATTCTCTACAGGATAGTTGTTTGCTTGCAAAAAAATATAAGCGAACACGAAAACCGTGTAACAAATGCAATCCTCTGGTGTCCTAAAGTTCTTTTGGATCTCTAGAGGGAAGCATCAAGGTAGTGACTGACAGCAAGGCAATGGCTCATCACTATTTGCACTTATGGAACAGGGAACAGACTACGCAAGGGACACAAGTGAAAGCACCAGAGCCACTGCAGAAGGTGCACACTCATTGTGGAGGAGCTATCATGGGGCGCAGATTCAAGACAGTCTGTCCTCTTTGGAACATGGTGCCAATGAAAAAAGATGAACCTGGTCCTAACTTGAGCCTAACATGAGTCAAAGCTAAAAAGGAACTTTTCAGCCATAAACCTATCTTGCCATGGTAAAGCTGCTGAAGAATCAAAATCTCACCAAAACAGAGCTTGCTCTTGGCTACCTGACCTGCTCTACTAAATCTCTGTTTGTGCAGTTTTGCAGAGGAACTGACAACATGAGCTGCAGCAGCCACTTGTTCTTGGTCACTTCCCAACTCAAACAGCAGGACAGGAGTTGAGTAAAACTGATGTAAAATGACTTTGAATTGTAAAAACACATCATCACTGCCAAAGTTCTCCACTTACTGGCTCTTCCACTTCTCCTGAAGCATGCTGGGCTTCAGCTTGTAAATCAATTGGTGGAGCATCTTCAACAATTCTCTGCACAGACATCTGAATAAACTCATCAAAGGAATCCAACTGTTGCCTGACTAAACCCTTTTCATAATGATAGGAGCTAAAAAAAAGAAAAAGAGCAGGTTAATAGGAAATCTTAATTTATGTAGTTCACACATTAACAAACTTAAGATATATTTATTACCAAAACTCCAAAAGTGATGAAATATAGTGCAGAATCAAACGCATTCACTTAACTCAAGGCATGAGTTTCAAACACAGATGCTCCTCACAAATGTTTAACAATTCCCTCCCTGCCTGAAGACACAGACACTTTGGAGTGACAGACCTGCTGCCACCTCTTGGCTAAGCCACGAATGCATGCACAGTTAAGTGCCTTAAATTTCCCTTCAATTGGAAGAGAAACATGATGACAAACCTCACTGAAAGCGGCTTCAGCTCAAGTTTTCAGTAACACCTGTAAATTGCTTTAACTAATTTTCCAAGCTGCAGTAAATGAGAAGCATGTGCCCAAGTCCAAGTAATAGTACTCAGAACTTTTAGCTTGGATCCCCTCTGTTCCAGCCACACAGGTCCTGGACACTCATGTATTGCTAGAAAAAAACACCACTACCAAAATGGTGAAAATAACCAAGCACTGACTTCCTAGTGCCAGCATCAGCTGTGAGATTGGTGGGCAAAACCATGTGCTTGATATGGGATCCAAACCACCTCTTTCTTCACTGAAAAAAGCGTGTGCTGGGGGTCAGCAGAGCTTCTTAATCCCTACCAACAACCCTTTGTTTCTACCAGAAGTCCTCCTGCTCTGAACGTACTGCAATACACAGTTTGGCATAACTGAGCCTGCAGCTCCCAGACGTGTTCCCGGGAGCAAGCTGGATGTCACCTGCAAGACGGAGAGCAGATATGTTGAAGGGGTAAGGACAGCGAGTTTTAGCATCTCACCTAATCACAATCCAGCAGGCTTCTTGCCACAGGTCGGGGGTGATTTCATCATCGTCTTCATCATATTGCATATCTGTGGGGAAGCACAACGCGTGAGTTCGGCTCTGACCACCGCGGTGTCCCCCCACCCCCGCCTGGCTCAGGGACCCTCCGGCACGCCGCCTCCCGCATGCCCCCATCTCCCGGCTCCCGCGGGCCCCGGCGCGCCCAGCGCCACCCCTGGCCCCGCGGCCGGGACGGGCGGGAGCAAAAGGCGAGGAGAAAGAAAGGGAAACCCCCTCACCTTCGTCCGCGTCGTACATGATGGCGGCGGGAGGGGCCGCGGGCGGCGGCGGCCGAGCGAGGGGCGAGAGGGAGCGCGGCCGAGCGCGGGCAGCGGGAC